>JAJIBD010022552.1:0-12232 GCA_021461705.1 Cryptotis parvus
TTTTAATTTTTTTTAATTTTTTTATTATACCACAGTGAAACATACAATTACAAAGGTGATCATAATTGGTTCTTGGTAATACAGTATACCAGCACCCATCCCTCCACCAGTGCCCCATTTCCACCACCAATGTACCCCACCCCCTCCGCCCCACCCCCATGCTGCCTTAATAGCAGGTACCCCAGTTTCCCTCTCTTTCTCTCTGTTCTCTCTCTCTGTCTCTGCATCTCTCTGCCTCTTATTTTACACACATTGTGGCTAGCCCTGCAGGTATTTAGAGTTTATCACTTAAGTCTCTTTGTGTATATTCAATGGTGAGTCTTAATCTGCCATTACCATTTCCCACATTTAGTAAAACACTGGTATCTATTTATGTCGTATTAATGAATGCAGTCATTCTATATCTGTCCTTTTCCTTCTGACTAATTTCACCCAGCATGATAGTCTCCATGTCCCTCCATTTGCAGGTAAATTTCATAATGTTCATCTTTTCTGACAGCCGCATAGTATTCCATAGTGTAGATGAACCACAGTTTCTTTAGCCAGTCCTCTGTTCTCGGGCATTTAGGTTGTTTCCAGATTCTAGCTATAGTGAATAGCGCAGAGATGAATAAAGAAGTACAGATAGTGTTTCTGCTATGTGTTTTTCGGTCTCTCGGGTATATTCCCAGGAGTGCTATTGCTGGATCAAATGGGAGCTCAATATCTAGTTTTCGGAGGAATGCCCATATTGTTTTCCAAAAGGGGCTGGACCAGCCGGCACTCCCACCAACAGTGGATCAGAGTCCCTTTTTCCCCCACATCCACGCCAGCACTGGTTGTTCTTGCTGTTTTGGATGTGTGCCAGTCTCTGTGGTGTGAGATGGTACCTCATTGTTGTTTTGATTTGCATCTCCCCTGATGATTAAAGATGAAGAACACTTTTTCATATGCCTTTTGGCCATTCGAATTTCTTCTTTTTTGGAAGCTTCTGTTCATTTCTTCTCCCCCATTTTTTTGATGGGGTTGGCTGTTTTTTTTCTTGTGGAGTGCTACCAGTGCCTGATATATCCTGGATATTAACCCCTTGTCAGATGGGTATTGGGTGAATATCCTTTCCCACTCTGTGGATTGTCTTTGTATCTTGGTCACCGTTTCTTTTGAGGTGCAGAAGCTTTTAGTTTTATATAATCCCATTTGTTTATCTTTGCTTCCATTTGCTTGGTCAGTGGTGTGTCATCTTTAAAGATACTTTTTCGTTTCGATGTCGAGAGCCGTTTCTCCTATGTTTTCTTCGATGTACCTTATAGATTCATGTCTGATGTTGAGATCTAGAATCCATTTTGATCTGACTTTTGTGCATGGCGTTAGAAGGAGGTCTAAGTTCATTTTTTTACATGTAGCTGCCCAGTTTTCCCAGCACCATTTGTTGAAGAGGCTTTCTTTGCTCCACTTAATATTTTTTGCTCCTTTATCGAAGATTAAGTGGTTGTATATTTGAGAATGTGTTTCAGGATACTCAGTTCTATTCCATAGGTCTACAGGTCTGTCTCTATACCAATACCACACTGTCTTAATTACAACTGCTCTGTAGTAGAGCTTGAGGTTGGGGGAAAGTGATACCTCCCATCTTCTTTTTTCCCAAGGGATTGCTTTTAGCTATTCGTGGAGTTTTATTATTCCATACAAATTTCAGGAGTGTTTGTTCAATTTCTTTGAAGAACATCAGGGGTATCTTTATAGGGACCGCATTGAATCTGTATAAAGCTCTAGGGAGTATTACCATTTTGATAATGTTGATCCTTCCGATCCATGAGCAGGGAATATGTCTCCATTTCCTCAGGTCTTCTTTTATTTCCTGAAGTAACGTTTTGTAGTTTTCTTTGTAGAGATCCTTTACATTCTTTGTCAAACTGATTCCTAGGTATTTGATTTTCTGCGGCGCAATTGTGAATGGGATAGTTTCTTTAATGTCCCTTTCTTCTTCTTTCGCTGTTTGCATATAGGAAGGCCATTGACTTTTTGGGTATTGATTTTGTACCCTGCTACTCTGCTATAGGGAATGTATTATTTCTAGGAGCCTCTTGGTAGAGAGTTTCGGGTTTTCCAGGTATAATATCATGTCATCTGCAAATAGTGATAACTTGGCTTCTTCCCTTCCTATCTGGATGCCCTTAATGTCTTTTTTCTTCCCTGATTGCTATAGCAAGTACTTCCAGTACTATATTGAATAGAAGTGGTGAGAGTGGGCAGCCTTGTCTTGTCCCTGATCTTAAGGGGAAGGCTTCTCAGTTTTTCCCCCATTGAGAATGATGCTCGCTGTGGGCTTGTAGTAGATGGCCTGGATTATCTTGAGGAAGGTTCCTTCAATCCCCATTTTACGGAGAGCTTTCATCATGAACGGGTGTTGGATCTTGTCAAATGCCTTCTCTGCATCTATTGATATGATCATATGGTTTTTATTTTTCTTTTTGTTGATATGATGTATTATGTTGATTGACTTGCGGATGTTGAACCATCCTTGCATTCCCGGGATGAATCCCACTTGGTCATGGTGTATAATCTTTTGATGACTCTTTGGATTCTATTTGCTAGTATTTTGTTGAAGATCTTAGCATCTGTATTCATCAGGGAGATTGGTCTGTAGTTTTCCTTTTTTGTGGCATCTTTGTCTGCTTTGGGTATCAGGGTGATATGTGCCTCGTAAAAGCTATTTGGGAGTGTTTTTTGTTTCTTCAATTTGTTGGAAGAGCTTAAAAAGAATTGGGAGTAGGTCCTTCTTTAAAGGTTTTGTAGAATTCACTGGTGAATCCATCTGGACCTGGGCTTTTGTGTTTGGGGGAGACTTTTGATTACTGATTCTATTTCCTCGATGGAGATAGGTTTGTTGAGGTATTCCAAATCTTCTTGTTGCAGACTTGGGAAGCTATAGGAATTCAGGAATTTGTCCATTTCTTCTAGGTTTTCTTGTTTTGTGGCGTACAGGCTCTCATAGTAATCTCTGATGATCTTTTGAATTTCTGTGGTTTCTGTTGTGATGTCCCCGCTTTCATTTCTGATTCTATTTATTTGGGTTCTCTCTTTTCCTTTTCTTACAAGTCTTGCAAGTGGTTTGTCAATCTTGTTTATTTTTTCAAAGAACCAGCTTTTGGTTTCGTTGATCTTCTGGATTGTTTTTTTGACATTCCATCTCATTGATTTCTGCTCTAAGTTTTATTATTTCTTTCTTTCTGCTTGGGTTGGGCTCCTTTTTGTTGATCACTCTCTAAGATCTTAAGTTGTGAAGTCAGACTGTTTATGATGGCCTTTTCTTCTTTTCTGATAAATGCTTGAAGAGCTATGAACTTGCCTCTTAACACTGCTTTTGCTGTATCCCACAAGTTCTGGTAATTCGTGTCTTCAGTCTCATTTGTTTCCAGGAATCTTTGGATTTCCTCTTTGATTTCTTTTTATGACTTGCTGGTTGTTCAGCAGTGAGCTGTTTAGTTTCCAGGTACTTGGTATTGGTCTCCGTTTTTGTGTACAATTAACTTCTATTTTCAGTGCCTCATGGTCTGAAAAAGTAGTTGGCACAATTTCTATCTTCTTGATTTTATGGAGGTATGATTTATGGCTCAGCATGTGATCTATTTTGGAGTATGTTCCATGTGGCACTGGAGAAGAAAGTGTATTCAGCTTTTTGGGGGTGAAATGCCCTGTATATGTCTACCAGCCCTCTTTCTTCCATCTCTTCTTTAAGGGCCAGTATTTCCTTGGTAAGTTTCAATCTTGTTGATCTATCCAGGGTTGATAGAGCAGTGTTGGAAGTCTCCAACTACAATTGTGTTGCTGTCAATGTCTTCTTTGAAGTCTATTAGTAGTTGTTTTAGGTATTTTGCTGGCCCCTCGTTGGGTGCATATATGTTTAATAGCGTGATTTCTTCCTGATATATGCATCCCTTGACTATTAAGAAGTGACCTTCACTGTCCCTTCTGACCTTCTTCAGCCTGAAGTCTATGTTGTCAGATACCAGTATGGCTACCCCAGCCTTTTTGGATGGGTTGTTTGAATGAAGGATTGTTTTCCAGCCTTTTATTTTGAGCCTGTCTTTGCTCCGATTGTTCAGGTGTGTTTCTTGCAGGCAGCAGAATGTCGGATTCAATTTTTTGATCCATTGTGCCACTCTGTGTCTCTTAACTGGTGCATTTAGACCATTGACATTGAGAGAGATTATTGTCATGGGATTTTGTGCCATCTTTCTGAATAGGTTGGTTGTTCTTTTGGGTTATGTCTCGTCTTATAGTAGATCTTTCAGTCCTTCTTTTAAGGTTGGTTTTGATTTTACAAAGTTCCTAAGCTGTTGTTTATCCAAGAAGTTGTATATCTGTCCTTCAAATCTGAGCGAGAGTTTAGCCGGATAAAGAATTCTTGCTGAGGCATTCATTTCATTAAGTTTTTTCACTATATCCCACCACTGCCTTCGGGCTTGGAGGGTGTCTTCTGAGAAGTCTGCTGAAAGTCGAATGGATGCTCCCTTTGTATACAATTTCCTTCTTTGATCTTGCTGCCTGAAGAATTATGTCTCTGTCTATGGCATCCATTACTTTGACTAGGATGTGTCTTGGGGTCTTTCTATTGGGGGTCTCTTCTTGCTGGTACGCAGTCGGGCTTCTTGGATCTGGATGCCTTCGCCCTTTAACTCGGGGAACTTTTCAGCCAGGATGTTTTTAACTGTTTTAATTTCCTTGGGGTTACTTTCTTGTCCCTCTGGGACTCCTATGATTCTTATGTTGTTCCGCCTGGCTTCATCCCATTGTTCTCTGTTTCGTTGCTGATCCATTATCCGGTCTTTTTCCATCTTATGTAGATCTCTGAGTGCTTTCTGCAGCTCATCTTCAGTCTCACTGATTCTCTCTTCCGCTGCTGTCATCCTACTATTCAGAGCCCCGATTGTGTTTTTCATTTCGCTCTACTGAGTTTTTAAGCGATGATATTTCTATTTGCATGGTTCTCATTTCTGCTCTCATTTCCTCCCGTAGTTTATTGACAGCCCTTTCAACTGCTTCGCTTATGTTCTCCTGTATTTTATTGGACATCTGCTCAATTTTTTCGTTGAGCTCCTTAAACATCCTACCAATTTCTTCTCTGGTTTCACTGTCAGAGAGATCATGCACATCTGTATTCTTTTGAGTCTTCAGGGTCGATTCCTTCATCTGTTCTTCGAGCTGGGGATCTGCGTTGTTTCCCCATGGTGTTGTGGTGTTCAGGGATAGATTCCTCTGGTGTACTGTTTCTTTTTTCTTGAGGGTATTACCTTCCCTTGGTGTGGAAATTCCTAGTTTTTCTATTAATAAGCGGCCAGCGTTAGCGCCGCCCGGCCAGCCACACACCCCAGGGAGGTAGGGTACCTGAGATGCAGACAGGCCGGTGTGAGAGTTCAAAATGACCGCTTACTTCCGGTTCCGCTCGACTTCTGGGGGTTGTAGTTCCACCTTCTGCCGAGACCGGGGCTCTACCACGGCCCCAGGCGCCCCGCCCGGCCAGCCCACACCCCAGGGAGGTAGGGTACCTGAGATGCAGACAGGCCGGTGTGAGAGTTCAAAATGACCGCTTACTTCCGGTTCCGCTCGACTCTGGGGGTTGTAGTTCCACCTTCTGAGATGCAGACAGGCCGGTGTGAGAGTTCAAAATGACCGCTTACTTCCCGGTTCCGCTGGACTTCTGGGGGTTGTAGTTCCACCTTCTGCCGAGACCCGGGGCTCTACCACGGCCCCAGGCGCCCGCCCGGCCAGCCACACACCCCAGGGAGGTAGGGTACCTGAGATGCAGACAGGCCGGTGTGGAGAGTTCAAAATGACCGCTTACTTCCCGGTTCCGCTCGACTTCTGGGGGTTGTAGTTCCACCTTCTGCCGAGACCCGGGGCTCTACCACGGCCCCAGGCGCCCGCCCGGCCAGCCACACACCCCAGGGAGGTAGGGGTACCTGAGATGCAGACAGGCCGGTGTGAGAGTTCAAAATGACCGCTTACTTCCGGTTCCGCTCGGACTTCTGGGGGTTGTAGTTCCACCTTCTGCCGAGACCTGGGGCTCTACCACGGCCCCCAGGCGCCCGCCCCGCCAGCCACACACCCCAGGGAGGTAGGGTACCTGAGATGCAGACAGGCCGGTGTGAGAGTTCAAAATGACCGTTTACTTCCGGTTCCGCTCGGACTTCTGGGGGTTGTAGTTCCACCCTTCTGCCGAGACCTGGGGCTCTACCACGGCCCCAGGCGCCCGCCCGGCCAGCCACACACCCCAGGGAGGTAGGGTACCTGAGATGCAGACAGGCCGGTGTGAGAGTTCAAAAATGACCGCTTACTTCGGTTCCGCTCGACTTCTGGGGGTTGTAGTTCCACCTTCTGAGATGCAGACAGGCCGGTGAGAGTTCAAAAATGACCGCTTACTCCGGTTCCGCTCGACTTCTGGGGGTTGTAGTTCCACCTTTCTGCCGAGACCTGGGGCTCCACCACCGGCCCCAGGCGCCCGCCCCGCCAGCCACACACCCCAGGGAGGTAGGGTACCTGAGATGCAGACAGGCCGGTGTGAGAGTTCAAAATGACCGCTTACTCCGGTTCCGCTCGACTTCTGGGGGTTGTAGTTCCACCTTCTGCCGAGACCTGGGCTCTACCACGGCCCCAGGCGCCCGCCCGGCCAGCCACACCCCAGGGAGGTAGGGTACCTGAGATGCAGACAGGCCGGTGTGAGAGTTCAAAATGACCGCTTACTTCCGGTTCCGCTCGGACTTCTGGGGGTTGTAGTTCCACCTTCTGCCGAGACCTGGGGCTCTACCACGGCCCCAGCGCCCGCCCGGCCAGCCACACACCCCAGGGAGGTAGGGTACCTGAGATGCAGACAGGCCGGGTGAGAGTTCAAAATGACCGCTTACTCCGGTTCCGCTCGGACTTCTGGGGTTGTAGTTCCACCTTCTGCCGAGACCCGGGGCTCTACCACGGCCCTAGGCGCCCGCCCCGCCAGCCACACACCCCAGGGAGGTAGGGTACCTGAGATGCAGACAGGCCGGTGTGAGAGTTCAAAATGACCGGCTTACTTCCGGTTCCGCACCTGGGGTTGTAGTTCCACCTTTAGATGCAGGCCGGTGGAGAGTTCAAAATGACCGCTTACTTCCGGTTCCGCTCGGACTTCTGGGGTTGTAGTTCCACCTTCTGCCGAGACCTGGGGCTCCACCACGGCCCCAGGGCGCCCGCCCGGCCAGCCACACACCCCAGGGAGGTAGGGTACCTGAGATGCAGACAGGCCGGGTGAGAGTTCAAAATGACCGCTTACTCCGGGTTCCGCTCGACTTCTGGGGTTGTAGTTCCACCTTCTGCCGAGACCTGGGCTCTACCACGGCCCCCAGGCGCCCGCCCGCCAGCCACACACCCCAGGGAGGTAGGGTACCTGAGATGCAGACAGGCCGGTGTGAGAGTTCAAAATGACCGCTTACTTCCGGTTCCGCTCTGACTTCTGGGGGTTGTAGTTCCACCTTTCTGCCGAGACCTGGGGCTCTACCACGGCCCCAGGCGCCCGCCCGGCCAGCCACACACCCCAGGGAGGTAGGGTACCTGAGATGCAGACAGGCCGGTGTGAGAGTTCAAAATGACCGCTTACTCCGGTTCCGCTCGACTTCTGGGGGTTGTAGTTCCACCTTCTGAGATGCAGACAGGCCGGTGTGAGAGTTCAAAATGACCGCTTACTCCGGTTCCGCCCGACTTCTGGGGGTTGTAGTTCCACCTTCTGCCGAGACCTGGGGCTCTACCACGGCCCCAGGCGCCCGCCCCGCCAGCCACACACCCCAGGGAGGTAGGGTACCTGAGATGCAGACAGGCCGGTGTGAGAGTTCAAAATGACCGCTTACTTCCGGTTCCGCTCGACTTCTGGAGGTTGTAGTTCCACCTTCTGCCGAGACCCGGGGCTCTACCACGGCCCCAGGCGCCCCCCGCCAGCCACACACCCCAGGGAGGTAGGGTACCTGAGATGCAGACAGGCCGGTGTGAGAGTTCAAAATGACCGCTACTTCCGGTTCCGCTCGGACTTCTGGGGGTTGTAGTTCCCACCTTCTGCCGAGACCTGGGGCTCTACCACGGCCCCAGGCGCCCGCCCGGCCAGCCACACACCCCAGGGAGTGTAGGGTACCTGAGATGCAGACAGGCCGGTGTGAGAGTTCAAAATGACGGCTTACTTCCGGTTCCGCCTCGGACTTGGGGTTGTAGTTCCACCTTCCCCTGAGATGCAGACAGGCCGGTGTGAGAGTTCAAAATGACCGCTTACTTCCGGTTCCGCCCGACTTCTGGGGGTTGTAGTTCCACCCTTCTGCCGAGACCCGGGGCTCTACCACGGCCCCAGGCGCCCGCCTCCGGCCAGCCACACACCCCAGGGAGGTAGGGGTACCTGAGATGCAGACAGGCCGGTGTGAGAGTTCAAAAATGACCGCTTCCTCCGGTTCCGCTCGACTTCTGGGGGTTGTAGTTCCACCTTCTGCCGAGACCGGGGCTCTACCACGGCCCCAGGCGCCCGCCCGCCAGCCACACACCCCAGGGAGGGAGGGTACCTGAGATGCAGACAGGCCGGCGTGAGAGTTCAAAATGACCGCTTACTTCCCGTTCCGCTCGACTTCTGGGGGGTTGTAGTTCCACCCTTCTGCCGAGACCGGGGCTCTACCACGGCCCCAGGCGCCCGCCCGCCAGCCACACACCCCAGGGAGGTAGGGTACCTGAGATGCAGACAGGCCGGTGTGAGAGTTCAAAATGACCGATTACTCCGGTTCCGCTCTGACTTCTGGGGTTGTAGTTCCACCTTCTGCCGAGACCCGGGCTCTACCACGGCCCCAGGCGCCCGCCCGGCCAGCCACACCCCAGGGAGGTAGGGGTACCTGAGATGCAGACAGGCCGGTGTGAGAGTTCAAATGACCGCTTACTTCCGGTTCCGCCGACTTCTGTTGTTTCCCCTTTAGACGGCCGGTGTGAGAGTTCAAAATGACCGCTTACTCCGGTTCCGCTCGACTTCTGGGGGTTGTAGTTCCACCTTCTGCCGAGACCTGGGGCCCACCACGGCCCTAGGCGCCCGCCCGGCCAGCCACACACCCCAGGGAGGTAGGGTACCTGAGATGCAGACAGGCCGGTGTGAGAGTTCAAAATGACCGCTTACTTCCGGTTCCGCTCGACTTCTGGGGTTGTAGTTCCACCTTCTGCCGAGACCGGGGCTCCTACCACGGCCCCAGGCCGCCCGCCAGCCACACACCCCAGGGAGGTAGGGTACCTGAGATGCAGACAGGCCGGTGTGAGAGTTCAAAATGACCGCTTACTCGGTTCCGCTCGACTTCTGGGGTTGTAGTTCCACCTTCTGCCGAGACCTGGGGCTCTACCACGGCCCCAGGCGCCCGCCCGGCCAGCCACACACCCCAGGGAGGTAGGGGTACCTGAGATGCAGACAGGCCGGTGTGAGAGTTCAAAATGACCGCTTACTCCGGTTCCGCCGACTTCTGGGGGGGTTGTAGTTCCACCTTCTGCCGAGACCCGGGCTCTACCACGGCCCCAGGCGCCCGCCCGCCAGCCACACACCCCAGGGAGGTAGGGTACCTGAGATGCAGACAGGCCGGTGTGAGAGTTCAAAATGACCGCTTACTTCCGGTTCCGCTCGACTTCTGGGGTTGTAGTTCCACCTTCTGGATGCAGACAGGCCGGTGTGAGAGTTCAAAATGACCGCTTACTCCGGTTCCGCCGGACTTCTGGGGGGTTGTAGTTCCACCTTCTGCCGAGACCCGGGCTCTACCACGGCCCCAGGCGCCCGCCCCGCCAGCCACACACCCCCAGGGAGGTAGGGTACCTGAGATGCAGACAGGCCGGTGTGAGAGTTCAAAATGACCGCTTACTTCCGGTTCCGCTGACTTCTGGGGGTTGTAGTTCCACCTTCTGCCGAGACCTGGGCTCTACCACGGCCCCAGGCGCCCGCCCGCCAGCCACACACCCCAGGGAGGTAGGGTACCTGAGATGCAGACAGGCCGGTGTGAGAGTTCAAAATGACCGCTTACTCCGGTTCCGCTCACTTCTGGGGGTTGTAGTTCCACCTTCTGCCGAGACCCGGGCTCTACCACGGCCCCAGGCGCCCGCCAGCCAGCCACACACCCCAGGGAGGTAGGGGTACCTGAGATGCAGACAGGCCGGTGTGAGAGTTCAAAATGACCGCTTACTCCGGTTCCGCTCGACTTCCGGGGGTTGTAGTTCCACCTTTCTGAGATGCAGACAGGCCGGTGTGAGAGTTCAAAAATGACCGCTTACTCCGGTTCCGCTCGGACTTCTGGGGGTTGTAGTTCCACCTTCTGCCGAGACCTGGGCTCTACCACGGCCCCAGGCGCCCGCCCCCGCCAGCCACACACCCCAGGGAGGTAGGGTACCTGAGATGCAGACAGGCCGGTGTGAGAGTTCAAAATGACCGCTTACTCCCGGTTCCGCTCGACTTCTGGGGGTTGTAGTTCCACCTTCTGCCGAGACCCGGGCTCCTACCACGGCCCCAGGCGCCCGCCCCGCCAGCCACACACCCCAGGGAGGTAGGGTACCTGAGATGCAGACAGGCCGGGTGTGAGAGTTCAAAATGACCGCTTACTCCGGTTCCGCTCGACTTCTGGGGTTGTAGTTCCACCTTCTGCCGAGACCCGGGCTCTACCACGGCCCCAGGCGCCCGCCCGCCAGCCACACACCCCAGGGAGGTAGGGGTACCTGGAGATGCAGACAGGCCGGGTGAGAGTTCAAAATGACCGCTTACTCCGGTTCCGCTCGACTTCTGGGGGTTGTAGTTCCACCTTCTGAGATGCAGACAGGCCGGGTGAGAGTTCAAAATGACCGCTTACTCCGGTTCCGCTCGACTTCGGGGGTTGTAGTTCCACCTTCTGCCGAGACCTGGGCTCTACCACGGCCCCAGGCGCCCGCCCGCCAGCCACACACCCCAGGGAGGTAGGGTACCTGAGATGCAGACAGGCCGGTGTGAGAGTTCAAAATGACCGCTTACTCCGGTTCCGCTCGACTTCTGGGGGTTAGTTCCACCTTCTGCCGAGACCCGGGGCTCCTACCACGGCCCCCAGGCGCCCGCCCGCCAGCCCACACCCCAGGGAGGTAGGGTACCTGGAGATGCAGACAGGCCGGTGTGAGAGTTCAAAATGACCGCTTACTTCCGGTTCCGCTCGACTTCTGGGGGTTGTAGTTCCACCTTCTGCCGAGACCTGGGCTCTACCACGGCCCCAGGCGCCCGCCCCGCCAGCCACACACCCCCAGGGAGGTAGGGTACCTGAGATGCAGACAGGCCGGTGTGAGAGTTCAAAATGACCGCTTACTTCCGGTTCCGCCCGACTTCTGGGGGGTTGTAGTTCCACCTTCTGCCGAGACCTGGGGCTCTACCACGGCCCCAGGCGCCCGCCTCCGCCAGCCACACACCCCAGGGAGGTAGGGTACCTGAGATGCAGACAGGCCGGTGTGAGAGTTCAAAATGACCGCTACTTCCGGTTCCGCTCGACTTCTGGGGTTAGTTCCACCTTCTGAGATCACAGGCCGGGTTCAAAAGACCGCTTACCGGTCCCGCGACTTCTGGGGGTTGT
Source organism: Cryptotis parvus (assembly GCA_021461705.1). Taxonomy (NCBI): domain Eukaryota; kingdom Metazoa; phylum Chordata; class Mammalia; order Eulipotyphla; family Soricidae; genus Cryptotis; species Cryptotis parvus. Next base: position 11,583 of record JAJIBD010022552.1, read on the forward strand.
AGTTCCACCTTCTGCCGAGACCTGGGGCTCTACCACGGCCCCAGGCGCCCGCCCGCCAGCCACACACCCCAGGGAGGTAGGGTACCTGAGATGCAGACAGGCCGGTGTGAGAGTTCAAAATGACCGCTTACTCCGGTTCCGCTGACTTCTGGGGGTTGTAGTTCCACCTTCTGCCGAGACCCGGGCTCTACCACGGCCCCAGGCGCCGCCCGGCCAGCCACACCCCAGGGAGGTAGGGTACCTGAGATGCAGACAGGCCGGTGTGAGAGTTCAAAATGACCGCTTACTCCGGTTCCGCTCGACTTCTGGGGGTTGTAGTTCCACCTTCTGCCGAGACCCGGGCTCTACCACGGCCCCAGGGCCCCGCCCGGCCAGCCACACACCCCAGGGAGGTAGGGTACCTGAGATGCAGACAGGCCGGTGAGAGTTCAAAATGACCGCTTACTTCCGGTTCCGCTCGACTTCGGGGGTTGTAGTTCCACCTTCTGCCGAGACCCGGGCTCTACCACGGCCCCAGGCGCCGCCCCGCCAGCCACACACCCCAGGGAGGTAGGGTACCTGAGATGCAGACAGGCCGGTGTGAGAGTTCAAAATGACCGCTTACTTCCGGTTCCGCTCGACTTCTGGGGCTGTAGTTCCACCTTCTGATG
>JAJIBD010022553.1:0-89152 GCA_021461705.1 Cryptotis parvus
CATTTGTTGCAGGACTCCTTTAAGGGCATTTGGCTCAAAACATTAGCATACTAAAGGGCCTAGGTGAGGTGCAGGGAGGGATTATCTAAGGACATTTAACACTCCCTGCTTTCCATAACAATGGGAGGAAGGCCTGAGTTGCATGGGTATAAACTAGCCAGTTTTCACTCTCCCGTGCTTCTTTGGGGGCTGTGGCTCGCTGTGAGCGGTCGCCCTGCTTGGAAGTGTTCTTCTCCTTTCCCCAAAGCCGATACTACGTGGCTCGCCATCTTGGCCTACACGTGGCTGGGGTTCTAGCCTGGAATCCTAAGCATCGGGTTTTTCCTTTTTGCTGATTTGTATGCCTGAACCTGTGATAAGTAAAGTCTTTTAAAACCTCATCGGATCCCTGAATGCTCATCCATTCCTCGCCGGCCGGAGGTAGAAGGGAACTTCGCTTCCCGGCACTGTCGGGGACCGCGGGGAGCGCCTCGACATTTGGCGTCCCTGGGTGGGCACCACGAACATCGTCTGGTCTAATTATCATCGGACAGAGATCATCTGCCTCCGAACCGTGAGTAAAATGATGGATATCTCATGGTATAGATACATTGTATCTTTTATTGGCTCGGCACCATACATAGCCCAGTCTATAAAGTTCCTTTCTGAGAACTACTCTATCTTTTCACAAATCATCTGGGTCCTTGCGATTTTTTAAACTGTACCTTTGCGTAAGGACAATGTTTAATAGAGAGAGGGAAGAAAGTAATAAATTGAATGCAATCTTAAGGGACCGAGATTTACTCAGCGATTGAAGAAATAAGTGAGGATCATAAAGCTACAGGTAGACTGGTCTTAAAGCTTGAGGACAGAATTATTAAACAGAGTTTAAAATTTGAAAAGAAATTAGAAGAACAGGAAAGTAAAATTATTAACCAGATTTTAAAATTTGAGGAAAAATTAGAAGAACAGGATTTAAAATTCAAGGAAAAATTAGAAGAACAGGATTTAAAATTCAAAGAAAAATTAGAAGAACAGGAAAGTAAAATTATTAAACAGGATTTAAAATTTGAAGTAAAGTTTGAAGAGCAGAAGAAGGATATCGATAAAATCAGCATTATCTTAGAGGAAGAAATTGACAGACAGAGAGATAGAATAGATGGACAGAAAGAGGAGGTTTGGAAGTTACACATAAGATTGAAAGAACAAAAGGAAGAAACATATAGGAAACTTGAAAACTTAAACCAAGAAATGGATGTGTTACGCAGGGAGATTTCTGATTTCATAACTTATCAATCAGGACCTAGCGCATACCCAATACTGAGGCGTGAACCAACTAAAAGCCGTTCACAAACACGCCCCAAAACTGTAGACTTGAAAAAGGTGTATACATTCCCAGCAAAAAAATCTAAAAAGAATTCTAATGTGGCTGATAACCCAGAGGAGGCAAATTCCCAAGCTGAAAATCTCTCCAGAGTTAATACCCTCAATGGGGTAGATGTTCCTCTGCCAGATACTACAAGCTCTGATGAGGAAGAAGGGAGAAACAGATTAGCTCGAGTCAAAGAGCAAAAGCCCAGCAATCTTTCTCATGACCAATCTAAAGATAAAGTAAAACCGATTCATGAAGACTTAAAAATTGAGGCAATAACCCCGTTTAGGAAGGCTTGCGACAGGTTTGGAATATCAAGTCCTTATACTTTAAAATATTTAGCTGATTGGAGCGAAAGTAGTCAGTGGGTATTGGGAGACTTTGAAACGGTAGCCGATACTTGTCTAAACAAATCACAGTACATGCAATGGCATATGTGGTATGCAGATGGGGTTAACCAGAATATTGACACTTTAAGAGAAAAGGAATCAGGCCATACTATAACTTTTGCCATGCTAAAAGGTGAAGGTGAATGGAAAGATAAAGCAAAACAAGCGACATTACCTGAACCTATTTTAAAAATTCGTTCGGGAGACAGCATTAAAGGCGTGGGAAAGAGTAGGTTCCGACCCAGAATTTCTAGGTAGCTATACAAAAATTTACCAAGGTCGTGATGAACCATACTTTGATTTTGTTGGGGAGATTATGTGAAACAATCCAAAGACAGGTTCAAGACCCAACCACTCAAGAAATCCTAAAAGCGAAACTTAGCATATGAGAATGCTAATCAAAAATGTCGAGCATTACTATATGGTATTAGGGAAAAGGATGACCTCACGGGGTATCTAAAGGCCTGTAGAAATGTCGGTTTAACCTCCCATAAAACACAGGATGATATAGAGGCTTATCCCATACAGCAGGAGGATCAGGAGAGGGATGAAATGTCAGACAGCTCTAGGGGAGAAACAAGTCAGACAGCTCTAGGGGGGAAACAATAAACTTCAAAGGATAAACAATAATCGGAGAAACTATTCTAATAATCGCAGCTCCACCCCTCGAAGGGCCCCACCTGGACCATGCCCAAGGTGCAGAAAAGGAAAACATTGGGCCAGAGACTGTCGGTCTTGGAGGCGAAGTCAGCCTCAGGCTTCATCTGGACAGATAACCTGCTTTAGCTGCGGAAAGAAGGGACACACCCGTAGAGATTGCCCATCTCCTAAAACTATCAATACAGGGCAACATTCTAATAATCCCTTTATAGGAAATGTTACATGGACCCCCTCCCAGGTTCCACAAGCTCCGCAGGCTCAAATAACATCTATTCCTCCCCTAATGCGGGAAACTGGGTGGGGGGCCAGCCCCAGGCCCAGCTGAATCCAGGGGCACTCTCCTTCATTCCACCTGCCCACTATCCTCTGAATCAGAATCCACAGAATTACAGTCAATAAATGCTCTCTGGCCTACCCCCATCAGGCAGTGACAGTCTCGACATTCTCTGCCCTAAGACTGTCACAATATACCCAAGTCAAGACCCCTACATGCTAAAAACAGGGATAAAAAGGACCTGCTCCCCAGGTAGTATGGGTTTAATTCAGGGGAGCGATTGGCTGAAATTTAAGGGAATTATGGTGCATTTCGGACTTCTGGATCCTGAATCTCATGGAGAGATAATACTGTCAATATCTGTGCCAACCAAATGGACTTTTAAAAAGGGGAACCACTTGCTAAACTATTATTATTTTTTGAGGATCCGTGTAGTCAGTCCGAACACCCTACAGCTGGTGGCTTAAACAGTACCAACCATTCTGCCAACTTCATTGTTGGTTATGCAGCCACACAGAACCAAGCCCACCAGTCACCTGCTAACTATCTAGTTGGGTACACTGCCAGAATTTCTCAGGCCAAGCGGCCGGTTATACCCATCGAAATTTATAAAAGGAAATTCAAAGGCATGTTGGATACAGGGGCAGACATATCCATAATCTCCACCAAGTATTGGCCCTCTAAGTGGGCCCTAAAGAAAGTGTCCCATAGCCTGAGCGGGGTAGGCAATATCTCCTCCCTCTCTTCTCCGACAGAGTGCCAGGTGGCTGCCGTGTATTGGCCCTGAAGGGAATGTAGCCATGGTCCAGCCTTATATAGCCCCTATGCCTTTAACTTTATGGGGTCGAGACATGCTGGAGCAGTGGGGGGCAGTAATCCACATACCTCGTCCAATTCCCTGTCGAGCACCAATTCCAGCTCTCCATAATAAGCCTAACACCGGGAGTAACCCTTTTTTAATTGGGGCCGCTGTGGTTAAGCGCCCACTACCTATCCGTATTCAGTGGAAGTCTGACAAACCTATATGGACACCACAGTGGCCCCTCAATACCAAAAAAGTTAGAGGCGCTAACAAATCTAGTGGAAGAACAGCTGAAATTAGGACATATTGAGGAAACGTTTTCAGAATGGAATTCTCCTGTTTTTGTAATACAGAAAAAATCAGGCAAATGGCGTTTGCTGATTGACTTAAGGAATGTAAATTCTACTATGGTCCCCCATGGGAGCCCTACAACCTGGGCTCCCCTCTCCAGCAGCTATTCCTAAGGATTGGCCGCTAATTATCATAGATTTAAAAGACTGCTTTTACAGCATACCTATCCACCCAGATGATCGGAAAAGGTTTGCATTTTCAGTCCCTTCCATTAATCATAAAGGTCCTTTACGTAGGTTTCAGTGGACAGTATTGCCCCAAGGAATGACTAATTCACCTACGATGTGTCAACACTTTGTTGATGAGGTTTTTGCGACCCATTCGTGCTAAATCTCCTGGTGCATACATCATCCACTACATGGATGATATCCTGCTAGCTTGTGATAATTCCAGAGATCTCCAGAATTTATATAATGATGTAATGACAGTTTTACCAGAGGCTGGCTTACAAGTAGCTCGGAGAAAATCCAGATGCAGCCTCCATATGAATATTTGGGCTATGCTCTTGACTGCACTACAGTACGCCCTCAAAAGATCTCCATTAGTCAGAAAAGGCTCAAAACCTTGAATGATTTTCAAAAACTGCTGGGGATATCAACTGGGTGCGCCCCTCCCTTGGTATTCCTAACTGTGAGCTCAGTAACCTGTTCCACACCCTTGAAGGTGATCCTGCTTTAAATAGCCCAAGGCAGCTAACTCCTAAAGCTCAGAAGGAATTAGATTTTTTCATGAATCGGCTTCAAAAATCTTACCTCTCCAGATTTAATCCCGGAGAAAAGGTATGGTTCTTGGTCTTCAACACTCCCCGAGTCTCCGACTGCTGCTATAGCCCAATTATCTGGACCGTTAGAATGGGTTTACTTACATAACAAGCAGAATCGTACTGCTACACCTTACCTTGAGATGATAGCTAACCTTATAATTAAGGGAAGATCAAGAACCCAAGTATTACTTGGACATGATCCTCATGTAATTGTACTACCTGACCCTAAAAAAGAAATTGAAGCTGTTTTACCACTCAGTGAAATCCTTCAGAGAGCTTTAGCAGATTTTTCAGGAGAAATATCTTATCATTACCCAGCTGGAAAAACCTGGGAATTTCTGAAAAGGACACCTTTTATAATTTCCACCATTGTCCGCTCCTCTCCCATTCCTGATGCTCCAGTGTATTATATTGATGGCTCCTCATCAGGAAGGGGTGGAATTACAGGTCCTTCGTTGACCACTACTGTGCATACAAATTATAAATCTGCCCAACAAGTGGAACTCGCCACCCTGATACATTTACTATCCCATGTATCTGGCCCATGTAATGTGGTGAGTGATTCTGCATATGTAGTTGGTTTATTTCCTGGAATTGTCACTGCTTCTTTAAATGCCCATAATCCTATAATTCAGGAGCTGCTCCATAAACTACAAGATCTCCTCCGAAATAGAACATTCCCTATATACATCTCCCACATCCGTTCTCACAGCCGACTCCCGGGCCAATGGTTCGAGGAAACGAAGCAGCAGATCTCTTGGCAGCACCAGTATTTAAATCAGCTGAGGAAGAGCACCAGACTCTACATACAAATGCCCGCCGCCTTCATGTACACCATGGCATCCCATGGAGACAAGCTAGACAAATTGTCCGCAACTGTCCTGTCTGTGCTCCTTTACATTGTACATCTCATGTAGCAGGAGCAAATCCTCGAGGTTTAGACAAACCAATTGTGGCAGATGGATATAACTCATACTAACTTATTTCCCAACAAACCTTTCCTTCATGTGGTCATCGATACATATTCCCGGTTCATATGGGCTGTTCCTATGACATCTGAAAAGAGCTAAATCTGTTTGTTCATTTTTACTCCAGTGCTTCTCCGTCATGGGTATTCCCCATACCATAAAAACAGATAATGGTCCTGCTTACACCAGCAAAACCTTCAAATCCTTTTTGCGAGGAATGGCAGATCAAACATATTACAGGAATTCCATATAATCCACAAGGACAAGGAATAGTTGAACGTGCCCACAGAACGCTTAAAACTCAGCTATTAAAGCAACGAAAAACAAGCATGCCTCCAATGGATTCTTTATCTTTAACATTATTCACCTTAAACTTCTTAAATATACCTCAAGGAGATCCCTATACCGCGGCTGAACGTCACTTTCAAGAAGATATGCAAACTCAAAAACAGTCAATTCACCTATCTGGGTGAAAATTGATGATAAATGGATTGCAGGTCACCTCCTCATTCGGGGAAGAGGCTATGCTTTCATTTCTACAGACGATAACCCTGCCAAGAAACTCTGGGTCCCTCTGCGACTTGTTAAGACTAGAATTCTCCAAGAATCAGAAAACAACTAATTCTTTCAATATAAAGTCTTAAATTTTAAATTGCAAGTTGCTGTTTAAACTTCCTGGATTGGTTCCTTTTAATAATGATCTTGTTTTGCAGTCTGTGATCATGGTTCATGTCTAATATCTTGCCTTACAGCCTAAATATTTTCTTTCTTACAAAAAAAAAGGGTGGAAAAATGGGTGGACTCTGATCACAGTGCTCATTACAAAAATGTTTGCTAAATCAATAAAAAATTGTTTTTCTAATGATTCTGTTCACAGGATGAGATATTCGAATCCAGTAAACCTGCGCTACAGTGCTCAATACTCCGAGACTCCTAAAACAGTGCTCGCTAAAAATTTAATAATTTGCAAAACTAATTTTTTCCAATGCTCTATTCACAGGAAAAGACACTTTCTCACCATCATTTGCCGGCTTTATATTTATGAAGCGCTTGACTCGTTACCATTTATCACCCTAAATGGGTCACATATACAGCTGTAAGATATTGATCGATCAAATGTATGTGTGCGTATGTGTGCATGTGGTGGCCACCATTATGTTTGTGATTAATGTTGTGTCTATGTTATGTCTCAACTACTACCTTCCTCAATTTCTGACCACTACAAACCTCTATTACATTCATCAACTCCACTGCTGATCCACTAGATTTATCAATTTTAAAATCATCAATTCTCATACTTATTTCCCTGCTCCACCCATGTTGGAGCTTCTTTATATTCTTCTCTCCATCCCAGACTTGGATCCCTACAAAGCCTTAAAATCTCTACTTGTGATTAACCTCGAAAAGTGTTTTTGTCTCGCCCTAAGCTACAGGGTACAGTTACCGGTGCCAATGTTCCCTTGCTGAAGAAGCCCTGCAAGACGCCCACACCGATGTTCCAGACACCTGCTCCAGCGCTCAAGACTCCTGTTCCAGAGTTAAAGATATCACACCGATGTTCCGGACACCTGTTCCAGCACTCAAGACTCCTGTTCCAGAATTCGAGATACTTGTTCCAGTGTTCCTGAAACCCAATCCAGTGTTCCTGACAATTCAACGAGTTCCTGACCGCTGCTCTCCAGAGACTCATACTCATATGATCACCGCTATTGCTGTTCCAGAAGTAGCCCCACAGACTTTGTTCCAGACACCCGACTTTACATAAAATATAGCAAATTGACTCTCACAAATTATGGACAGTGCAAACTATAGTCCGTTATAATCAGACAGCTAAAAACACTTTATCTTGAACTTTGCTTTGGGTCCAAAAACAAGTTAGGATCCTAAAGTAACATGTATTATCATTTTGTAATTCGAATTGTTTTTTCTTATCTTAATTTTCTGTACATTACTAAATATTTCTTACCTTTTCAATTTTTATTAGTAAACTAATCAGGGGAGTTGTTGCAGGACTCCTTTAAGGGCATTTGGCTCAAAACATTAGCATACTAAAGGGCCTAGGTGAGGTGCAGGGAGGGATTATCTAGGGACATTTGACACTTCCTGCTTTCCATAACAATGGGAGGAAGGCCTGAGTTGCATGGGTATAAACTAGCCAGTTTTCACTCTCCCGCGCTTCTTTGGGGGCTGTGGCTCGCTGTGAGCGGTCGCCCTGCTTGGAAGTGTTCTTCTCCTTTCCCAAAGCCGATACACGTGGTGGTCGCCATCTTGGCCTACTCGTGGCTGGGGTTCTAGCCTGGAATCCTAAGCATCGGGTTTTTCCTTTTGCTGATTTGTATGCCTGAACCTGTGATAAGTAAAGTCTTTTAAAACCTCATCGGATCCCTGAATGCTCATCCATTCCTCGCCGGCTTCGAGGTAGAAGTGAACTTCGCTTCCGGCACTGTCGGGGACCCGGCGGAGCGCCCCCCACCACACATTGTTTTCCAAAAAAGGCTGGACCAGTCGGCATTCCTACTAACAATGGATGAGAATCTCTTTTTTTTTTGTTTTTTTTTTTTTTATTTTTTATTTTTTAAAACATTTTATTATACCACCGTAAGATATACAATTACAATGCTGTTCATGCTTGGGGGTTTCGGTCACACAGTGTTCCAGCACCCCGCCCTCCACCAGTGCCCCCAGCCACCACCCATGTCCCCAATTCCCTCCCTCCCACATACTGCCTAAATGGCAGGTTCTTTATCTCCTCTCCTCCCCCTCTCTCTCTCCTCCTCCCCACACATTGTGGGTTGCACTACGTACACTTAGAAGCCATCATTTGCATTTTTTTTGTCTGTATTTAATGCTCAGTTCTATGTTAGCATCAGAACTTTAGACATTTATTCACACATGTTCCCTTCTCTATCTAAACTAACCTCTGACTCCCACACGCTTGTGGTAATTTCCACTTTCGGTAAGATCACCTAGTATATTTATGTCATGCAAATAAATGCAGTCATTCTATGTCTCTCTCTTTCCTTCTGACTAATTTCACTCAACATGATTCTTTCCATATCCATCCATTTATAGCAAAATTTCATAACTTCATTTTTTCTGACAGCTGCATAGTATTCCATTGTGTAGATGTACCACAGTTTCTTTATCCAGTCATCAGTTCTCGGGCATACTGGTTGTTTCCAGGTTCTGGCTATTGTGAATAGTGCTGCTATGAAAATAAAAGTGCGGATTGTGTTTCCGCTGTGTGTTTTTGGCTTTCCAGGGTATATTCCCAAGAGCGGTATGGCTGGGTCAAAGGGGAGTTCAAGGATGAGAATCTCTTTTTCCCAGCATGCATGCCAGCACTTATTGTTCTTGCTCTTTTGGATATGGGCCATTCTCTGTGGTGTGAGATGATATCTTGTTGTTTTAATTTGCATCTCTCTGATGATTAGTGATGATGAGCACTTTTTCATATTCCTTTTGGCCTTTTGAATTTCTTCCTTGTCACAGTTTCTGTTCATTTCTTCTCCCCCATTTTTTTGTTTGAATTTTATAATGCATTTTATTATGCATTATAAAATTCATGAGATAAACAATGAGATAAACAATGAGATTACCATGAGATAAACAATTAAAAAAATGTTCATGTTTGGGTTTCGACCATACAGTGTTCCAGCACCCATCCCTCCACTAGTGCCCATTTCCCACCACCATTGTCTCCAATTCCTCCCCCCCCCCCCCCAGTTTGTCTCTATGGCAGGTTCTTTATCTCTTTTCTCTCTCTCTTCCTTCCCTTACATATTGTGGATTATAATGTGTTGCAGTACTCCTCTAAGAGCCTCTGCATCTGCTCTGAATTGCCGCCAGCAAATCACTTCGTAGATAAGGGGGTAGTCTAAATGTGGCAGTTTATCTGATCATGTATTCTGTACTGGCTGGTATAAATATTCTCTCATGCTACCACAATCATCTTGGGACTAGCTAGATCTTACCAGCATATTTGCCTGGCCACGTTAGATGTCTAAGTAATTAGACCAGAGAGAAATGCTGTTTGCCTCCAAGCAAGCAAGCATGGCTCCCTGATAACTCAAAGGCAACTAAAATACAAAACTACCAAGAAGTAGAGGAGACTTGTGAAGGTTTGGAGAAATATTTAACTGGCATTAGTATTAGTCTTTGGTACAGAGACATGCCATCTCAGAAACCCCCTTCTCTACCCTATAAAAGCTTTTCCAGGCAGATCTTGGCTCAAGACATTAGCATATAAAAAGACAGTAGGTGAGGTGCTGGGAGAAATTACCTGAGGGCATTTGACCCTCCCTGCCAGGGGAAGTTACATTTAGCTTACAGCTCCTCCCAGCTCTTCTAGGAGGCTTTGAATTAGCTCTGGGTCCTTGTAAACAGCCAGAAGGACTACTGAAGTTGCTACATTTCTATAGAGCTAGTTTCCTGCTTTCATCTCTAGATAGCTCAGCCCAGTATGGGCTGGGCTGGGGAGTTTGGGAGGATTTCTAGCTATAAAATAAGCTGCAAGAAGAAAGAAGTTCTTTCCCCCTTTTTGCCATTTCAGCTTCCCTTGGCATTTTGCTTCTCCGTCCTCTCCATTCTTTGTTGGGCCTCAACATGTGGTGGCAGCCATCTTGGCCTACACCTGGCTGGGGCCTAGCTGGAAACCCAGAGACCAGAAGTTTTCCCTGCTCTGGATTGTATATTGGAACCTGTGATAGTGAAGTCCTTTGAAAACTGCATCGGATTCCTGAGTCTTCATCCATTCCCGCCGGGTGTCCTTGGAGGTAGAAGGGAACTCACTTCCCAGCACTGTTGGGGACCCCGGCGGCGTCCTGACATCAATGCATATACTTAAAGGTTATCATGTGTATCTTTTAGCCTGTATTTAATGCTAAGTTCTATGTGGTAATAGCACTTTCGACAATTATTGGCACATTGTTCCCTTATCTGTCTTACCTAACCTCTGCTCCCACACATTTGTGGTAATTTTCACCTTTGACAAGACCTCCTGAGCCACGTTTTGTCTGACCTTGGATGTTGGTATCATAATATGTATATATAAATGCAGTATTTAGAGGTGACTACAAGAGTATGCCACCCAAGGCAAGCCTGGCAAGCTGCCCGTGTCGTATTTGATATGCCAAATACCAGTAACAATTATATTAGGCCATTCCCATGACCTAATATAATGGTTTTAGGCTCTTATGTTCCTGGAGCAAGCAGATGCCCTTGGGCTCTACTAGCATGAGACAGGACATATGGAGATATTACTGGTGCCCGCTCGAGCAAATAGATGATGAACGGGAAGATAGTGATATATATATATATATGTGTGTGTGTGTGTGTGTGTGTGTGTGTGTGTGTGTGTATGTATGTGTGTGTATGTGTGTGTGTATTTATGTCATGCAAATAAATGCAGTAATTCTATATCTGTCTCCATCCTCCTGGCTAATTTCACTCAACATGATTCTCTCCATGTCCATCCATTTATAGGCAAATTTCATAACTGCATTTTTCCTAACAGCTGCATAGTATTCATTGTGTAGATGTTCCAAAGTTTCTTTATCCAGTCATCAATTCTCGGGCACTCTGGTTGTTTCCAGATTCTGGCTTTTGAGATGGTGTTTTTGCTGTGTGTTTTTGGCTTCACAGGGTATATTCCCAGGAGTGGTGTGTCTGGGTCAAATGGGAGTTTAATTTCTAGTCTTTGGAGGAATAATCTCCCTATTTGTAGATGGGGTAGTCTGTTTTCTTCTTGGAAAGTTCTACCAGTGCCTCATATATCCTGGATATTAACCTCTTATCAGATCAGTATTGGGTGAATATTCTTTCCTGCTTTGTGGACTGTCTTTGTATTTTGGTCATCATTTCTTTTGAGGTGCAGAAGCTTTTTAGTTTCATGTAGTCCCATATGTTTATCTTTGTTTCTAATTGCTTTGTTACTGGTGTTTCATCTTTGAAGATGCCTTTAACTTCAATGTCGTGGAGGATTTTTTCTATATTTTCTTCTATATACTTTATGGATTCAGGTTTGATATTGAGATCTTTAATTCATTTTGATCTGATTTTTGTTCATGCCTACTACCATTTTATAAAGGTCACTAGTAATTTTGCCAATGTCTAAAGATGGAAAGAAAGCAGGGGAGAGTGACAGAGCAGAGACTCAATATCTGCCATTTGATAATCTAATTAAATGCTAACACATCATCCGCAGCTTAGCCAGGCCTTTGACAGCAGAAAACTGACATTTCAGACATCAGTTTGGCAGCCATTGCTGAGTGCAGGTCATGTCTGATGCATGTTTTGATGGGGTATCTAACTTGGAGAAGTGAGGCAATGGCAGCTACCAACTCATCACCCCCAAATAATGCATAAAGGCCTTTAATTGAGCTTCTTGGCCACTCTATCCCTCAGCATTCTTGGTCACTCTGTTAAAAATTCTGGTGCTGGCTCAGAAAGAACCATAAAAAAAGGACAACAACAACAAAAAAACCATGAAAATCTGAAAGTGTATGAATTCTCTAACCTATGGACTCTTGTCTTTGGGTGATAACATTCTCTCTCTCTCCCTTGTCACTGTTGTCTTATAAACTCTAGGTCATTTCACCCTAGGGATGATAAACTTAGGTTTCCATGTGCATAATTTATTTTTAATCCCACCTTCACCTTGGGAGAGTATCACAATGGAAACTCAGTGAAGACCATGAAGGCCTTCACTTCTCCAAAACAGAGATTGTTTCCCACATGGCAGCATTTCCACTGTCCCCACTCCTACACACATTCCCATCAGTCAGAATCTTTCTTTTCTAGGATCTAAAGCTCTTACACTCTACCCCCTCCTCTCCACACACCTGCTTTACAATCTCACCAGGATTCTCACATTGGTATCCTAAATCTGTCTTGTTTTATTTCTTAGTCTAATGGGTCTGTTCAGATTCGTTCATTACCTATATCTTCTCCCTCAGCCCATGCTCAAATCCTTGTCCAAAGTCTCATCCTATTATAGTGTTACTTAAAAGGGCCCATCAGTGTCTAACATCTTCTAATTTTGTGGGATGCCTTAGACCTTGTGCCCCACCCCCAGCATTTTCCTCTCCCTTTGCAGGAACTTGTGTTTTTATTTTCCAGGTCTCCCACATGATGGAAGAACCTCTCAGTGTTGACTGACATCACCTTCAAGTTTCACCTCGTTAATCCTTTTCCCCACACTACTTTGGCTTTCTCTATACTTTTCTGGGGTTGTAGACTTGTCATCCTGCAATATCTTCATTTTTCAGAGCTACAATGACTATCAGTTTCCCTAATTTATTTGATCTAATGTCTTCTTTTCAGAAAAGGTCACTCAGCACCCCAATGGACACCTACCTTATTTAAACCAAAAAGGGAATGTGCCTCCAGTTGCTCCCAATGCAATACCTCCATCATTCCAGCAAACCGCCCATGGGAGGAATATCACCCACTTAGGAAAATGCATTTTTGTTTTTATTTTATTTATTTTGTGGGGTAGACACAGCTGACTTGCTCAGGTCTAACTCCTAGGTTTGTGCTCAGGGATTACTCCTGGTAGGCTTGGGGACCACACGAAATGCTGGGGATCAAACCCAGCTCATTTTTGTACAAGACACTTTAATGGTGGACTATCTCTCCTATCCCAATAGTGCTTTTTAAAATATTATTATAATTTGGTTATGATTATAATGTTTATGGTTCTAATATACAAATGTTTTAATATACAAAGTTACTATATCCTACCACCAACAAACTGCTCAATATCGTCCAGCAATGCCTTTTTTTTTTGGGTCACCCAGTGATGCTCAGTAACTCCTGGCTCTTCGCTCAGGAATTACTTCTGGCAGTGCTTGGGAAACCTTAAGGTATGCCAGGGATCGACCCCAGGTTGGCCAGGTGCAAGGCAAATGCTGTGCTATTGCTCCAGGCCCCCAGCAATGTTCTTTATATTGCTTCTAATATCCCTCTATTTCTCCCCACACTTTCAATTTTGTAATTCACAATCAGAGGGAAACCAAGGCTCAAATATTGCCTATTTTCTTCTATTGTCTATCTGTACTACAGCTGAGTAAGATCATGTGGTGTCTTCTACCTCTGACATATTTTGCTTAACATGATGCCCTTCAGTAACATCCAAGATGCAGCATACGAATGGCTTAATCTTTCTTATATCTATGTAGCATTACATTGTATATACATACCACAACTTCTTTATTTATTCTTTTGTCATTGGGCATTTGGACTGGGTAAGCACTGCTTTGGAGATATTTCCCAATCACTTTTTAATACTTTATGTCTGGAACATTGACAGTAAATTGACTTTGACAATTATTATTTTCAAAGTATTTTGCTACAAAATAGAAAACTAAGGAACCCAATAGAATTATAATAATAATACCTCACAGTTATATAGCCTTTATAATAATCATAAAGGTGTTTATATTTATTATCCTATGATTCATGCTAATTATCCTATGCTAATTCTAGGTATTATTATTTATTTTTTATAGATGAGAAACTGAAGCACAGTGATGTAAAGTGATTCCTATTTGTTAAAATATTTAATTTATGAACAGAAGCTGTTATTAGGGTTTACAATTCCTAAATAGAAATCTCTTGCTGTCTTTTCTATGTTGTTGATATTTATAAAGTATACTCCAAAGTGGTTGTAGGGGAATAAGAGCAAGGTTATTTTAAAGTCCAAAGTCTTGAGGCCTAAAATATCTTCTGTCCTTGAAAATATTAATCTAGGGTATAACTATTGGTCCACTGTCCTTGAACTATCCTAAAGTTCAAGTAAGGGCCTGTTTTTCAAAACATAAGCTCTAATTTTAGAATAGACAAGAGCAGGATGGGCATAGATGTGAGGTTTAATCAAAAGTACTATCATTTAGTGGTGCTAATTATCCAGTTATCAGGGTCTCAGTGGGTCTAGTACATTTGACCCCATTATCTGGAGAGCACATGATCTTGGATTACAGCTCTTGGTCACCAGGCTGATGACTCAGACCCATGGCTGTTGAAAGCTTGTTGAAAACAGAATTCCAGGATTCAATAGAAGCCAAGAAACCCTTCCACACACTCTCTAAATAGCATTTGATAGCTACTTATAGAAAGCCAGAATAGCACTTGAGTTGTTTGGGAGAGGAGATGGGACTGATCCATCGAGTTGAGGCACTCAGAGGGTGGAGTAAAGGCTTGATCAAGAAAACAACATTTATCCTGTTTTCAGACTCTTCCTAAAGGTGTCATTTGAAAAAGGAGGCTATTTTGTTTTTAAGGTGAAGTTTGTTACCCCCACCCCCAACCCAATCCTGGTTGGGGGTAGAAACAATCCAATAATCAGATTTAACACACAAGCCTAATTTTGAGAAGTAAGATATACAGTAATTTCCCAGGTAGGAAATCAAAGACCAGTGTGACATCTTGATCCAGAGAACTAACAAATCAAAATATTCCAGATGGCTTCAACCACGAAATCATCATTCATTTGCAGGAGATTTAATCATAGTGAAAGAAAGTCTCAGTTCCCAGAAAACATCACCACTTTCAGGAGTTTCTTGGATTTAGTCTAGCTCTGGATATGTGGACCTAGAGTGAGAAATATTGAAAATATTTCTGAATATATCTGAAAATATCTTTGAAATAAGATTTGTCCAAATTCAGAGACCTGAAAATATCTCAGGTCTGACTAGAGAATGCTGAGGGAAGACCGGACTGTGCTGTGCTCCTCTTACTGACACCAGGAAAGCCTCGACTTTCTCTGCCTTCTTTGCTTGCTAAGGACTTTTGGCTTTGGAGAAACTCTGTCACTTCTCCAGGATGACTCCAAGATGTGTTTGTTTTTTTTAGCTGCAGAGTTTAGTAGAGCTCCCAGGAGTGCCAGCATTTCTTTAGATTCAGAATCTTTGAGGAAAATGAGATGCTGGAGTGCTGAAACTCACTTCTTTGGCTCTTTGGATTGAATTGTGCCTAAGTCATTGAGAATTGGGTCTGAACCTTTCTTATCACCAACAGAGTGGTGAATAATCCAAGGTTCTTGAGGCTATACAATTTTCTTTCAAAAACTGAATCTTAAAGGTGTTCAAGTATTCCTTTGGTGGTCAGAGAGGCCTATAAGCATTAGGTTACTTCCTCTTTAACCTTGGCCAAGTAAACTGATATTTAGTCTTGATGATAAAGAAGTACACTTAGAACATCCTATCCCTGCACCCCTCCCATGCCACTGACATCAGCTGTCTAAAACCTTGCTATTAATAGCAAGAAAATCCATACTCAGATTAGGCCTTTCTCATAGAGCTCAAATGAATGCATGATACATGACTTGTTGCCTTGTTTTCTCGGAGGAACACCCTCCTGAATAGCTGATAGCCTGAAATAGCCCAGGTATGTGCCACTCTTTATCTGCTTAAGTGCCAGGACTGGGGAGCACAACACAAAACAGAAACCAGGTCACTCTGCTTCACATCATGATCATGACTTCCACTTTTCTAGTCATCGAGGAAGCACATGTTGGAAAAGATTAAAACACTAGTAGACTGAAGGACATGATGGCTTCCTTCTTCTCCTTCATCAGCCTGTTCTATTATGGATGTTGGAGGATAAATGATCAGGAATAGTGTGGAAAGAACTATGGAATGGGGCCTTTATCTGAGCTATTTGTCTTATTGTGCTTTATAGGTTAAAAAAACTAAACATGCATCTATTGATGGGTGTGATGCTGGAATTATGCCCATGAGAAACCATTATTAACAGTATTATAAGCAAAAAAATGAGTGAGTGAAAGTGAGAGGGAGCAAGAGGGAGACAGGTAGAGGAAAGGGATGAATTGAATAGGTTTTGAAATAAGATTTGTCCAAATTCAGTATCTACCATTCATTACATTTTAGACTGTCTTGGGAAAATAAATTCACTCAACCTTAGTTAGTTCACCTATAAAACAAAGTAATATCACCTGACATAATATATGTTGTACTGATTAATTTTGTTATATACAGGATGTTAAGCAGAGTTTCCTGTCACAAAGAGTGAGTAATAATTAAAATAAATAATTTTATTGCTTGCAGGTCTTTACATTTAGCTGCATAGATTTTTATATGACGACCAAGTTGGTAAAGAAAGATTTATATCAGATGCTTGGAAAAATTATTTTTATAAGAGGTAAATATTCTGGAGGTGAGATGATCTTTGCTTTTCTGAGGAAGATATTCAGGCCACTTTCTGATCTTAGGGAGGACTCTAGTTCTACAAATATATTACAAATGTGGAGCTCCAGTGGCTCAATCAGTTAGCACGTGAGTACTTATACAAATATATTACAAATGAAACCATTGGCAAATATTTGGGCTAAGCAAGGTCCCCAACAGATATTGGGGTCTGGCAGGTTCCTGACTGTGTTCAGGATCTACCACTACTTCCTCCAGCTGATGGACAAAGAAGCAAGACCACCAGCTCCAGAAAATCTAAGGCTTTAGATTTTCTACCCTTACAAAGGGTTGGGATAGTGAGCTGCAAGAGGTAAGGCTCTTAATCCTGAAAGAATGAGGTGGGAGGAAGCTTCCCCTACTGGCTCAAAAACTCCTAGGGCAATATCCCAGCTCTCAGGGCTATAGCATGGAACCCTGGGTTGTTGCTTTCTCTCATTCTTGGCTGGTAAACAATTATTTCAATAATATTTCTAGTCATGTTGTATAAACATGGTAGGAGAGACAGACATTATGTACAATGGGGTTAAATTTATGGGTGACCATTCCTGGGGACATTATCAATATATCCCAGACTACATTCCTCTTGCCATATTGTTTATTCCTAATCCCCTCAGGATCCTATTGATCTATCACATATCTTTGGGTTGGAACAGAATTTACTTCATGACCTTGCTCTCTGAACATTGTGCAGAACACTTAGTTCATCCCATATCAAGATCAGGGTAATTTCATGGCCTGCCTTGGGTTCATTCAGTCCCACTGTGACTGGGGTATAAGGAACGAGACTCAATCTAAGGGAAACTGAGGCTTTTAATTAGGAAATATGAGGGATGCCCAGGAGTAACTAATTCAGTTAATTAACTCATGAATGCATCACCTTAACTGTCTTCCTGTGCCTATACAAAAAAAATCCTTTGTACTAGCAGAGGCATAAAGGTCTTTAGGAAAGAGAGAAGCAGCCATTAATTTAGAATACAAAACCCAGGGCCAGCAAGTAAGGTTGTGAATCAAGAGTAATCGAACAGGCAACATGTCTTAGTCACAGGCTAGTTGTGCCATTGAATGTGCACAATTGTTTGACTTCTTTTTCTGGTTGCAGTATACCCAGTAATGTTTAATGGCTTCTCCCCATTCTCTGTTCTGGGATTTCTCCAAGCACTTAGGAGGCCACATGGTGCTGGGATTTGAATTTTGGTCTCTCACAGCCCTTTGAGCCATCTTCTTGGTCCTGTTTGACTTCTTTAGAAAATCCTACAATAAAAATATTGTCAACCT
Organism: Cryptotis parvus; assembly: GCA_021461705.1. Lineage (NCBI taxonomy): Eukaryota > Metazoa > Chordata > Mammalia > Eulipotyphla > Soricidae > Cryptotis > Cryptotis parvus. The sequence continues at coordinate 18,041 of JAJIBD010022553.1, forward strand.
ATTTTCATATCTTTAAGACCCCTGGAAAGTCAGTTTGCTGAAGAACATAAAATTTAATGTTGAGTGCTCAACATCTGGACCAAAATCTTCAATGTTTTCCTAGATAGGACTTTCCTAATTTTTGTTATTATTGAGTGTGTTCTAATTCATGAACAGCTGTAGGTCTTAGCAAGGATGTTGAGTTTTCATCAAAGACTGTGTTATCTGTGTCCTAATCAGAGAACTAAGACAAAACTGAATTACTGTTTGGATAGTTTCTAATTAAATAAATGCAGCACCTTCATTGTCAACTCTGTATGGGCGAAGCCAGAATCCTGAAAATTTCTTAATGCATTTCATGGAAAAGTACCAAAAGCTTTCGTAGACATTTTGTCTTAGCTCTCTCAATTGGTCACTTAGACAAGCCTCCTTCCTTAAGAAGCTCATCTCAAATTTCAATCTTTTTGAAATGCTGATTTGACATTTTACCCTCCACTTTCATTTACAAGTAAACACAGTATCTATCTGCACACCTTATGCTAAGAGAGCCTGTTTCCAATCAAAGACAGCATTTCACTGTTTTAACTAATGTTTATAAACATGTCAGTAATTTTTTTTAATTTAATTTGTGCTTGAAACACTGTATCTCGCTTCCTGAGTGTAAGCCTTAGGGTCAGGAATTTAAAAAAATAGCTGACTTTGTTACTATTAGTGAGGTAGTCATTATTGAAATGATGGAATCTACCGTGTAAATCAAACTATAACCACATTCTCCAATGACTAGATTTCTTCATTATTAATTCGGAGGATTTCCAATGAATGCCAGAAATGTTTATTAGCTGCTGTGTATAGTATGACACTACAGAGTTTAATTATCAATGCAAAGAACAAGTGTGTTATGATCTTTGCTAGACAGAGAAATATTTCTAAGGGCAGTCTCTATTTTCTTGTATTTCTTTGAGAGATTGGAAGATGGATTTTCAGAACACAACTCTGTAATGAAAGGGCTGACATTATAATGCTTTGGAGGTCACATCTGGCAGTGCTCAAAGCTTACTCCTGGCTTTGTGCTCAAGGACTATTCCTGACAGGGCACAAGGGTCATATATGGTCCTGGAATTGAACCTGGCTCAACCACATGCAAGACAAGTGTCCTACCTGCTGTATTATTTTTTTTCAGCTTTTGATAAAACTCCATAGAGGAGACCTCTTAAAATATTTACCTCTGAAAAAGAATTTTATTCCCTTCTTTCTTTCCTTCCTTCCTTCCTTCCTTCCTTCCTTCCTTCCTTCCTTCCTTCCTTCCTTCCTTCCTTCCTTCCTTCCTTCCTTCCTTCCTTCCTTCCTTCCTTCCTTTCCTTCCTTCCTTCCTTCCTTCCTTCCTTCCTTCCTTCCCCTTCCTTCCTTCCTTCCTTCCTTCCTTCCTTCCTTCCATCTTTCCTTCCTTCTTTCCTTCTTCCTTCTTCATTCCTTTCTTCTTCCTCCCTTTTCCACTTTTAAAGATTTAATCAAAGTAACATTGAGGGAACGTGCTTGACTAATGAATGACTTAGTGGTTGTTGCAGTGAAAGTGTTTTCTTGGCAAACAGAGACTTACCTGATTAGGGTTGACAGTTTTGTTCTTCAGGTGATGCAGGTGTGTTTCATAAAGGATTTTATGAAATTATGTCAAAACTCAGAAAAAAAGAGGATTGTAATCATTTTCTGAGCAGGTGAGAAGGAAGTAACAGAATGAGAGAAGGACCTTGTACAAGGGAACAACAAAATACCATGAAATACAGTGTTATAACCACCAGCTCATACCCTTTATTGAACATTTCCTAGTTGTGTCTCTGAGTCAAGTCTCATTTTCTGGGTCTCTAGTGATTAGCCTAGGTGGGAGTTTATCAATTTTACTGATTTCTACACAAAACAACTTCTAGTTTTAGAAGATTTTCTCTATTGTTTTCCCCTTTGAAATTTCATTGATTTTGTGCCCTAATTTTAATTTTTTCTTCTTTGTTTTCTTTAGAATCTTATTGGTCTTTTTTTCCTTCTATTTTCCTACGCTTCCAGGTTAGATTATTGGTTTTTAAACTTTTTTTCTTTCTAGTTTGTACATCTAACACTGTAATTTTACTTCAGAACTTATACTGCATAGAACAAATTAAAGTTATTTCATATAGTTTAAGTATTAAAAATTATCTTGAGAGTTCTTTTGACTCATTTGTAATATATTTAGTTATATTGCTTAATCTTCAAATATTTGAATATTTTCTGTATCTTCTGTTATTCATTTCTAGTTTTGTTTCATAATAGTCTGATAGCATATTCTGTATTAGTTCTCTTTTAAATATGCTAAGGTATAATTCATTGGCCAGAATATGGCGCTTTATGATTCTATTGTAATAGCAGTGTGTCACATGCTATTGTAGGGTGAGTTATTAATTTAGACTCTGAAGTCATTACGGTAATAGTGTTGTTCAGTTGGACCACATCTTTACTGATTTTTTGTGACTGGACTTCTTAGTTACTGATAAAGGGGTGTTGATGTTTAACTAAATGTGGGTTTATTTCTCATTGTAGTTTTATCAGTTTTGACCATCAATGCTATCAATTTCCAAAGCTGCTTCATCATCCCAAGAGAACTGGTGTAACTATTAAATATTAATGCTCCATTTCGCCTATTTTGAGTGCCTTGTTACTTCTTTTCGTATTTTCTGTCTCTATGCATTTGCTACATTCTGAGTATATTATTTAAGTGGGATCATACAATTTTTTCTCTTGTGTCTGATGTAAATGTGCATTGTATTCCTAAATATTGTGAATGTATGTTGCAGAAATTCTAGTTTCAGTTAGGGTTCTAAAGAATGTTGATGATTTGGTGGAAGATGATATTGCTGATTAAGTTAATTAGAGCAGAATTTTGAACTTTCCCTCTTGGCCAGATATTCTGACCTCCAATCAATTCTTTTATATGCTTCTGGTTTGCTTCCAGACTGTTCTACCCAAAACATGATTTAGGGTGTAGCTAAAAATTTGGAAAGAAGTTTAAATACACAGTTCGCAGCATCTTTCTTTTTGTATCTGCTTTCAGTGAATCACTCCTGTCAAGTTTTGTGGTTATAGTTCTCCAAACTGTCTTACAAGAGTTTTAAGAATTGTGTTTTGGTTTCTCCTTGGGGGAGGGGGCACATGCAGTGGTTATGGCCACACGTGGCTGCTGTTGCTTGGGGAATTCTTTTTTTTTTTTAATGGTTTGGGCATTTATTCTTTATTTTTATTGCATGGTTAGATTGTGCCCCTCCCCCATCTCTTCATAAGTAAAGTTGCTTCCACCATTCTTAGGTAAATCAGGGCTCTGATTGGCTAGAGACATGTCAACTGGCCATTATTTGCTGCCTTATTTGCACAATATTTTTTCTTTTTTTTTTTTAAGTATTTTATTATACCACCGTGAGATATACAAATAAAAAGATATACAATTAAAAAGTTCATGTTTGGGTTTTGGTCATACAGTGTTTCAGCACCCGTCCCTCCACCAGTGCCCATCTCCCACCACCAACATCCCCGGTTCCCTCCCCTTCCCCAGCCCTGCTCCATGGCAGGTTCTTTATTTCTTTCCCTTTCTCTCTCTTTCTCTTTTCCTTCCCCTCCAGACTATGGATTACAGAACATACATTAAAAGGTTGTCATGTGTATCCTTTTGCCTCTATTTAATGCTCAGTTCTAGGTTGGCATTAGTACCCTCGACTATTATTAGCACCCTGTTCCATTTTCTGTCTTACCTAAACTCTGACTCCCACACGTTTGTGATAATCTACACCTTTGACAAGACCTCCTGATATATGTTTCACTTGACCTTGGATATTGGTATCATAATATGTACATATATATTTATGCCATGCAAATAAATGCAGTCATTCTGTATCTGTCTCTCTCTCCTTCTGGCTAATTTCGCTCAACATAATCTTCTCCATGTCCATCCATTTATAGGCAAATTTTATAACTTCATTTTTCCTAACAGCTGCATAGTATTCCATTGTGTAGATGTACCAAAGCTTCTTTATCCAGTCATCGATTTTCGGGCACTCTGGTTGCTTCCAGATTCTGGCTATTGTGAATAATGCTGCTATGAACATAAAAGTAGGGATGGTGTTTCCGCTGCGTATTTTTGGTTTCCCAGAGTAGATTCCCAGGAGTGGTATGGCTGGGTCAAATGGGAGTTCAATTTCTAGTCTTTGGAGGAAAGTCCATATTGTTTTCCAGAAAGGTTGTACCAGCCGGCATTCCCACCAACAATGGATGAGTGTCCCCTTTTCTGCTTGGGGGAATTCTTGACTCTATGCTCAGAAATGACCCCTGGTAGTGCTTGGGGGACAAGAGGTAGTGTTGAAGGTTCCAGTTAGGATCAGTGGGATGCAGGCCAAATGTCTTAAACCAATAAGTACTCAGCCTTAGAATCGAGGTAGTTTTAACTGCTTTCAAAGTGTAGACATGAACATGATTGATCAGAGGCTATGTGCCACATAAAAGGAAAAGAAACTTACCGTTTCCTTCTATCAAGAGTTAACTACTCTTCAGATTCTGTTGGAGGAAACACCTAATGAACTCTGGGTCCTTACAGCCCAGAACATTTACATTTGTTAAGAGCCATCTACATTTTTCTTGAAGCTCACTGCAAATCACAATGGGGGACCAACTGCAGACAGGATTGAAAGAGTTTGGATCTGTCACTCTCTGAATGGCAGAATATTCTAACCATGAATTCTATATTAGCCTGAGTATTTCCTCTCATAACTCCCACAGGTCCCCAGAGGGAAAATTTACATGTAGAGCTTTACTAGGATGACCTGGCTGCTTTGGATTCACCCTTTAGTAAATAGCCCTGCTGGATTAAAAAGGAATGCCAAATTTGCCTCCTGGCAAGTGAGCATAACTCTCAGTAATTTTAAAGACAGAGCACCCAGAACTTCCTGGAGTAAGGAAAAGGACCTCTTAGAAGTTTGGAGAAATATATATCTGACTGTAGGATATTCATGGTATTAAATATACGCTATTCCCCATGTATTACATCCTGAGTTACATTTCATCTCAGGTATCCTCCCCCCCATCTCTTCAAGTGTTTTTTTGCAGGAATCTGAAAGGTGGAAATGCAACTCTGGCAGATTAGGTTTTGTAAGGCCCAGGCTAGGTGTATGAACATGTGATCTCCATGAAAAGCCTGATTTTGGTCTCCAGATAGCCCAGGTCAAGAAGGGCTGGCTTAGAAGGACTTGGGGGGTTTGGGGGGGAATAAAACGTGCTGGGAAGAAGAGGTTAGCATCATTTTGGTGAGAAATCTCAGCCTGAGCACATGGTCAGAGGTTTGATCAGAAGCTAGAGGTTTGGGAGAGAATTGGATTAGCAGTATTTGTTGAGTTATTGGTGATAAATAAATGTCTTTGGAACTTTGCAGTGCTCATGAAGTCTGCCCATCCACCGCTGGCTTTGGAGTCACGGGAATTCACTCCTCTCCTTATTGCCGGGAATCCCAAGCTTCTCCTGACAAGAGTCTACTTTCTTTTACTGTTTTCAAAAATGTTCAGGTTGTTATTTATTCTACTTTTTCCATGATTATAACTTTGCATTGGAAGGTCAGTCTGATAGAACTTATATAGCAATTTCTCCATTCCTTTGAGTACAGACATAAGAAAGAGCATCTGAGAAATTTCTTGGCTTACCAAATCTTCCTGGGGCTAACGGTCAGCTGGGATACTTACTGTGTTTGCAGACTACCACCCCTCTTTTATGGAAAATTTGGTTCAGTAGCTCTAAGGTGGAAACCAACATCCTGTTCTTATTTAGAACCTCTGTGTGATTATTCTTTTCAGGGATGTTCATGCAAATACTGCATTAGAGCCTTGCTATGCAAAGCATGGGAGCTTGTTAGGACTATAATATCTCAGTCCTCTCCCAAGGCTGAATCTTTTTTTAACAAGGCCCCAGATGATTTATATAGCATTTGAGAAGGACTAGTTTATCCTATTGTGATTTTTAAAATATAAGAATATGAACTAGTTTATATTTCTGCTATGCATTCATTCCTCAAATACTTTTGGGAAATGAAACAAACACAAAACACACCCTGCTGTTGTGGTAGACTGTCAATAAATAAGCACAAAAATCTCTATTATAGCTGCAAAGAGCTATAAGGGAGAAACTTCTTGTTGAGTTCTAAGTGGTGGTTCTCAAAATAAACTTTCATGCAATCGGAGTTACCTGAGAAACTTTTAATACTTTCCAATACTGAGTCAAGTTAATTCCTGGGGATGGGACTGAGACAATCATTTTTAAAAGGTCCAAATGATTCCCAAATACAATTAAGTTTGCAATTTGATTATATATATGCCAACTGAAAATAATTCAGAGGACAGGAGAGGTGTCATTTTGGTTAAGACCTGGAGATTCCAGGGAATACTATTTCTAGAGTGGGGTCAGCAAGTACATGAGTGACGAGAATAGAGATGTGTGATGTAGTAGAGGAACTAAAAAGAGGCAATGTGGTTTTATTATAGTAATAAAATTTAAGCTTAGTTCAAGGCAGTCTGAATTCCACTTAATAGGTGTTTGGTACATATAGGTCTATCAATTTTCATTATGGTTAAAATTGTCAGATATGCTTTAGGAATTTAAATTAATAGTTGCAGTGAATAATATGAAATATTGACTTTAGTCTAAACTTTCTCTGTTCATCTCACTGAGAGATAATATAGGTTTGGTTTTCACATAGAATGAGTTTCTTGTCTATAATCTATTTTTATTTAATTAGAAAATTTACAACTTGTCATCAATAATGGCAGAAAGGGTTTGATGGTTCAGGTAAGGATTTTGATATTCCAATGGAACACAAAGAGAGAAATTATAGGATTACTGCTCAATAAAATTCACTAAAGCAGGAAAACTTTTACAGAAATTTCTTGATCCTCATATGGGCTATTTGCTCTCTATAATTTCTGTAGAGAATGGTGGCCAATTCTTTCTTGTTACAAATAATTTCCAGTTATAATTAAGAAGTTGAAAAATTAGGGTTTTAGATTGCATCTTTTGCTCAAATCTACATATTTACAGATACATGCCAGACTGAAATATGACAGTTTTTAACTTATAAACTGCCCGATAGGTTTGTAGAGATCTGGAATGTTGAATATCAGAAGACATTTCCCGATTTTCTGCCAACAGCTCCCTGGAAGTTGATGAAAATCATAGGCCAGTGTCAGTAGACATTCCCTCGCCTTTAAAGTTTTTTTTGCCAATTTCATACTCATAATGGTATTTAGTCTCTGGTTCACATGTGTTACTCCAAATAGTTTGCCAACTTAGCAGAAAAGCTTTGTATTACTTTTTATTTAATCATGTTCTAATAAGACCCTTCTTTTTTAAAAAAAATTTTTTATTATACCACCGTGAAACATACAATTACAAAGGTGTTCATAATTAGTTCTTGGTAATACAGTATTCCAGCACCCATCCCTCCACCAGTGCCCCATTTCCACCACCAATGTACCCCCTCCCCATCCCACCCCCCCAGGCCGCCTTAATAGCAGGTACCCCAGTTTCCTCTCTTTCTCTCTCTATCTCTCTCTCTGTCTCTGCATCTCTCTCCCAATAAGACCCTTCTTGATGTTTTTTGGTACATGTGTACAGTGTTGTCCTTTATGAATTTCTAATGAATTGCTTTTTGATTTTATAAGAACTATTTATGCTGAAAATATAAAATGAACTGTTCTTCATGTTATAAACATTTTATATTTTGCTATTGTATGTAACATATTTTGATGGCACTCGAAGCATATTAAACCTTTTAGAACATCCTAAATATTAAATAATACTTGTATGTTTTTTTAAATCTTTGCTTACCCTGAGATATAAAGAAATTTTGAAATTTCCCCCCAATTTTTGTTTTATTTTTATCTTTTAATTTACTAACATAAGGAATTTTTATAAGTAATTTCCTATATCTCTATACTAGAACTGTAGATACTTAGTAAAGATACCTAGTTAGGGCTAGAAAGGTAGTACATGGGTTAAGGTACTACTTACCTTGTATGTGATTAACTTTGTGACTCATATGTCACAAATGGTCCCTTGAGTACCACAGGCAGTGACTCGTAAGTAGAGTCAGGAATAATCTCTGAGCACTTCCAATGTACCTTCCCCACTCCACCCCCAAAAAGTTTTCTGGGGCCAGAGAAATAGTCCAGCGGATAGGACATTTGCCTTGCATGCGGCAGTCCTGTGCCGGCCGGGTTCGATCCCCAGCATCCCATATGGTCCCCCAAGCACCGCCAGGAGTGATTCCTGAGTGCAGAGCCAGGAGAAACCCCTGAGCATTGCCAGGTGTGAACCCAAAAAAGCAAAAAAAAAAAAAGTTTGCTATCTCTACCCCTTTCCCTATTTCCATTATCAAAATGTTTGGTTCCCCTCAAGTAGATGAGATTAAAAACAAAAATACATATCTAGTACTTAAATATTTTATATCACTTGATCACTTGACATCCCATTATTCATCGATTAGCCTCGAGCGGGTGCCAGTAACATTTCCATTGGACCCTATCACATGCCAGTGTAGCCCACTGGCATCTGGTTGCTTTAGGAATATAAAGATGAATATAATATATATATATAATATATATTCCTGAAATATTTTATATAGTAGATCACTGTATCACTGTATCACTGTCTTCCCGTTGTTCAATGATTTGCTCGAGCCGGCCCCAGTAACATCTCCATATGTCCTGTCTCATGCTAGTAGAGCCCAAGGGCATCTGCTTGCTCCAGGAACATAAAGAGCCACAATCCATTGCGGAATGAGGTCTAAAATTGTTACTGGTATTTGGCATATCAAATACAACACGGGTAGCTTGCCAGGCTCTGCCGTGCAGGTAGCAAACTAGTAGATACATATTCATATTATATATTTTTATAGTTCTTATATATAGCATATGTAATATTTTTTTCATAGTACTTGCACAGAGATCTTGATATCCATATTCTTAATATATATGCATATCTAAGCATATGCATATATAAGTATATATGTGTGTGTATATATATATATATACATATCACTTAACTTTTATAAAAGGAAAGCCATTTTTTTTCTGTTTGAGGGTACAGGGGGCTCCCAAGAAATATTTGGTTGGCCTGGGGGCCAATCCCTTTGACACTCAACATGACTGTGCAGGCTGATGGTTTCATAGTTGGATCCAGAAAGACACTTCTGCTCCATGGTGACAGAAAGATGGATGCCTCGAGGCACATGCACTTTCAGAGTTGAATCCCAAGCCCTATTCAAATAGTGAGGTCCTGAGCACCACTGGTTGCGACTCAGGTGGTCCCTGAACACCACAACGGTAATCTGGATTGTCCATAACACCAACAGCACCGCATCCTCATGCCCTCACAGTGAACCCCCAGCCTAGTTGAATGAGAATCACTGGAGGGGCCCCCTGAGCAAAATTAAAGACAAAATAATTTAAAAATAAATTAAATTTAAATGAAAAACTAATTTAAATTAAAAATAAAATACCATTAATAAAATTTAGTTGTTTTAATAAACCTTTTTTATTAGTCCAAATATCTTTTCTGTGATTTTTTTCAGATATAGTAATAATCTGCTTGTATAATTTATGAATAATTTTGACACTGTATCCTCAAGTTTAATAACTGTGCCTCTCATTTCTGCTTCCTGCGGACCAGTGCTTCCAGAATGTATTAAAATAATCTAAGAGTAGGCCTCTTTTTCTTGCTTCTGCTTTTCAGTGCTATGTCTCTGGTCTGTTACTGGATTTAAAATGTTGGCTTTTATGAGTGATAAAAATATACTTTGGATTGGAATAAAATGCTACAATGACAGACTGCTCTTCTATTAGAAATGATGATCTGTTGCTTCTGCTCTACATGGATGGAATTGAAGCGATTATGCTAAATAAAATAAATCAGAAGATCAATACCAGGTGACCTCATTCTTATGTGGGATAGTAAAGGAACAAAGCAAAGAAACAAAGTCCATTGAAATCAAACCCTTAGAGATAGAAGTTCCCAGTCTTAGAGCTTACTCTTGCCTTTTCAGAAAAAGAAAAAAAAAATCACTCAGCATCCCCTGAGATAAGCTCCTTGTTTATTTTAATTATTACTTTCAGTAAAATAAACAGAAAGCAGCCACAAAACATACCTGAACCTTCTAAGACTTACCACCTGCCAACCATGGTTCTTGTGCCTGGGAAAGTTTATTATTATCCAAGCTGAAGAACCCAAAACTGAAGTTACTGAAGAAGGTGAGGAAGGGGGCTGAAAGGGTGGAATCACTTCAGTGGACTGTGGACTGGTGGTTATATAGTGTGGTAACACTAAACTATTGAATACATAAATGCTTATAATTCTGTTAACCAAAGTAACAGCAATATAATAAAATAAATAAAATGGTTGCCTATATATTTTTATGATGTTAAGCTGTTCTTTTCATTGCTACTTATCAGTAGTTCCTTTAAAAACATGGAGTTGGTGTATTTCTAAAGACAACCTAGAATGATTAAGATACATGAATTCGCCAAACAGATTTTATCTTATTTCATTTGTTGGTGTTTACATATTGATATATAAATCTAAGATACATTAACACTCATCATAAACTTATTTTTCTCACACTTCTGTGATAATAATCACTTGATCACTTGAATCCGATATTCATTGATTTGCTCGAGTGGGCACCAGTAACATCTCCCTTTGACCCTATGACATGCCAGTGTAGCCCAATGGCATCTGGTTGCTTCAGGAATACAAAGAGCCTCAAACTGTTCCTTCAGGGTCTTGACGAAGAAGTCTGACCATCTTGTAGGTGGACGGCCACGTGATCTTTTGACATCTCGTGGGATCCAGTTGGTAATGGCTCTTGTCCTTCTGTGATAACACTTTATTATATTTTTCTAACCTTTAAATATGTATATTAAATATACATATTAAGTATACATATTCTATATGTATAATACATATTATGTATTATAGATTTAATATATGTATTAAATATACATATTATATATATTATATACATATATATATGAGAGCCTCAGATGCCAGGCTCTCATATAGCAAAGCATGTGCTTTAACTGGGCTACAGTCCCAGTACTAAATTTCATTTTGAACTTGCTTTCCTGGTATTTTGATCACTGTATCACTGTATCACTGTATCACTATCTTCCTGTTGTTCATTGATTTGTTTGAGCAGGCACCAGTAACATCTCCATATGTTCTGTCACAAGCAAGTGCAGCCCAAGGGCATCTGCTTGCTCCAGGGACAGGAAGAGCCTCAAACCACTCTTCAGGTCATGGAATTGAGGTCCAAAATTGTTACTAGTTTTTGGCATGACAAATAAAACATGGGTAGCTTGCCAGGCTCTGCTGGTATTTTGATAAAGACTTTTTATACCTACGTTAAAAATTTTGAAAGTTCATATACGACAATTAAAACTAGATAATACTCTGGAAGAGAGACATGCAGAAACTAAACAGCTCACTGCTGAACAACCAGCAAGTCATAAAAGAAATCAAACAGGAAATCCAAAGATTCCTAGAAACAAATGAGACTGAAGACACAAATTACCAGAACTTGTGGGATACAGTGAAAGCACTATTAAGAGGCAAGTTCATAGCTCTTCAAGCATTCATCAGAAAAGAGGAAAAGACCATTACAAACAGTCTGACTTCACAACTTAAGAACCTAGAGAGTGATCAGCAAAAGGAGCTCATCCCAGGCAGAAGGAAATAAATAATAAGACTTAGAGTGGAAATCAATGAGATGGAATGTCAAAAAACAATCCAGAAGATCAATGAAACCAAAAAGTTGGTTCTTTGAGAGACATGCCAGACCCACAACTCCGTTGGCAACTGTGGAAGAGATCCAGACCCAACCACTCCAGACCCACAGCTGCATGGCTTGGCCACATGTGGAAGCAACCCATGGAACTGACCTTCGGTAGTTGGTAAGGGGCTCGGCCAGCCACTGGCTGAGTCCAACATTGCTCCAAAGGTTCGCTCACATAAGCGAGCGGGGGAGGGACCACGCTGGCCGGACTTGGAGCGGGGATTTGTACTCCTCTGCCCTTTCCTCCACCTCCATGATAGCTACCCTGGAAGCGAGACATGCGAGACCCACAGCTCCGTCAGCACGCAGCAGCACGGCAGTCTTAGATAGTACTAGAGTGAGGATCAGTTCCTTCCCAGGATCTTTCACATTTATACACTCTATACAGTTCTAGGCAGGTTCTAGCTGTGACCCGTCATCCCAGTGAGCCTAGCAGGAAGTCAGAGCAACCCCCACACCATGAGGTTAGTCATTTTCAACATCCAGACTCCACATCTCCTCAGAGCTCCACCCAAGAGAAAAAGAGATCTTTCCCCATTGAGTTTCATGAGTAAATGCTCGAGATGAGAGCCTTCTACAGAGAGTATACCAGTGAAGCGATGCAATTTCCAGGTTTTTAGAAGTTAGGATATTCTACTTCATAACATGCTCCTTGAAAGTTTTCATCATTTTGCTTTTGCAATTAATGATTATGTGACAGTTTGAAAATAGCCACCTACAAAATAATCCCTGAACAGAACATTTGAGCACAATTCTTGGGCAGCCCTTTCTCTATCATTGGTTTGTTTAGGTTTCCAATTTCCGATTCAACATTGGAGATATATATTCCCTGTGAATTTCATTAATATATTAAATATTTATCATTATACTGTGCATAGAATATTTTGTGCATAGAATATTTTGCACTTAGAATTGCAAAATACCCACACTCATTGTTTTAACTTAAATTTTTGTTTGTGTTTGTTCTATTTTGTAAGTTAAAGAAAAATAATATACTATATATTTCTTTATGTTTTGTGGGGTTTTTTTTGAGCGGGGCTCAGCTGGCAGTGCTCAGAAGTTACTCCCAGCACAGGAATCACTCCTGGTTGAGCTGGGGGGGCCATATGGGGTGCCAGGGAACCAATCTAGCTCGACTGCATGCAAGACAATTATTCTAACTACTTTACTATTGCTCTGACCCCTATTTCTCTATTTTTAATTGAAAATCAATGTCACATTTATCACTTCATTGCTCTTATTTATATATATATTTTTTATCAGAGTGTTACTATTTTTTTACTTCTAGCCTAGTAGAGTTAGACTTCTCCTAGCCTCCCTGTCACTACTGTTCATTACAGAAATTTTGCAGAGTATTTGGGCCTGTGAATTTTTCTTAGAATTCTTATTCTATTTTACAAAATTTTTTATATCATTCTAAATATGTGACTGACTTACACTATTGGTGAAAATGTAAATTGGAGCAATTGCTCCAGAAAATAGTACAGCAAGTCTTTAAAAACTAAAACCTGGAAGATTTTCATTTAGTAGATATGTTTCTATTTAAAGGCTATGAACATGCTAATTTAAAAAGAGGGTATACATCCCTGAATATTGAAGAACTACTCACAATAGTCAGGAATATTCACAATCAATTTTTGGTTGTGTTTATTCTGTTTTGTAGGCCAAAGAAAATAATATATATATTATATAATATATATATATATATAATATATATATATATTTCTCTCTTTTTGTTTGTTTATTTGTTTTTTGGCTCTCACCTGGCTCTGCTCAGGGGTTACTCCTGACTCTAAGCTCAGAAATTACTCCTGGCAGTGTTCATTAATACTTGAATAAAAGTGATGTGGCATATTTACATAGCAGAATAATACTCAGTTATGTAAAAAGTTTAGACAATGTGATTTGGAACAGCATAAATTAGAGGCTTATGCTAAGTACAATATGTCAGAAAGAGAGTGATGGCTAATTTTTCTCATACAGAAACTATAAAGAAATAATGTTGTGCACCTATTCTTAATTTATTCCTTTGATCTATTCTGAAGTTCTCCCTGGTATAATTCCTTAACCACTAGAGGTTAATGGACCTGTAGGGAATGCCCCAGGTCCCGATTCTTTGGGAACTGGACTGCTGTCAGGGGAACCTGACATTTCTAGAATAACATAGATTAATTGGACTTGATATGCTGGTGGCAATAGCATGAGACGTGGAAAGCAGATATCTTTGCATGTCAGTATACGTCAAGTTTGCTTCTGCCTTAGCTACAAGAACAGTGCTTCAGCACCTGTTCCTAGTTAGAACAATACTTTATCTTCTTTCACCACCTGCTCATTAAGCATGTAGAAACATTACCTCAGTCTTTAACTATTGCTCTTCCTAATAAACTTTGTCATATGACTATGAGTCTATGGCCTATGTGGGTATCTATGTCTTAGCCATGCTGCATGCATGATCTTTGAGCATTCTTTATTCTAGACTGACTGTTTCCTTGTTCCTAGGGTCCCCGTAGTTATGGAGTTAACTATTGAGTTGGGGGGAGGGGTTTCCTCGATCCTTTCTGTTACTATTATAAACAGAATCTTCTTGTCCATTATTGCATTTAATTCATTTTCTTGTGTGTGTTAAAACCATTAACTTATTTGGGTGGAGACTGAGTTGGGACCATATCTACCTGTGCTCAGGGAGCATTCCAGGTGGAGCTCGGGAATCATATGGGATGCCAGGATTGAACCCTAGTTTGCCACATGTAAAAAGGTCCTTACCTGGATGTACCATCACTCTGGCTCTAACTTTTCATTTTATTATTCATCCTAATAGTAAATTCCCTATTATTTGCAAGCTAGTCTTTTGGAGAAATAATTAGATCATCAGAAAATTATGATACTTTCTAATTTCCATATCTATTAACCTGTACATTCATTCATTTAGCTAACCATATTTTTAATATTCATACTTCTACTTGATTTCATTAGAAACCAATATTCAAAATCATTTTATGTAATAGTGGTGATCATAGAGGTCACTTTATTATTCCTGGTGATAATGGGAATACATCCCATTCTTTTTTACTTGCATCTAGTGATAATCTGTGGGGTTGAGATAGCTATATATTTTAATTCATGGACATTTTTAGGGGAGTCTGGGAGGTGGTCCAGTTTTGTTTCACTCACTTCCAGTTTAATGTAAAAACCTTATGGATTTTATTGTATATAAGAACTTGTCACTGATTTTATAAACTGGCTTGGTTTTCTGAACATAATTTTGATAACCATGTGTAATTTTTTAGGTAAAAATGGGGACATGTAAGTGAAATAAATACTCATGAAATAAAAACTATGTGGCAAATAAAGTCTATTTTAATTCTGCTGGATAGAAAGAAAAGTTCTCTTTGGAGAATAGCCAAGTAAAAAATTACTCAGGCTAACAAATCAGAATATGAAAAGTGAATTTAATTTTAAAGTTACTTATTTAACAAACTAGATCACCTCCAGAGATTGCATCCATTATGGGCAGACTAAAAATGTCAATGAAATATATTTATTTAAATTTAGAGTTTCTGCTTTTATCATTTAAATCATTTATAAATCATAGATACTTTACTATATTTATCATTATGAATGTTGATCTTGTTTTGGACCAAATGTTTTCCAAGAAAGGTAAGATACTTTATAGTATGTGAGTACAGATGTCATATTTTGGCTGGACCTTGTTCTTTAAATAGTGATTCTATTTGGGGACATTCCTTCTGAGTCCTGCTTCCATATCTGTAGGAGTTAGAATTCTGTTTCCCAGACTTTGCTGAATTATGATGGGCCCTTGGGTGACCCTAGGTGGCAGCATGTGACCCAACTTCTCTAAGGAGCATGCCCATACACACCTTCCTCACAGTGGAGGTGTGGACTTGTTTGTCAGGAGGGGCAGCTTGAGTGGGGGTAAATAGGTAGCAGCTATTAGTGGCACCAGGGGCCGTCATCCTAACAGTGGGGTTCTAAAACCCAGGACTGTGTCAGAAGTTATCACAGATGCTGCTACTTTACTCCAAGTTGCATCCACTTTCCATGCATGCCTTTCCAGGAAATCTGACCATTACATCATGTCTTCTAAAAAAGTAGCTTTTCTGATTAAGATAGCTACTTAGATTTCTGTGCTTGGCGACATAAGCCTTGATTAGCAACTGGTCCAGATGCAAAAAGTCAGCAGAGATCATTGTTCATTAAGTACACAGTGGCAGCTGAATTTAAGAAATGGAATGTTTTCATCTGATGGGAACACGTTCTAGGAACATGTCTGTTTATATAATTATTGAGCAAGTACACCAAAGACTCAAGTTGGCCTACTCAACCTTTTCCTGGAATATTCTGTGAAAGTTTCTTTTTCTTCTTTTATTTTTATTTATTTATTTATTTTTGACACCCAGCTGTGCTCAAGGCTTTACTTAGGGTGGGGCTCAGGGATCATATGAGAATCTAGGGATTCAACTCTACAGTTTTATAAGATGTTAAACTATAAGTTTAGATCATTTGCTTATAGTCACTAGATCTACCCTTTGTTTTGGCACCTGGACAATTCAGAAGGCACTGTAGACAAACAGCATTTCTCTCTGGTCTAATTACTTAGAGATCCAACGTGGCCAGGCAAATATGCTGGTAAGATCTAGCTAGTCACACAATGATTGTGGTAGCATGAGAGAATATTTATACCAGTCAGTATAGAATACATGGTCAGATAAACTGCCACATTTAGACAACCCCTCTATCTACGAAGTGACCTGCAGGAGGCAATCCAGGGCAGATGCAGAGGCTCTTAGAGGAGTCCTGCAACAAGTTTGGTAATTGTGACCAAGCTGATATGGAACTGAAACAGATCATAAACTCAGACCCGCCTGACTCAGAATTTACACTTTATAAGGCTCCCAATACCACACTTTATACCTTTACCTCTGGATTTTTGCCACGAGTGGTTTGTATTTGTTCTGGGAAGGACTGAGTTGGCATTAATGTACACACTGTTTACCATGACCATAGCTTGCTATTCAACCCTTGGAGCAGATTCAGCAATTTATTCCACTAAGTAGGAGTTTGACTCTTACATCTTTAAGAATTTTTTTTGATTAAACAATAAAACTAAACACTCCTGTTGAATATAGGCATGCCTAGGATAACTACATATATATATATATATATATATATATATATATATATATATATATATCCTCTGCTTTTGAAATAACCACAAGTAGCAAGTGAAATTCTCTAATCATATTGCTTTCTAAAATTTCTACTGCAGTGCCTCCACCACACCTAAGATATTTCTTATGATCAGGAATTGAACTGGTTCAATCACCAGCAAGGAAAACCCTTAAGACAAAGTATATCCTTTATTTGGTTTTATCATTTTAGTTTGGCTTACTCTCTTGGGTGGAGCTCTGACGAGCTGTGGCGTCCGAATGATGAAAAACACTGCCAGTACGGTATGGGGGTTCCTCTGGGTTCTTCTGAGGATCCATTGGGATGGTGGGCTTGGGCAGGAAGTCGGTCTCCATCCCTGAGCCCTCATGGTCAGTGGAGCACAGGGAGTGCAATGGGGAGAGCTGGTAGCAGCTCTCATGACTCACTCAAATGAGAGAGGGAATCCGGAGTTCCGACCTCTGTTGATGATCAAGAGTCAGTGATGCTGTCTTGTTTGCCAAGGCATTGGTTATCAGATGGGCTGGACATGTAATGAGACTTGGAGACCACCACTGATAAGAACTGACTGGATGCCACGGGATGTCAAAAATCACATGGCCACCCACCTACAAGATGGTCAGACTTCTTCGTCAAGACCCTGAAGGAACAGTTTGAGGCTTTTCATATTCCTGAATCAAGCAGATTCCATTGGGCTACACTGGCACGGGATAGGGACAAATGGAAATGTTACTGGTGCCTGCTCGAGCAAATTGATGAATAACGGGGGATGTCAAGTGATCAAGTGATCATTTTAGTTAAATATTTTTTCTTTTCTAGTTTTTTTTTAATTCTAAAGAAAATATTTGGGAAATATAAGGTAGGAGAGAAACTGAGAGGAGGGAGGTAAGGAATCACAGAGCAAAAGCAATTAAAAAAGGAAGGGGATTTCCCATCAAGAAAGGGAAGAGAAGCTTATTTTTTGAGCTGAAATGCAGAATGGAGTGCACCTCTAGTGTTTTTATTTTAATCTCTTCATACAAACAGACAGAGATGCTGTTAAATTGGACAAAACACAGAAGTTTCTGAGGCAGTGGGCTCTGAAGCGAAAGGACTCCACATTAATTAAACTATCCTACAAATTAATAAAATAGCAGTAATATGAGCTTAGCTGTTAATCAGAATGGGGGCTGTTGTATTTGAGTGAATCGGGAATTTTATGTTTTTTCCCCAAACTGAAGCATTGCTAGACTCTAGAACTAGTGGCCCAGCTATGAACCTTTCATTCCACTAAAACTATTTATGCCTTGGCACTTTCAAAAAAGGCAGCACCCCTCTTTAAGGTTACCTGGGGGCATCTCTGTGGCCCTGACTAAAGGCTATTACTAAGTCTTCCTTTGTCCTCAGGGTTTTGACTGAGACCATTTCCACTCACTTTTCAATCTTACTCTGCCCTTTGATGTCTGAGCTTTGCTATTTACCTTCTGCTTCCCTGGATAACCTGATCCTCTTGCCTGAGGTTGTATTTAGCACGCCACTCTGAGGCAAACAATACCAGTTCCTGTACTTCCGCCTTCACACCTGTAATCTCTTCTCCTCTATCATTGCCTTGACTCAGGCCTTTGTCAATTTTCACTGGACGAGATAACAGCAGAGCCCTCAAAATGATCTTTCTTCCTCCCACTAATATTTGTTCCTCACTGCTACCAGGGCATTTTGTGTTGGCTTCTTGCAGAAATGCTCTAATAACTTTGTATAATGTCAAGGATAAAACACAAACTTGTTAACTAAAGGTCCTAACTTGGCCTGGCCCCTGCAGTTTCCTGGTGGCACTTTCCTCACTCTGACTCACTCTCCCACTAGACTTCACATTAGGATTCCTTCACCATCTCCACTGTGCTTATTACTGCTTATTACTTGGTTCAGCTTCCTCTTGCTATACCACAGTCTTTCCTGAGAGGCAGCATCGTGTCATGATAACATCACTCATTCATCAGTATCCGCTGCAGGAATGGAGAAGTAGGCTCAGTATGCACCTCGCCATTAAATTCCGGAGAGCCTAAAGCCTCCATTTATATTCAGTGATATTGAATATATACATTCAAATCTTTACAGAACTCTCACCCAGTGCTCCCACTTTCTACGTATTTTGGATATTTTGGACGCTGTCCAAAAATATTCTTATTCTTTAGGCTACAAATCTTTTTTTTTTTTTTTTTTTGGCACTATCAGTGAAAGATTTATTTTTTTTCTACCAATTCATTTTTTTTTTGCTTTTTTTTTGGGTCACACCCGGCAATGCTCAGGGGGTTACTCCTAGCTCTGCACTCAGGAATTACTCCTGGCGGTGCTCGGGGGACCATATGGGACGCCGGGGATCAAACCGGGCCGGCACAGGCCGGCCGCGTGCAAGGCAAATGCCGTACCCGCTGGGCTATCGCTCCGGCCCCTTACCAATTTATTTAAAAAAAATATTTTATTATACCACCGTAAGATATACAGTTACAAAGGTGTTCATAAGATGTTCATATTTGGGGTTTTGGTCATAAATGTTCCAGCACCCATCCCTCCGGTGCACATTTCCCACCACCAATGTCCCCAATTCCCTCCCCCCCTCCCCCAGCCTGCCTCTGTGGCAGGTTCTTAAATTCTTTCTTTCTCTCTCTCTCTCTTTCTCTTTTCCTTCCCTTCCACATTATGGATTACAACACATACATTAAGAAGTTGTCATGTGAGAAATAAAGAACCTGCCATGGAGGTGGGCTGGGGAAGTGGGGAGGGAACCGGGGTCGTTGGTGGTGGGAGATGGGCACTGGTGGAGGGACGGGTGCTGGAACACTGTATGACCAAAACCCAAATATGAACTTTTTAATTGTATATCTTTTTATTTGTATATCTCACGGTGGTATAATAAAATACTTAAGAAAAAAAAAAAGAAAGTCACAGTTTGCTCTTTCAGCACAGAGATTCCACACACACACAAAAAAAGTTGTCATGTGTATCTTTTTGCCTGTATTTAATGCTCAGTTCTAGGTTAGTATCAGCATTTTCGACCAAGTATTACAGGCTACAAATCTTAGCACCCAGGTAGTCAGTCACTACCTTGGTCTCATTTAGGAATGTAGATAGAAGATTTAATCACACCTCCCCCGCCCCCTCGTGACCTTTTCTTTTTTCCCTAGAGTTAGCACCAAGTGACACTATTTTTTTCAGATATTTTTAGCCTGGTGTATATTTTTTTTCATTTTTTCTTAAAAATTTTTATTTTTATAATTAAAAAGATATACAATTAAAAAGCTCATATTTGGTTTTCGGTCATACAGTGTTCCAGCATCCACCCCTCCACCAGTGCCCATCTCCCACCACCAACGTTCCCGGTTCCCTCCCCCCCCCCCAGCCCTCCTCCATGGCAGGTTCTTTATTTCTTTCCCCTTTCTCTCTCTTTCTCTTTTCCTTCCCCTCCAGACTATGGATTACAGAACATACATTAAAGGGTTGTCATGTGGTATATATTTAAGAGACTTTACTGTGTCTTATCTTTGTATTTCCAGTGTGTAGCATAGGACTGACTCATAGAGATGCCTGATCAGAGAGTAAAGCATACTTTCACATCACAGATGAGGGGTCTGAGACCCATAGAGGTTATGCCTTAGGACCAACTCGCAGTTGCTTTTTTGATCTTCTCCCTGTGTGTTGGAGTATGTGACACATTTCATGATAATAGTAATCTCTGAAAGACGCATTGAGGATTTTTCACAGTATACATGAACTGGATTTCTATGGAAATAATCTTGATCCTCTTACCATTGCTCTGACTTCTAAAATTCTTCCTTAAAAATGCTTCCACAGAAAGTATGAATGTGCTAGGCATGCTTGCATTAGTGTAGTTTGTAAAGACTAGTCTAGTTCAATTCTGTAGAGTGCTTCTGTAATTACGGTAGATTAAAATACCATGAGACCAGCAAATAATAAACACCATAGAAGTAATTTCATGTTCTTTTTAAGGTTCATGGTTAAATATTCCCTGTCAATGGGGTGACAGGATCTTCTTGTGTTTCTGGAATTTAGCACCTACATCTTTTTAAAATTTTTTTATTATACCACCATGAGATACACAATTACAAAGATGTTCATGTTTGGGTTTCAGTCATACAGTGTTCCAGCACCCATCACTCCACCAGTGGGCACAGAAATGGCTCATAGAGATGCCTGATCAGAAAGTAAAACATACTTTCATGTCATGGATGAAGGGTCTGAGATCCATAGAGGTTATGCCTAGGACCAACCCACAGTTGCTTTATGATCTTCTCCCATTTCCCACTACCAATGTCCCTTGATTTCCTTCCCCCTTCCCTGGTCTGCCTTTGAGGCGGGTATTTTACCTCTCTTCTCTCTCTCTTTCTCTCTCTCTCTCACTGTCTCTCTCTCCCTTCCCCCTCCCTCTCTCTCAGCATTCCCATCTTTAAAACACAACTTATAAGCATGGTTAATTTGCAACATAGGTTTATATTTGACTTTTAGGATCACACTCAGTGATACTCAAGGGTTATTCCTGTCTCTGCACTCAGGAACTACTTCTGTGACGGGGCGCTCCGCCGGGGTCCCGACAGTGCTGGGAAGCAAGTTCCCTTCTACCTCCGAAGCCGGCGAGGAATGGATGAAAACTCAGGAATCCGATGCAGTTTTAAAAGGTTTTACTTATCACAGGTTCAGGCATACAAATCAGCAAAAGGAAAAGCCCGATGCTTAGTATTCCAGGCTAGAACCCCAGCCACGTGTAGGCCAAGATGGCGACCACCACGTGTAAAGGTTTTGTAAAAGGAGAAAAAGGCTTCCAAGGGGAATGAGCGCTCACAAGGAGAAATCCCACAAAGAAGAAGGCCGGGAGGCGGGAACCGGCTAGTTTATATCCCTGTAACTCAGACCTTCCTCCCACTGTTATGGAAAGCAGGGAGGGTCCAATGCCCTTAGGTAATCTCTCCCTGCACCTCACCTAGGTCCTTTACTATGCTAATGTTTTGAGCCGAAATCTGCCTGGGAATGCCTTTGTAGTGTAGAGAAGGGGGTTTCTGAGATGGCATGTCTCTGTACCAAAGACTAATACTAATGCCAGTTAAATATTTCTCCAAGCCTTCACAAGTCTCTTCTACTTCATTGTAGTTTTATATTTTAGTTGCCTTTGAGTATATCAGGGAGCCATGCTTGTTTGCTTGGAAGCAAACAGCATTTCTCTCTGGTCTAATTACTTAGGGGTCCAGCGTGGCCAGGATAATATGCTGGTAAGATCTAGCTAGTCCCACGATGATTGTGGTAGCATGGGATAATATTTATACCAGCTAGTACAGCATACATGGTCGGATAAACTGCCACATTTAGACTACCCCTTATCTACGGAGTGATTTGCGGGGAGGCACTCCAGAGCAGATGCAGTGGCCCTTAGGAGTCCTGCAACACTTCTGAAAATGCTTGGGGGACCATATGGGATACCGGGGATTCAACGTAATTTGCTATGTGCAAGGCAAGCACCTTACCCTCTGTAGCATTGCTCCAACTCCTGTAATATATTTTAAAATAGCTGGAATGAAATAAAACATGGAAGCATCAAGGAGGTCTCATGGGCTAGTATAGGAAGTTAAGGTGACAATCTACTTAACTTGATTTTCCTCGACTCATACTGACTTTAGTCCACAAAGTTCCATATCCCAGGGAAACTGTGCTAACTGGTTAATCTGCAGGAAATGCACACACCTAGCCTGGACTCATTCCATTGGTTAAAACTCATCAAGTGGCCACACCAGAGTTCAAGGAAATTTAAATATACAGTCAACTTTTGTGCCCAGCAATAAACCTCACAGTTAGTGAATATTTCTTAAATACTGAGTCCATTGAGTCAAAATTGGTTTATAGAAAGAAAAAAAAATGGACTCAGTATAAATCAGGAACTGATTAAGCCTTTGTTGGTAACTTGCTATATAGAAGTTTAGTTGATTTATAAAAACAACAATAAAAATTTAATTGGTTAGCAGAAACTAACCAACTCTCTGTTTCAATCTTAACAGAGTTTATAATAAAGTTAGTTAGATTTCAAAATCTTTCCTCTCTTGACCTATATCTATATTATAAAGAACTCATTTGCAAGAGGCCTATAAGGTACATAGAATTTAGAGAAAGCAAGGCTCCCCTGGGGTTCAGCTATGTGCAATTTTTAGGAATACGTTCACTACATCTGTTCTCTGAGAACCTTGCTTGCTCAATATCTTCTAGAATACATGATTTATCCACTGAATATTTAAGCACACACTATTAATCTCAGCAACATCTTTTGTAAGTGTTTTATCTTCTAGAGAATTTGTTAAATGCTTTACTTGTGCTATCTTATTTCATGTTTGCAACATTGTTAAAATACTTTGGTTAAAGTACTTCCCTCTTAGCAAGTGAGGAAACTAAGACTGAGAAAAGTTAAATGATGGGTTGCAGTTTTATGTTGTAGAATTGGAATTGCTCCTGATTTGTTACATTCCAGTGTCTGACTGCATATTCTATGCTAGAGAGAAACTTAGGAAACAATTATATTATTAATTCAGGGACAAGCTAGAATATTTCCCAAGTATATCATATTTCTCTGGATTAAAGGCTAAAAGAAGTACTCCTTGCCCTAAATAGCCAAAGCTATTCTGAAAAAGATGGGAGGTATTATACTTCCTGGCTTTAAGGTATACCACAGGAAATAGAAAATACAGGAATTCAGACACTTTCTTTGCATGACTCCAAGAAGCAAACAAACAATTAAACCTTGAGCTACAATAAAAGATATTACTGAATGGGAGAAATATTTTTTCACTCTGTATATCAAATAAAAAGGCTAAAATCTAAGATATATAAAGCACCTATAAAGCTCAAAAATAGAAATAATATCCCACCTGACAAAAAATAGGAGAAAATGAGATGAATAGAGCCTTCCCAGAGAAGACATACTGGTATCCAGTAATCAAAAGGAAAAGTTTATTGTCACTTATTAAGGAAATGCAAATCCAAACAATGAGATATCATATCACAGCAGTGAAAATGCATGTAATTAAAATAAAAAGATGAAAAACAAGGAGTGCTGAAGGGAAAGTGGTAAAAAATATTTATACTAAAACCACAAAAACATCAATTCAATATATACGCACTTCTATGTTCATTGTACTACTATGTACAATAGGCATAATATGAAAACACCCAAGTGTCCAGTTATGGATAAATGGTATACACATACCTATATACACACACAGAGGAAAACTATGTAAATATACAATAAAGTCTTGCACTTTTCTGGAAGTAAGGTGGATGAAATGAGAGTATAACATTGAGAAAAATAAGTTAAAGGGAAACGGGCAAGTATTGAGGGTTCTCACTCATCTGAGGTATAGAGAAACAAAACAATGGAATAGATAGCATTAAATGACACAAATCTTTGGCCTTGGGTTACAGAGCTGAGTGTATAAAGCAGTGTGGAAAAGGAGTATGGAATAATTAAGAGGAGAACTAGAAATAATGTGAGAACAATTGTGGAAAGTCGAGTATTTAGTGGTAGTGGGGTGCAATAACTTTGTACATCAAAATCACAAATGTTAACAGTAATATATTACATTAGCTAAACTATATTGAGAAGAAATGCTCTAATAACGTGTCTCTTACATTAAGTGGCATACAGTAAGTGTTTTAAACTGCCTTATTTCCTGCAACATATGTGTGTGTACATGAACATGCACATGTGTGTGTGAGTGGTCAAGAAAGAACTGGTCCACAAGATTCTGAGGAACACTGACGTATGATGCCAGAATTTCTTCTTTCCAGAAGTCAGATACTTGTTGCCCCACTTTCTGGAATTTTTGACAGCTCTTAGCTTATATTCTCTAAAACTTTCTTTCAGCTAAATATAGATGAGATACCCAAGTTTTTTGCCTCTTCTACTATATTCAATATCACTAGTAGATGCAAGAGTACAAAAGTCCTGTTCTCTTGTCCTAATTTGGGATAACTCTGTGATGGTTAATTCTGTGTTAATTTGTTTGGGCCAAGGGAGGTCCAGGTAGTTGATAAAACATTTTTAGTATGTCTATGGATGTTTCCAAAATATATATTAGGATTTGAATTGGGAGACTGATTAAATCAATAGTTTTCCCCTAGCCAAGAAGGTATCACTAATTTGCTAAGGAACTGCATAGAAAAAAAATAGGGCAAAGGATGGTTAAATATACATTCTACACATTATATAGACATATGTGAGTGCTATGTATATATCAATATTCCCCCAGTTCTCCTCTATAAAGAGGTATAGTTTATAAAGAAATATGAGGATTATGCGATTTTACTCTACTTGAATGCTAGTGTACCAGACTTTCATGAATGTTGGCAGAAGGGAAGAAACTCCTAGGTCAGAGAATAAACTATTACAGCAAATATGGAATGTATATACATTTATACATATGTTTATGTATATAGTAAATTTATCTAGAGATAATATATTTTAAACGTGTATATATTTATACATACATTTACATATCTATATATCTTACTTGTTCTATCTTTGGCAAACCAAAGAATACACCATACAAACTCCAGACCTCCATACAGTATCTGATTAGGCTCTGTAACATGACTTTCAAGATCCATTCATCTCATCACTGAGGTTACATCACCGTCTCTGGAGTTTAACCATGTGGGTTCATATCCTAGCTCCCTTATTAGATGTATGACCTTAGATAAAGTACTTAACCTTTCGTCATTTCCATTTTCCTCCTAGAAGAAGGAGATAACATTTGTCAAGAGTGCTGAAGAGTCTGGAATTTCACTTTATTTGCTAGCTAGCTTGCCACACTCTCATGGACGTTGTGCAGAGACATGATATTGTTGGTTCAGAGAAAAAATCGAACAACACATGGAATTAATTTCATGTGTGCCTTGGTTTCCTTGACCTCCAACATGCTACAATGATGCCTCTGCACAGACAGGTAGAAGCTGCACCCAAGTAGGGTTTCATCATGGTTAACAAACCCTGAGCTTAGAAATCTTAATTCCTATGCTATGGGTTATAAGGAAGTCATCATGAACTTTGCTCCTGAACCAATAATTCTAGACAGCAAACATATTAGCTCTTGTTCAGGGGGATGTAACCTCTATTTTCCCAGGTTAGTGACATTCTTGGAAAAACAGTCTGGAATAAATTGGTCAGTGCTTTCATTCACCAACTGTGAGGAAGTACAAAAGACTTGGGGAGAGATGAGTAGTGACTAAGTCAGTTGTTACCTGTAAATGGTTTAGAATTACAGGTACCAAATTGCAGTTACATACAGGTGCCTGGTATGTAATAAACTCTCCATTAGTGACTTATTATTTTCCTACCTCTTCATTCACCATGTGAATCATTTGCTCCATGGAAACCATGTCATAGTTTCTTTTGCCTTACAGACTTCCAAGATCTCTGTGTCTGTAAGATTTGACCCTGTGCCTACCCCATTTTAACTTTTCCCCACTTTAGCAACAAAGGACCAAAAGCATGAATTGTGTAAGTATGTAAGTATGTAAGTATATAATATGTATGTAGCATGAATTTTGTAAGTACCAGCATCATGGAACTGTGTTCTTTCAGCCTTATGAGCTTCTTCTCCATCACAGAAATTCTATTACTTTTTCCTGGATCCTCAAGTGTAGTAAATAATTTGTTATTATTGTTGTTATAACCCTTAATTTATGTATATACATTTTTTTACATGGAAGAATCTTTTAGAACAACTGATTTGATTTTTTGTTTCTTGCTTGTACCTTGACTGATAAAACTAATGATATTTTGTATAATATAAAAACATGACCATATTACTCCTTTGCTTAAAATGTATCAATGGCTTATTTATGTTAGCACAGAACTATTGAAATTGCCAAAGGCAAAAATAATCCTTGTGTCTTTTGATAGATGAGTAGGAAAAAGCAAATGTGGTATAGCCACAGTTTAAATGAAAAAGGAACACAATTCTAATAGATACTGCATCATGGATGAACTTGGCAAACATGCTAGGTGAAATAAGCCCAACTCAAGAGGACAAATACTGTATGAGTTCACTTATATGAGATACCTGAAGTAAGGACAAAGTAAAGACAAAGTAGAATAGAGGTTACCAGGGTCTAAAGGACTGGGAAAGTGGGAGTTATTATTAATGGATACAGAATTGTGTGGGAATACAAAAGAAGAAAAGGAAA
Organism: Cryptotis parvus; assembly: GCA_021461705.1. NCBI lineage: Eukaryota > Metazoa > Chordata > Mammalia > Eulipotyphla > Soricidae > Cryptotis > Cryptotis parvus. The sequence goes on from JAJIBD010022553.1 coordinate 45,306, forward strand.
TTGATAGTAGAGTGGTGATGGTTGTGAAACATTCTGAATGTACTTAATGCTGGCCACTGAATTTATTAGTCGGAAAATTGTTATAATTGTAAATTTAGCGTTGTGTTTATTTTGCAACAATAATAAAAGTAATTTATTATTGAGCCTCACAACAAGTCAGACGACCTCCACTCCATGAGGGCCGCCATTTTCCACATCGGAACTTCCCTCTCGTCAGAACTCCACTCAGCAGAAGAGCCTATTACAGCCCAGCTCGCGCGATGCATCATGCAGCCGCAAGACTCATCAATGAATGCTAGATTTAGAGGTGACTATAAGAGAATGCTACCCACATGGCAGAGCCTAGCAAGCTACCCATGTCGTATTTGATATGCCAAATACCAGTAACAATTATAGACCTCATTTCCATGACCTGATGAAATGGTTTGAGGCTCTTTATGTTCCTGGAGCAAGCAGATGCCCTTGGGCTCTACTAGCATGAGATTGGACCTATGGAGATATTACTAGTGCCCGCTTGAGCAAATTGATGATGAACGGGAAGACAGTGATACAGTGAATTAAAGAGAAGGTATTTAGGAGTTCACATTGGCTGAATGATTACAAGTGTGTGAAGGTGAGTCAGCTTTTCTTCAGCAGGCTCCTGCCTGACTGATGCATTTTTAAGCACATTGATAGGATCCCCTTCCCTTGTGGGGCAATGTGTCATAGCTGCATAATATTTGCTGCTGCGGTTGTATACAAGCTTATCAAAAGATTTTCTCCTTTTTATTTTATAATTGGAAACACTTCTCTGAATGACTTCACACCAGGCAGTTTTTTTATTGCACTTGTTTCTGTCTGCTTTTAAACTGAACTTTAACTTGGACAATCCCTACCTTTCTTGTGATATAATGTCATTTCACTTGTATTATTTGTCTTCCCATTGTTCATCGATTTGCTCAAGAGGGCACCAGTAAGATCTCCATATGTCCTGTAACAAGCAAGTGTAACCCAAGGGCATCTGCTCTCTCCAGGAAACGAAGAGCCTCAAACCATTCCTTCAGATCATGGGAATGAGGTCTATAATTCTTTTTTTTTTTTTTGCTTTTTGATACATATATTATATATAGCGAGATGGAGGGGAGAGAGAGAGAAAGAGAGCGAGTGAGAGAGAGAATAATACTATTACACCATTTGTGTGGCTCTGAGGAGTGAGCCAAGGCCTCCACATGCAAGGAATACACTATACCACTGAGCCATCCATTCACCCTCAACTCACATTTTGGGTTTAAATTTGATCATTCACTTAGAATTTCTCTTTTTGTCATATAGCTGATTGTTTACATTCCTAATGGTAAAAAAAACTTATCGTTATATAAATAGAAAGTACAGGAATGATGTATAGTAAAAAATCTCCAGCCGAGTGCTTTGATGGTGTAATATGAATCCATTTTGACACCAAAAACTTAGCATCATAATTTGCCTGAACATCTTCAAATAGTAAAAGCAATGGAGAGAGAACTGGTTGTTTCAGGCCTAGAAAAGTCCCCCAACTCCACTTTTAATTAATCACCTTAATGCATTTTTCAACAAAGCAAGTTTTGATTGTAATAATTTATTGCATTCTTGCCATGAAGGTATGAGTACTATTATTCTTAAGAGAAAAATAATATCTATAAATGTGAAACCAGGCTGTGACTTTCATTTTCTTGGCAAAGCATGTCAAGATATGCTCCCTGGCTGTCAGACTGAATCATGCTAATCTCCCTCAAAGCACTTTCTAATCTCTCTCCTCAGATCACAGAAGGCCGATTGCCCCTGCTGAATTCAATGTTGGGTTAATTGGATTGACTGTGTAATATTCAAGGGAGATTATCGCCATAAATTTATTTATGCACTTTATTGCCTAAATATGACAGACTAAGATAGCTTCTGCTATTTTTTAAAATTTTTTAAAATTACTACTTTTTTAACATCCTTCAAAAGAAGAAACTGATTTATGGCTATTTGGATTTATTAAGGAAGGAAAATTTAGTCACAGAACAATAAAAGGAGGGAGTGAAAATATAGAGACATAGGGGAGAGAGGGAGCAAGAGAGAGCACATAAGATAATTAACTTCTAATGTGAGAAGTAGATATTTTGGCTCCTGAAGAAATGACATCTAGGATCTTTTGCCACATAATCCTAATGCCTCAAAACATGCTTGGCAACACACAATGGCACAATAATGGGATGAAGTGTATTTTCAGAATCTTATGCCTCAGGGCCCAGATATTTCAGTGTCTAATCAGTGGATGTCCTGCATCAAACAATGATGCAAGTCTGTTGGTGGGAAGGTCTACTGATTCAACCCTTCTGGAAAAAATATGGACATATCTAAAAAAAAACTAAAGGAATTAAGCTGCCATATGACCAAGTAATGCTACTTCTAGGCATCTACTTCAAGGGCCCAATACTACTCAAAAAGACATTTGAAGTATGAGACTAATATCCAATGCCAGGGAAAACAGGGGTCTGAGTAGGTTTTGTCCATGTATGATGGTTTTCTTTCACATCCCAAAGACGTACATGTTAGGCTCAAGTGTCTAAATTGTGCCTGAGTGCAGATGTGCAAGTGTATATGTGTGTAAGTGTATATATGTTGCATGAACATATGAGAAAATCCTGTCCAGAATTTGGTCACACCTGACTTGTTAGATAACAGGCTTAGCTAGCTTGGGAGCTTTGCTCAAAGCTTAATCTACTTACATGTTCTTAAACCAAGATTCAGTCTAATGAGATTTCTCTTCTCTGTAAACACTGATAGAAGGTGTGGCAGAAGTCACCTTGACTCTGAATGAGTATCTTCTGACTTATTATTATACATCAACTAAGACTTCTATGTTATCCAGATTGTGCACAGCTCCTCTTTAGATCCACTGCACCCAGCATGGGAGAGTTAGCATTTACAAGAAGACTGCCACCCTGGCTACATTGAGACTATTGTTTAACATTATAGGAGGGATCATACTAGTTTGCCCTCAAGCAGGCAAGCATAACCCTTTCAGTATATGGAGAACAAGATACTCAGAATCACCCTGGTGCAGATAATAAATAAGAAGGATATAGTGGGTACCATCTAGATTACACGAAGCCCGTGAAATTAAGATGTACTACTTTACACCAGCCCCCTCCCCCTCTCCAGGTTTTACATAAGATAATCTCTGAAGAAGGGATTAGTCCTTGGCATACGCCTTTGTTTATAACTATAATAGGATGTGGCACCACTCTTCTATACTCTTCTACTATCTAGAAGCTGTTTAGGGTTCTTTGTTGACAGGACCCTCCCTGTCAACAGTTAGGATTACTTTGATGTGTATAAGGGGACTGACTTGAGGCACTCACCCCCCTTCTTTTGGGTGAGATCCTTTTTTTCATCCTCTCGGGTGAGATCCTCCATCTTTGGTGGAAGACTTGGGCTCTCTTGTATGGTCTAAGTTCTGACCAGAGCTAGAGCTCTTTCATTATATTAGATTGCAGTGGTAGAGCTTTTGTACTATTAAAAGCCATTTTGGAACTGCACCAGACTCGTGAGCTTTCTTCCAGTGGTCTAGGAGGTAGAAGAGAACTTCTGTCCTGATACTGTTGGGGACCCCAGTGGGTCCCTGGCAGTGACTCCTGGAGTTACTAGAAGTAGTGTGTTCAACAATAACTTTTGGACCAGAATAAGTGGATTGAAAAAGCAATGAATGAATAAACATTCTTAATCACTTTATTTATTTGGGGACTTAGAGAACACATCCAGCAGTTCTCAGGGGCTTGGTCTTGGTATTGTGCTCAGGAATCATTTCTGGTAGAGCTCAGTGAATAATATATTATATTAGGAGTTGAACCCAGGTATGCTATATGCAAGGAAAGTGCTTTACCCAATATCTCTCTGGCTCCTACATTACTACTACCATTATTATTTGATTTGGGGGCCACACTTGACAATGCTCAGGGATAATTTATTGCTCTGAACTCAGAAATTACTCCTGTCAGTGCTTGGATGATCATATGGGATACCTGTGTTGGCTAAATGCAAAGTAAACCCTCTATCTGCTGTCCTCCTCTTCAGACCTAAATTATTATTTAATATTAGAAGTACTTTGGTTTATTTTGTTATGTTTGGTAGTGCTATGTTATGAGAAATAAGCTATGGGAATTAAACCATTTTTATGTTTAGGTCAATGGCCTATGATAAAATATATTTAATTGGATTTTATATTCATTTCAAGTTTCTAGGAATCTATTGATGAGGATATACTGCATTATCTCTATTTCCCTCCTTAATCTCAGCTTTCGCCCAAATTCACTTGTTTTGTAGTATACTTTCTAAGATCAATACTCTTACCTAAATCATTTTAAAATTATGCATGAAAATTTTTTATATTAGGATGATAAATCAGTTCTAAAATGGGGGTTGATGAAGACAGATTAACAGGTGAGAAACATGTACATTTATTTAATATAAGCTTTATATGACATAGGGCCCATCAAAAAGTAATGACAATTTGATAGAGTGGTAAACCTGTGTATTCATGCTAGGTTAGATGAAAAGTAGAATGTTTGGTAGAAAAATGAATTGTCAAAATAGGTAATTTTGCTAAATCTGATAATCTGATGAAAATTAGCAAATCCCTTTTCTATTTCTCTTGATGTCTCTTCATCTCAAAACCAAGGGTGTTCTTTTCCTTAGGTGCAGAGAGGACCCCTCTCACATGAACTTCTTAAAAATGCTTTAGGGAAGAAAGAGCAAACTGAGAATGACCTTTCATTTTCTTAAAGTCCTTCAGCTTAAAATATTCAATAAACCAAGATGCCATTTTGGGGGTAGAATGTTCTGAATACCAGCAATATCAAAATTACTACTTATCTTCAAGAAAAATAAATGCAAGAAATAACTGAATTATTACTGGGTTTTACTTGACCCGATACTTGAAGATGTTTTTCATAAAATATCTTCATTTAATAGTTCTTTCCAGATTCGCTTGATATGCAACACAGTGTATACTCTAAAAACAACAATGTTGTAACATGAATGCTCTTTCACGCAAAGGGACCAATTATAATAGTCCTGTCATAGAAGGATTGAGATCTAGTAGTCTGACTCTTTTCTGTAAATGGCAAAAACAAAAACAAACAAAAACCAAACCAAAAACATTTCAGAGGGGTAAGATTTTCCTGGTTACATAAACTGAATTGCATTCCCTTCCAGTAGTATTGATGAAAAGCAATTGAGGTTTTGTCAGTATGACTTTCTTATGAAATAAATGTACCCTCATACTGAAAGTAAGTTTCTGGAAAAGATTTAATGTGAATTATAAAATATGAATTCTAAAAGCACTTTCATTACTCTAGTGATTCATCAGTGCTTCCAGAGACTTTGAGACTATGCCAGGAGATGCTCATCTTTTAGAATAAAAAAAAAGTAATAAATCTCATAAAAACAGGAATGTTTAGAGATAAATAATGGGCAAGCCACTCATAATTTCTAATGTTTTTCATAATGTTACCACATTCTGAATTTAGGCAACTTCTTCACTTCCTAAAATTTGAGTGTCAAAGTGATGCCTGGTTTCCTGTTAGCTGAGAAAAGGGATTTGAAAAGGTCAGAAAAAAAAAGTGGAATTCACAGGAGACACTAGACACCTCATGTTAGTCATTAATTTCAGGATTTTCCTCACAAAATATTTTTCTTTAGAGTTAACACATGACAAAGTTGGCTGAAGTGAGTTTTTATATTGCTTTCTTCTTCACCCTAACACAGCTTGTTGTCAGAATTCAAGGAGATGCAGGCGGTCGGCAGTTAAGAGCCGACTGTAATTTCCACATCCTCTTCTGTCTCTTGAGAGCACTTTAAAGAACACTTGATATTGCATATTAAGACATCGGATATTGCAATTTCCTCTAAAAAAGAAATAAGTGTAGGTGCCGCTATAGTAAATCTCATTCTTCAAGGCTAGTTCCAAGATAAAGGACAAATATGACCTATGAAAGAAGAGTGTTAGTAATATTATGCCTTAATATTTGAAAAAGGTTTATAAACAATGTGAATCAAAATAATATTGGCAGGTGGGAATTAAATTCTAAAACGTTGGAGATACTGAATGAATGTCTTTCGGGCATAAACATGGAAAATCTCTAGATAGAGAAATCATAGGAATAAGAGCTCATTAGAATTTATTTTTCATGTATAAATAAAAGGATGGTGGGAGTCTTGAGAGAAAGGGAAATGAGGAGCTTTTCTCTTTGTTCTGCCATGCAGGAGCTTGAAATGAAAACTCCTCACTGGGAATAAAAGCAGGAAGCTGAGAGGCCCTGACTCCTAGCGCTAAGTTTTGACCTGATGCTTCTCAACAGTGAAGATCTTGGGAAGAGGGAGAAGAGCATTGTCTTCTAGTCACCAACGAACCGAAAAAAAAAAGACAAAACACACCAGTTCTAATCAGTTCTGAGGTTAGTACAGACACCAAAAAGAGATCAACTGTTCTTGTGTGGATATGTCAGGAACCAAATAGTGCTATAGTAATTAAACCCTGTGAAAATGCACTTATTTGAAAAAAAAATCTTAGAAATTATGATTAAAGGTCACAAGATGAGATCATCCTGATATATCTTATGAAGAGGCAATTGTCTTTCAAATGGCAGAAGAAAAGACACACAAAGAGGAGCATGTAGACAAAAAACGGGTTAGGGTTATGCAGTCATGACCAATAATTAGAAATATCTGAGGTAATTTTCTGGAAGCTCATATTTTTTGGGAGATTACTCCTTGAGATTCAGAAATTAAAGCTAACCCTCAAGAGATTATTTGCAGATAAGGGAAACACGTTTTACTTCTCCATTCTTCAAAGTTCTTGGATTGGATCTCTCTAGCAAACACAAATTGAACCAGAGAGATAGCTCAATGCATGGAGTGCATGCGCTTGGCCCAGGTTTGATACTCAAACATGACTGGGAATGACACCCAAGAACATAGCTGAGAATATGCCCTCAGCACTGTTGGGTATGGCCCCCACACCAGCCAACCAACCAACTCAAAGAAAGATTAAAAGAAACGTACACAAAATTTTATAACGTGAAGTTTACATGACATGGAATATTTTATAAGGAAATAAAAGAAAAAAGAAAAGGTTTGATCAGAGTTGTTTATGGTATGTTTCATTAAGAGTGTGAAGCCATGGACAGATTGATAGGACAAAGGTAAACTGAGTGGAGTGAGGTGAGGCCTCACTCCACTCTTCATTCCTGCTCCTTTGTGTCTCCAGAGATAAAATAATTCTTTCTGGCCAAGAGAGATAGCACTGTAGGTAAAGTGCTTGCCTTGCATGAGGCTGACAAGGGTTTAATCCCTGAATCACTTATGGTCCCCCAGAGCACCTCTAGGGGTAATCTCTCAGTGCAGAACCAGGAATAAACCCTGAGCACTATCGGAGAGAGCCCACAAAACAAAAACAAACAAAAAGCTAAGCAGGCGTTTCCTCCAAGTATAGGGAGACACTTCCACTGCACAAGGTTTTCTACCTTGCTTCAGAAGGTCAGAAAGTCCTTCCTACAATGCCATTCTTGCAATTTAAGGTATTCAATATGCCAACATTGCATATTTGTAGAATTCCTGAACTCATCAAAATATTTAATTATGTATCCAAGGTCAGGCAAAACATGGATCAGGAGGTCTTGTCAAAGGCGAAAATTACACAAACGTGTGGGACTCAGAGGTAAGACAGAGAAAGGAACAGAGTGCTAATTGTCGAAAGTGCTAATACTAACCGAAAACTGAGCATTAAATACAGGCAGAAAGATACACATGATAACCTCTAAGTGTATGTATTGTAATCCACAATGTGTAAGAGAAGAAAGATAGAAAGAGAGAGAGAAAGAAAGAGATAATAAACCTACCATAGAGGTAGGCTAGGAGAGGGGAGGGAATCAGGGACATTGGTGGTGGGAAATGGGCACTGGTGGAGGATGGGTGATGGAACACTATATGACCGTAACCCAAATATGAACATCTTTGTAATTGTATATCTCACAGTGGTATAATAAAAATATTAAATTTAAATAAAATAAAAATATTTAATTATGAACTTTCCACTTGATTATTAAACTTGAGCCAATGGTTTCCTCTTGGAGGTGAATTTCTGCACCTGAGAACTTTTTGAGGACAACTGGCAAAGTCAACTTCCTTTTCATCTTTCATTTTATTTTTATCACTCTACAGAACAGATATGGGCTCTCGACTTAGATCCTGAATAGAAACTTTATTGGGGTGGTTTGGGCTATTGCTTAGCCATTCCTGGTGGTGCTCAGAGTTTTCTCCTGGTTCCACACACTCCAGGTTCATTCCTGGTATGGTTTGGAGAACCACATGTGGTACCAAAAATAGAACCTGGGTATAAAAAGCCCAGAATACTTCCTAAAGTTTCTCATGTTATATGCACACATAAATAATACCTACATATGAAGGCACAATAAATTAAATAGAAGTGGTTGTTAGAGTATAGGCATACACTTGAGGATGTGTCCAGGTGCCCCGTCTGTCTGAAGCCATTTTATTTATTTTATTTTAATTTTTATAAAGGGGGTTTTATTTTTATTTTTTTCAGGTTCTTGATTTTATTTTTTATTAATTAATATTTTATTATACCACTGTGAGATATATAATTACAAAGATGTTCATGTTTGGGTTTCAGTCATACAGTGTTCCAGCACCCATCACTCCACCAGTGCCCATTTCCCACCACCAATGTCTCCACTTCCCTTCCCTCTCCCCTAGCCTGTCTCTATAGCAGGTTCTTTATCTCTTTTCTCTATTTCTCTCTCTGTCTCTCTCTCTTTCTCTCTTTCTCTCTCTTCTCTTATTATTTTATTTTTATTTTTTTTTAAAGAGGTGAAGCCATTTTAAGGACAGCATAAACATCTAAGTGTGCTTTAGTTCAACCTGAACCCTCTAAAATTTGTTCCAGGTTGGATGAGACTAGGAGAGAACTGAGCACTAGAACCAAATTATCTCTACTTTCAGACATTGACATTAGTCTTCATTAAGGTTGTTAATAAGAGCAGAGCATAACAATTCATGCCTGTAGACTGAATGAATGAATGTGGCCCATTATACCACAGATAGCCTCAGTTCCAATCCACCTGAGAGCTTTCTCTTTGATTTAAGAAAAAACTATGTGCTTTTTAGTACCTGTTTTTGTTTTATGCCACTGGCAGGACACTGTGAATCTTATCACCGTCACTTGTCTTCCCGTTGTTCATACATTTGCTGGAGCAGGTGCCAGTAACGTCTCCATTCCTTGGGAATGACGTCCACTATTGTTACTGTTTTTGGCCTATTGAATTCACCATGGTAGCTTGCCAGGCTCTGCTGTGGCTCCGGGCTCATCTCAGGGGTCCCAGTCTTTCTATGTCAAACTATCAGCCATCCAGGGCCCACGGGGCAGAGCCCTGTGTGTAGACAATCCTGTCTCCTGTCTGCCACCTGCCGACACAGCCAGGCACTGCAGCCACAACTGCAACACCTTGGGGGGGCAGATCACTTGATCAATTGACTTCCCGTAGATCATAGATTACTCGAACGGGCATCAGTAGCATCTCAATATATCCTGCACATGCAAGTTAGTGCAAGGGCATCTGCCCACTCCAGGAACATAAAGAGCCTCAAACCATTCCATCAAGTCATGGGAATGAGGTCTATAAATGTTGCTGATATTTGGCATGTCAAATACGACACAGGTAGCTTGCCAGGCTCTGCCATGTGGGTGGGATAATCTTGTAGTCACCTCTGATGAACTGCGTAGCTGCAAGCGGCTGCACAAGCTGGGCTGTGATCAGCTCTTCTGCTGGGGGAGTTCTGATGAGAGGGGAGTCCGGATGTGGAAAATGGCGACCCTCATGGTGTGGGGGTTCCTTTGGCTTTTGCGAGGCTCTGCTGGGGTGGTGGGCCAGGGCTAGAACCCACGATCCCTCCGGGAAGCCTTGTGATCAGCTAGGCACACGGAGAGCAAGTAGCAGCTCTTCTCCGTGTGTGTGAGTCTCTGGATGGGGGCAGAATGAATCTTGTATTGGATATTTCCATGCTACACTGGCTCTGGAGGAGTAGAATACAATTTGGTTTATGGGACTCCACAGCAATATTTTCCATACTAACCTCACACATGGCTCTATCTCAATTTTCTACCTTTGTGTTCTTTGACAGAATTCCACTATCTCATACAATTATGTTTTATATATTTGGCAATCCACTTTAGATCATTTTTAAATAGAAATGGAATAGAAGAAAGAGAGGAAAAAAAGGGAAGAAAGAGAGAGAATGAGCATGCACATGAGAAAGAGAAGGGAAAAAAGATTGAATGACTACCTGAAAATTTTTAACTGATTTCATCTCATATATTGTTTAATGAAATTTACCTAGATGATAAACTTTCTAAAGTGAGGAAAATGACTTACCCAATACACACTCGAGCTTAATATTCTCAATAAAATAATTACATTACTGCAGGTAAAAAAAGTCTATAATGTGAATCTACCTCATGCTACACGTTATACACTTGAAAATGTTAAAGTAGTAAATTTTATGTTATGTATATTTTACCACAATAAAATTTTAATGCTCCATTAAAATAAAAAAAATATTTTGTAGCACTACTGAATCTTAAGCTCCATAGAAAAAGAGCTGCTTTATTTATCTTTGTGAAATGCCATTCATTAACTTAGGTAATATATAATAAAATGCAAATATCTGTGTCTGGTATTATGTTTTCTGGATCAAATTCACTAAAGATATGAGTATAATTTAGGATTCCTAAGAATATGGTATAAATAGCCCCCCATCACTCATGGTAACTGAAACCTGAGTAAAAAAAAAAGGAATTTTTATTTACATATCAACTACTTATTCAGAATTCACTTTTTAATGCTTTATGAACTTGATGTAGGTCAGATAATGGAAAACAAGTACACATATCAAAGAGAGGAGAGTACAGGAACTAAAAATATCTGCACTTAGAAATTATTATTAATTTAATGTGTCTTAAAATTTTATTTATTTTACTTTATTATAATGGGTAATATGGTTACAATAGTGCTAATTTGTGCTTTTGATGAACAAAGTTGCTGCACTTTCGCCACCACCAAAGTGCCCACACCCTCCACCACTGTCCTGTGTTTCTTCTAGTCTGCTTCCTGCTCTTTCATCAATGCTTCTCCCCCATTACATGGTAACCAAAGTGAAAGAGTCTGTTATTTAACACTGTATATTTACTTCCTTATTTGCTTATTTATATATAACATATGAGTGATATCATCTGGTATTTGTCCTTTTCCCTCTATTTTGCTTAACCCAATACCCCTCCCTCCATTTGTAACAAAAAAAAAAGATTCCAGCTATTCTTGTAGCCACATAGTTTTCTAATGTGTGTATAAACCAGAATTTCTTTTTTTAAACAACTTTGGAGGGTGATTTGTTGCACAATTGGTGGTTATCATTGATGTGTATTTATATATGCTACATTAATATTTTATATAATATTAAATACAATATGTATTTAATTTAATATATTAAATATACATACTAAATATCTGTATTTAATATGTATTTTCTGATAAGTAGTGATGAATTTTGGTTGTTTGCTTGTTTGGGGCAAAGAATCCTCAATGATGCTCAGGGATCACTCCTGGATTTGCATTAAGGAACCAGTGTGGTACCCATATCAAGTTTGAGAAGCATGCATGTATAGGAAATGTTAATGTTTTATGTTAATTAATATAAATATTAACCATTTTATATTATTTTATATATACATTAATATTTATGTGTTCTTGGGATAGATCCAAGGCATGGAATATTAAGGTCATCTGATACTTCTTTATTCTTTTGAAAGTATTCAGACTGTCTGTAGAGCCTGACCCAGATGCCATCTCCACCAGCAGCAAATGGGCCGTTTCTTTCTTGCTACACCTGTCAATACTGGTTGTTTCTGGTCCTTATGGATATGCCATTTCTTTGGTGTGAGATGCTATTTCACTGTTGTTTTGATTTGCATTTTTCTGAAAAGTAGTGATGAATTTTGGTTGTTTGCTTGTTTGGGGCAAAAAATCCTCAATGATTCTCATGGATTACTCCTGGATTTGCATTCAGGGACCAGTGTGGTACCCTTATCAAACCTGGGTCAGCTGAGTGCAAGGCAAGAACACTACCCATGGCACTGTTACTCCAGCCCTATGATAAATACTTTTATATGCCTGCTGGCATCCATATGTTTGATCTGGACAAGTATTTGTTTATTCCTTCTTCCAATTTTTATAAGCTTATTGTTTTTTATTGTTGATTTTTTTTAATGTTTTATATATAGTGGGTATTAACTCTTGATCTGCTGTATGTTCTGAAAGTATTTTCTCTATTCATAGGGTATATTTTTATTTTAGCCTGAGCTATATGGGAAGCTGAAATCTGAATCAGAAGCTGAGCTATATGGGGAGCTTAAATCTGAATCAGAAGTGACAGAACTGTGATGACTGAGGGAAAATAAGTCTGGCAAATGGGCCTCGGGAATGAATTTGTTCTACTGGAGAGTGATTGAGGGATGAGTTGAAGAAATGAAGTTGTGAAACTCAGAAATTTTATTTGGGAATCTAAAGTTTTATATTACTTTTCAAATTGCATTATATAAGTTAAGTTTCACTTAGTAATCTTTTTTTCTAAGGATAATGAGCAAAAATCTGTTTGTTGCAATCAAAACAGACATTTATTATTTACTATAGATTGTTCATTAAAACAGAAATTTATTATTTGCTATAGAAATTTATTATTTTTAATTTATTTTTTATTGAGGTAACAAGTTTGAGAAGCATGCATGTACAGGAATGTTAAGGCTACAGTGACACCACATCAATCTTAGTTCCAATCATCCCTGCACTAGATATCATTGGAAATCTACCTTTCTTCCAGCCCATTCTCCCTGTCCTTTAATAATCTTTTTCTATGGTCAGTATTTCCACATAATTCTACCTAGTCTTTCTCAAGAATGAATAAAATATTAGTGCAAGTTTTAAATTTTGAAAGTAAAAATGCAATATAAATAGGAACTAAATTATCTAATAAATCCACTCAATAATATTAGTGAGAAACAGACATCGGGCAGAGCTGCTACTGGCTCTCACTGTGCCCAGCTGCTCATGAGGTGCCCGGAAGGGGTGGCAGGTTCTAGCCCTGGCCCGCCACCACAGCAGAGCCTCACAACAAGCCAGACGACCCTCCACTCCATGAGGACCTCCATTTTCCACATCCGGACTTCCCTCTCGTTAGAACTCCACCCAGCAGACCAGTCTATCACAGCCCGGCTCCTTGAGATACACCCCTGCTGCAGTCCTTTTTAATCCGGCCCAGGTATGCTGATCCAGAAACAGACATGGGGCAGAGCTGCTACTGGCTCTCACTGCTGCCCAGCTGCTCATGAGGTGCCCAGAAGGGGTGGCAGTTTCTAGCCCTGGCCCGCCACCCCAGCAGAGCCTCACAACAAGCCAGACAAGCGCCCACTCCATGAGGACCTCCATTTTCCACATACAGACTTCCCCTCTTCAGAACTCCACCCAGCAGACCAGCCTATCACAGCCCAGCTTGCGCAGCCGCTTGCGGCCGTGCGGTTCATCAATAAATGCTGGATTTGGAGATGACTACAAGAATGCGCTACCCGCGACGGCAGAGCCTGGCAAGCTACCCGTGTCGTATTTGATATGCCAGATACCAGTAACAATTATAGACCTCATTCCCATGACCTGATAGAATGGTTTGAGGCTCTTTATGTTCCTGGAGCAAGCAGGTGCCCTTGGGCTTTACTTGCATGAGACAGGACATATGGAGATGTTACTGGTGCCCCCTCGAGAAAATCGATGATGAACGGGAAGACAGTGAATAATATTAGTCCTGTGTGACATTACAAATGGTATGAATCAACCCCACTAGTTCTAAAACATTTCTTAGCATATCCTTAATGTGAGAATCTGAAAGTACAGTGTTGACAGGGAAAGACATTGCATAAAATAATAATTTTGAAATTCTACAAATGATTATTTTATTTGAAAAGGAATTGTTATTTAGGGCCCACAGTGTTTATATTTAATATATATGAAGTGTGATATTAAAACATCTAATTGTATTTTATTTTTTAAAACCTCAAAGACCTCAAGGAGCGAAGACCTCAAGAGAGATGAGCAGAAATACTGGAAGATGCAGCAGAAGCTGGGAAAAGCATTTGCAATGCCTGCCTGTCCTTTGCCAACTATAAGACCAAGATGAGTGCCTTCCGACGGCCTGATGGATCCATCACATCTTAAAGAAAGGCAAAGGAGAAGATTATCCATGACTTCTACTCGAATCTCTTTGATAGCCACATCCACCTGCCCACATACCAAATTCCACAGGATGGATATGTCGTTCCCAACATTCTTGCCTCTGAAATCCGACATGCCATTTTGTCGATAAAGAAGTAAACAGCACCAGGCTCCCGGGACCAGCTGAAAATCTCCCCCAGGTGTGTGCGTGTCCCCTGCGTCTCCGCGGACCCAAACTGCCCCAGGGAAGAGCGGAAACTCCATCAACGGGAACCAAGGCGGAACTGCCTTGGTTTCACTGCAGAACCCTTGGGCTCTGCGCTCCCGGGACCAGCTGAAAATCTCCCCCCAGGTGTGTGCGTGTCCCCTGCGTCTCCGCGGACCCAAACTGCCACAGGGAAGAGTGGAAACTCCATCAACGGGGAACCAAGGCGAACTGCCCTGGTTTCACTCTGCGGACCCTTGGGCGCTGCGCTCCCGGGACCAGCTGAAAATATCCCCCCCAGGTGTGTGCGTGTCCCCTGCGTCTCCGCGGACCCAACTGCCCCAGGGAAGAGCGGAAACTCCATCAACGCGAACTGCCTTGGTTTCACTGCGGACCCTTGGGCGCTGCGCTTCTGGGATCATCCCAAAACTCAAAACACCGCGCGTCAGTGCGAGCCCTCTTACTACCTATCTTGCATGAGGTACCAGTGAAACTTGGTTCCTACATCCTTGCTACCCACCCAAACCCCGCAAACAGACCAGACACCTACTAACTGTACTATCTTGTCATCCAAGACCCCACATTTGCAACCTACAATAGTCATAATGGTAAGGCAGCGCAAAGTTCCATCCAGCTCTGTGAGTGAAGTCACTAGCCCAGATGAGCCAAGCAATACCAATGAGTTGTATAACCTCTCTGATAAGGAATTTCGGAAAGAAATGTTAAGGAGTCATAAGGAATTCAAAGAAGCAATGGAATGCAAACTCAATAAAATACAAGAGGACATGTTAGAAGAAGTGAGGAAAATGCAAATGGAAATGACATATATTAAAAATGAGGTAAATGAAATGAAAAACACAGTGGAAAGCCATCATAGCAGAATAATAGCTACTGAAGAAAAAATTAGTGATCTCGAAGGCCGCGTTCCAAAGATTCTCTACACAACACCAGAAGATAGAAAAAAAGACTCACAATTACCGAACAGACAACAAGAGATAATCGGGATGAAGCCAGAAGAAACAACATACGGATCATTGGGGTCCCAGAAGGGCAAGAAGAAAACCCTGATGAAGAAGAAACTGTCAAAGCCATCATTGCTGAGAAGTTCCCGGAACTGAAAAACACTTGCCTCAAGATCCAGGAGGCCCGTAGGATACCTGCTAAAAGAAACCCCAACAAGAATACTCCAAGACACATCTTAATTAAAATGACAAAAACTATAGATAGAGATAGAATACTGAAAGCAGCAAGATCAAAGAAGGAAATCACGTACAAAGGAACATCTCTAAGATTTACAGCAGACTTCTCTGATGAAACACTCCGAGCCCGAAAACAATGGTGGGATATTGTGAAAAGGCTAAATGAACTGCAGGCCTCACCAAGAATTCTTTACCCGGCCAGACTCACATTCAGATATGAAGGAAAGATACACAACTTCATGGATAAGCAACAACTCAGGAACTTCATGGACTCAAAGCCAACTTTAAAAGAAGGACTGAAGGGTCTACTGTAATCCGACCAAACCCATAAGCACAACAAGCAAAAACAGAAAGATGGCACAAAATCCGATGACAATAATCTCTCTCAATGTCAATGGTCTAAATGCACCAATTAAGAGACACAGAGTAACAAAATGGATTAAAAAATTAGACCCAACATTCTGCTGTCTACAAGAAACACATCTGAATAATCAGAACAAACACAGACTCAAAGTCAAAGGTTGGAAGACCATTCTCCATGCAAACAACTCCTCCAAAAAGGCCGGTGTGGCCATATTAGTATCAGATAATATAGACTTCCAGGCTGAAAAAGGTTAGAAGGGACAACGAAGGCCATTTCTTATTACTTAAGGGGTATGTACACCAGGAAGAAATTACACTACTAAACATATATGCACCCAACGAGGGGCCAGCAAAATACATAAAACAACTGCTAAGAGACCTCAAAGAAGACATTGACAGTAGCACAATAATAGTTGGAGACTTCAACACTGCTCTATCAACGACGGATAGATCAACAAGACTGAAACTCACCAAGGAAATATTGGCCCTCAAGGAAGAAATGGAAGAAAGAGAGCTAGTAGATATATACAGGGCTTTTCATGCCAAAAAAGCTGAATACACATTTTTCTCTAGTGCACATGGAACATTCTCCAAGATAGACCACATGCTGAGCCACAAAGCATACCTCAATAAAATAAAAAGATAGAAATTGTGTCAGCTATCTTTTCAGACCATGATGCACTGAAAATGGAAGTTAACCGTACACAGAAACAGGGACTCAAACCAAACACCTGGAAACTGAACAGCTCACTCCTGAGCAACAAATGGGTCAGAGAAGAAATCAAACAGGAAATCCAAAGATTTCTGGAAACAAATGAAAATGAAGACACCAACTATAAGAACTTGTGGGACACGGCAAAAGCTGTGTTAAGAGGGAAGTTTATAGCTCTGCAAGCATTCATCAGGAAACAAGAAAGTGCCCACATAAATAACCTGACTACACAGCTGAAGACATTAGAGAAAGACCAACAAAAGGAGCCCAACCCAGGCAGAAAAAAGGAAATAATAAAACTTAGAGAGGAAATCAATGAGTTGGAAACCAAAAAAAAAAATCCAAAAGATTAATGAAACCAAGAGCTGGTTTTTTGAAAAAATAAACAAGATTGACAAACCATTGGCAAGACTTGTAAGGACAGGGAAAGAGAGAACCCAAATAAACAGAATCAGAAATAAAAACGGTGACATCACAACAGAAACCACAGAAATCCAAAAGATCATCATAGATTACTTTGAGAGCCTGTATGCCGTGAAACATGAGAATCTAGAAGAAATGGATCAATTCCTGAAGTCCTATAACCTCCCACGGCTGAAACAAGAAGACCTCCAATACCTGAATAAGCCTATCACCATCGAGGAAATAGAAACAGTAATTAAAAGTCTTCCCAAACACAAAAGCCCAGGTCCAGACGGATTCCCTAGTGAACTCTACCAAACCTTTAAGGAGGACCTACTGCCAGTCCTGTTCAAGCTCTTCCAGGAAATAGAAGAAACAGAAACACTCCCAAACAGCTTCTACGAGGCACATATCACCCTGATACCCAAAGCAGGGAGAGACAACACAAAGAAAGAAAACTACAGACCAATATCCCGATGAACACGGATGCTAAGGTCTTCAACAAAATACTAGCAAACAGAATCCAAAAGACTCATCAAGAAGATTATACATCATGACCAAGTAGGATTCATCCCGGGTATGCAAGGATGGTTCAACATTCGCAAGTCAATCAACATAATACATCATATCAATAAGAGAAAAAATAAAAACCATATGATCCTATCAATAGACGCGAGAGAAAGCATTTGACAAGATCCAGCACCCGTTCATGATTAAAACCCTCCAGAAAATGGGAATTGAAGGGACTTTCCTCAAGATAGTTACAGCCATCTACCAAAAACCCACAGCGAGCATCATTCTCAATGGGGGAAAAGTTGAAAGCCTTCCCCCTGAGATCAGGGGACAAGACAAGGTTGCCCACTCTCACCTCTTTTATTCAATATAGTACTGGAAGTACTTGCCATAGCAATTAGAGAAGAAAAGGACATCAAGGGCATCCAGATAGGCAAGGAAGAAGTCAAGCTATCATTATTTGCAGATGACATGATATTATACCTAGAGAACCCTAAACTCTACCAAAAAACTGCATTTATCTGCATAACATAAATATATAGGTACATATTATGATACCAATATCCAAGGTCAAGTGAAACATATATCAGGAGGTCTTGTCAAATGTGGAAATTATCACAAACGTGTGGGATTCAGAGGCTAGGTAGGACAGAAATGGAACAGTGTGCTAACAATTGTTGAGGGTACTAATGCCAACCTAGAACTGAGCATTAGAGGCAAAAAGATACACATGACAACCCTTTAATGTATGTTCTGTAATCCATAGTCTGGAGGGGAAGGAAAAGAGAAAGAGAGAGAGAAATGGAAAGAAATCAAGAACCTGCCATGGAGCAGGACTGGGGAGGGGGAACCGGGGGACGTTGGTGGTGGGAGATGGGCACTGGTGGCGGGATGGGTGCTGCAACACTGTTTGACCAAAACCCAAATATGAACTTTTTAATTGTATATCTTTGTAATTTTAAAAATAAAAAAATTAAAAAAAAAAAGAAGTAAACAGCACCAGGCCCAGACAAAGTCAGTCCGGACACCTGAAGAATATGACATCAGTACTCATCAATACACTGGCTCGGCTCTTCACATGCTACCTGTCTGAATCCAAGGTGCCCTCCCAGCAGGATAATTCTACTATTCAAGAAGGGAGACATCCATGACATTGGCAACTATCGCCCCCCCATCTGCCTGTTGTCCATATCTACAAACTGTTCACTTGAGTCATCCTGAACAGGATTGGCAGAATATTAGATGAAGAACAACCATGCAAGCAAGCTGGTTTCCCAAAAAGGATTCAGCAAAATCGACCATATCGACATGGAAAACAAGCTCATTGAGGTTTGTAGAGAGTTCAAGATGTCACTTTGTCTAACGTTCACTGATTTAAAGAAAGCCTTTGATTCTGTGGAGACTGAAGCGGTCATCCAAGCCCCTAGTCAAACAGGGCGTTCAAACCCAATACATCAAGATTCTTCGTGAGCTGTATTACGGATTCACCACCAGGATCTCACCATTCTACAAAGAAGTGATCATAGATGTCAAAAGAGAGGTTCGGCAGGGCGATACCATTTCACCAAAACTCTTCAGCTCCACCCTCGAGAACATCATGTGACAATTAGAATGGGAAGGAATGGGAGTGAAGATAGATGGTTGGCAACTACAATACCTCCACTTTGCTGATGACATCGTTCTAATAACACCAAACATTAGCCAAGAGGCACAAATGCTGGCTGACTTTGACTGAAAATGTGGAAAGATAGGTCTACAGCTGAATCTCAACAAAACTATGTTCATGAAAAATGAACTAGTTCCGGAGGCCCCATTCACTCTCAATGGAACAAACATGTCTGAATGCAGCAGTATGTGTACCTAGGTCAAGAACTCAACACGATGAATGACCTAAAACCTGAGCTGCGCAGGGAGGAAGAGAGCGGCATGGAATGTCTACAAAGGCATGGAAGAAATAGCTAAGGGACAAGAACCTCTGATTCCAGGCACATCTCTTCCACTCCATTGTTCTCCCAGCATTAACATAAGCCTCAGAGACCTGGGCCCTATGAAAGCAGGATGAGAATGCTATTCAGGTCTCCCAAAGAGGAATCGAAAGAGCTATGTTTGGAATATCATGCCTCACTCAAGTGAGAGAAGGAATCGGAGTTCTGACCTGTCTTGTTTTCCAAGGCATCGAAAATCAGATGGACTGGACATGTAATGCAATTTGGAGACAACCACTGGACTGGAGCTGTTACCGACTGTATCCCACGGGCTGTCAAAAGATCACCTGGCTAGGGCCCAAGTGATAGTCCAGCGGATAGGGCATTTGCTTTGCATGCAGCCGACCGGGTTCGATCCCCAGCATCCCATTTGGTCCCCTGAGCACCATCAGAAGTAATATCTGAGTGCAGAGCCAGGAGTAACCCCTGAGCATTGCCAGGTGTGACCCAAAAAGCAAAAAAAAAAAAAGATCATGTGGCTGCCCACCTACAAGATGGTCAAACTTTGTCAAGACCCTGAACAAACGGCTTAAGGCTCTTTGTATTCCTGGAGCAAGCAGATGCCATTGTGCTACACTGGCATGTGTCAGGGACAAATTTAAATGTTACTGGCGTCCACTCCAGCAAATCAGCAAATAACTGGGATGTCAAGTGATCAAGTGTGATTTTTTAAAATAAGTAAGTTTCTAGTCAAAAAAGTTTCTGTGACATGACCATTCACTCTTAGTGAAATTTTTGCCTTTTCTTAGTTGATTGTAAAGGCAAAGATGAAATATAATCCAACGCTAAAAAGAAAAGCAATTTTCCTGAAAGCTCCAAGAGACAGTTATCGAGAATGATCTAGTGAAATAGAAAGGACAAGCTATAAAGATGGCAGCATTTGTGAAGTGTTGACATGGAGCTGGACCAATTATTTCAGGAGCAATAGTTAGAAACAATATGCTGCCCAAAATGGAGAGTGTTACTACAGTCTCAATGGAAACATGGGAATTATGAACCTTGGAAAAGATTTTCTATTTTATCTTCATAATGTGAATATTCAAAATATCATTTGTATATAAAGGACCATTTATCACAATGTTAAGAATAAAACAAAGGTGGCTGTGCTACAATAAAAGTAATCTATTCAATAACCACAGGATAAATAGCAAAAAGACACTTAGATGAACAAAAATGTCCAGTGAAATCAAGGCCAAAAGTGATAGCAAAAGTAGGGTGTTACTTGCACACAGCTAACCTAGGTTTGATCCCCAACATCCCATATTGTCCCCAGAATACCACCAGGCAAATACTTGAGCAGTTGCAGTTGTGTACCCCGCGACCCCCCATAAAACAAAAGACTCTCTAAAACAACAGGAAATGGTAGTGGCACCCAAGTACCACAGGTTCTATAAACACTCTTCTCTGAATAGCACCATGTACAACTCATAGAAAACATGGCAGTTTTTGTTTTTAAAATTTCAAAGCTCCATTGATCGCAGTCTCTTGATGGTGACTTGCATTTCCTTACACCCTTGAATCAAAGGGGCAACTCACTGGAGTGGTTCATGTTGCTTCAATACTCAGGCAAAACACATCTGGCTCTCCTTCACCAGAAAATCAAGTGTGGTCTTAGTTCAATAGCAAAATGATTTTTGCGGTCTGTGGCCTTAGGTTTATAACCAAACACAAACAACAGGAGATTATAAAATAACAGCCAGTGGGGACTGGAGGTAGAAATCTCCCTCAATGACCTTAACCCTGGAACTGTAGTAGCCATTGTAGCTCTTAATGGATCTGGGGAATTGCATGGGCAAGGTTTATTCCCAAAACCCATCTTAGAGTTGTGAATTGAAGAGGACAAGAAGAGGAAAAAATTTGTATCCAGTCAATTTTTTTGTAGATGGATTGAGTTGATCAGAAGTGCAAAGGTATTTTGCCTCTCTTTTCTCTTTGGGAATGCTCTTAATGATGTCAGGCAGTGATAGGGATCCTCCCTAAGGATCCTGTATCCCAACTTCCAAACAAGCTACCTTGTCCTTTGACAGAAATGATTTGAACGAGCTCTTTGACTCTGGTTCCTGGTGATCGGCGAACATCTGTAGCTGGGAAATCACACCCTGTGGCTACGTCCACAAAATTTTGTCAGTAGTGAACAAGGCTTCAACTTTTTTCCAGGCTAAGTGTCTTTCCTTTAACAACTTTATTTTCACACTTAGAAGCCATAAAACAAGTTGACATTTTAAGCATAATAATCTTCAATGTTCCCTCCAGCTTGTGACTAAAATGAAAATGAGCTTCATTGTTGTTTGGGCGTTTTGATTATGAATTGAAAACTGATTGCCAAGTGGTCTCAGTCTTCAGCTACGACACCAAACTCCCCATATTAAGTTGTCCTCTATGCCTGACAATTTTCTTTTTAATTAAAACACAGCCTGATAGGCATAATCTTGGGGCACATAAAGCAGTTATGTGATTCCCTCAACCATTTGTATGCATGTATGACCTATTTAGCTTTTAAAATCCTATTTAATGCCAAAAACTACATTAGAGAATTCAAACAAAAGCTCACAGGGAGTCTCATAATGAGACTGTTTTGATTATTACAGTGATTAGACCATTTCCTCTCTCTTTCGTAATTTCATTTAGAAAAGTAGTCATTTTAAGAACAAGTTGATTTTTTAAATGCCTTTCTAGCTTGCTGGAATTGGCAAGTAGCCAACCATCTGTGAAACTGCAATTATTACTATTACTTAAAATTTATCAAACCTTTTCAGGTACTCTGGAAATACTTCTCCTTGCTTACAAAGATGAGTCCGAGAATGGCATAAAAGACTCAAGTTTGCATAGAAATAGGTATCACCACACATTTCAACCCTTTAGCCCTATTCCCCAGACATGGTCTTTGTAGATACTGTGGGGGAAAATGTTGGGGGAATAATTATGGAGTGGTTTTCATCTACTTAAGCATCTTATTAGCACCCAGGAGAGTGTCTTCCCTCACAAAGAACGTGCATCCATTCATGAGTACATTCTGTCATTCAGAATTTCTCGAAAAGTGTCGTGTGTGTGTGTGTGTGTGTGTGTGTGTGTGAGAGAGAGAGAGAGAGAGAGAGAGAGAGAGAGATCTTCTACTTTAATTTGTTTAGGAATAATTCCAGCAGAATTGTCTC
Source organism: Cryptotis parvus (assembly GCA_021461705.1). Taxonomy (NCBI): domain Eukaryota; kingdom Metazoa; phylum Chordata; class Mammalia; order Eulipotyphla; family Soricidae; genus Cryptotis; species Cryptotis parvus. The sequence continues at coordinate 68,173 of JAJIBD010022553.1, forward strand.
TATTTGCTTCACAGGTTTTTTTTTTCTATTTTACTCTTTTTACACAATTGACAATGACAGTAATGAAGATGTTTGATTTTTTGGAAATAGTATTACTGAAATGCTTCTCCTCTCACCACCACTCCAAGCTTAGCTTGTTTCCAAGGATGACTGAAAAATAAAATGAAAAATTGATCTGGCACTGCCCTTTTGGGTCAGTCCAAGAATAGCCTTAGGTTAGGTGGGTGGATTTGCACTGACATTTCACCTCAAACAGTGACATCTTGTGGCAGGAAGACATAGCTACCCAGGGTGCTGCCAGCACCTCTGGTATGGGATATTTTTACCTCTGAATCTTTTAGAGTTAGAGAGAGAACACACTGAGGTTGGCCTGGACATGTTAGGTCTATACCTGCTGTCCAGGTATAATTATTATTAGAGCCAGTGTTCAACCTGAAAGTGTTCAATATTTGATTATGAATTGCATGCCTACTTAAAGTCCCATTCTAGCTCTGCCATCTATTATTAGATGACTGAACATGTTGAAAAATTATTTAAAGAACTGTGATTTACAAGCTTACTGATAATTGTGTTTTAGACGTATAATATCCTATCACCAATCCACAACCAGTGTCAACTTTCTTCCACCAGTGTTCCAATTTTCCTACCCTAAACCCTCAGATTACAGCCCTGACAAAGAAGTACATTATAAAGTTTGATGATTGAACACATTTTAAACCAACACCTTCACTTTGGGGGAGAAGGGTCAAGAAGATAACTCCCCTTTGTGTAAAATAGTTTTTTATCTTTATGTTTCTTGAAATGATCTAGAAGCACTATGGGATCATTTCCATCTCTGAGGCTGAGACTGGGTGAGCAAGCTTACTTTTCATGCTTCTGTCGATTGTAGTCTGATCCACACCGGGCCTTTGTTGAGTGAAATGGAGGCCCCTAATTTCAGTTTATTCCTAGAGACCGCTTTCTGATCATTAGTGCTCCTTGTTAGCGGTTGCAGCAGTATTGGGAGGCGACTTATCTGGGCAGTCTGCGAAATGACACATAATGGCTTGTCCTTTCAGGCGTGATGAAAGGCCATCTGGCGAGGTGTGGGCTCTCCAGCTGTATTATAATTTCTTTGAATCAAGCATTTTTGACTATATAAAGGGCAAGACCACTGACTAGGTGGCCCATAGTGACCCTTTTGCTTCCTGAAAGGGGACAGAAAAGGGACAAAAATCAAAGAAAAGAAGGGAAGAAAAAAAGATCAGTGTACATAATTAAGAGGCAGTGTTATACATTCCGAAACACTATTTGCAAGTAAAGAGCTTCACTTACGCTTTATATCCCAAGGCCAACCTGAAGGGCCTAGCATTTTAAGAGTCTGTAGAAACAATTCCCATGGGTGTCAGTTTAAAGTGGGCCAGTAATTTATTCCTTTCCAAGGACAATCTTTTTATGCAAAAAGAATTCATATGTTGTAGAAGAAAACAAGGAACATTTTTGGTCTAGAATATCGTACCTGGGTGCTTTGTAGATTTGGTTTAGAAGTTTTAGCCCACTTTAGTAAAAAAAGAATGAGTGTCTTTGAAATGCAGGGTGCTGGACAACACACTGAGCACGGTGCCCTGGGTCTGATTTCAGTGCCTGCTATTTCAGATATTCCCATTGTGTCCCTATGGGACATAAGGACAATAGAGCAAATTACAGCGCTCTTGTATGCTCTGCTTTTCACTTCTTTTTCCTGTACCTAGCCATCAAAATCATTAAAGGGGGGTTATCTTACCTTTACAAAAATTTCCCACCACCCTCCACGTCTAGCGCTCAAACCCTCACAGATGTGAGACAAGTGTGCTCTCTCACTGCACTTGGTCCCCAGCCTCAGTAAATCTATGCATTTAGGAAACTCAGCTCTCTGTGAGAATTATTTCATGGGGAAAAAGACCCAATAGGATATGTGCATTCATTGAATATATGATTTAAACTCATACTTAGAATTCCTGGACATTCAGACACAGACTGGGATGAAGTTCACTTGTATTAAAGAGTTTAAAACTTAACAATACTTTAGAAGAAATTGTACTATTTTCAAGGAAAAAGTTTCTTTTTTTTTTTTTAAACTGTCCGAGTTTTGAGCAAATCATTTGGTCTATATATATATTATTCTGTCAAAGCACATCACAATTAGAGTATTTTTTTCCAAAAGCATAATTATTTTTCTGTTTTCTGTTTTTCTGAAAAGGAGATGAAACCTATTTTTTGGATCAGGGTCTAGGACACAAGGGCAGCTGGGTGCATGTTTCACATGTGGGGAGGCCTGGGTTCAGTCCTGGGTTCAATGTTCTCCACTCCCTAGCATACCAGTGTAGTGATTGCCCCTCTCCCTCTCCCATAAGGAACGGCCAACAATAAAAAAAAGACAAACTATTTAAATCTGTGATTTTCCACACAAGGGTTGATATTCTTCCTTTCAATTTTGAGGTCTTATTGTGAGCACAAATGACAACTGCATCTACTTCCCACAATTATTTCTAAGCATCAAGGGTAGGTGGTGACAGCAGTTAGTAGAAGGAGTGATGATAACAAGATAGTAAGTAAATTTGAAGAAACATGAACAGCCCTAAACTCTGGCCCTTCTTTAGAAATGCTGGGCTTAGGGGCGACCCAGACTTCTGGCATTGTGCTAAGGGCAGCATAATGGAACTTCCTTCTTTGAGAAACTATTTTGGGGGGCAAATTCATATTTACATGGGTTTTAAACATGGGCCTCGAGGCTATAGCCTTGAGCTGTATAAAGTAGACACATAAATTAATTTTGCAAATTTTAGAGTGTGTTCACTCTCAGTTTTTGAAGGCTATTGATCTGAGACCAATAGGTACCTTCCCTAATTTGGAAATATTTTCATTCTGGTTTTCATTTTGACATGTGCCTGCTATTTTCTTTCATTATTTCTAGCATCCCTTAGGACCTACTTCCATGGTTGTCATAGTGCACACAAACACTCAAGAAAACCAAGAACTCAGTGCTTTCATAAAGCATTTATTTTTATTTGAAAACATTATACAGGCATTACATTGCCCACAGCCAGTCCATTGGGAAGCATGCAAATATCAAAAGCCAGAGTTTGTTCCACTTATCGATGTAAATTTCCTTTTGGTTCATATGTTCCATTTGTAGTGTCTGGATTAGTGTGCTTTGTTATGTGGCTTGACAACAGCATCCTACCCATGGGGTAAAATCTGTACTGGTAGCTAGCTGAGGACTACTAAGTGGTTATAAATCCAAAAACAAACCCAAAACAAACAATACTACACACTTGTCAAAAGATTAATAGCACAAGTTAGCAATATCTAAACTTAAACATTGAAATATCTTTATGGGACACAGTGGTGCAAATTTTCCCTTGCCTCCTCCACCTCGTGGTGTAATCCCCTTTGGAGCTGAGGGTAGGTGGGTCTAAGGCAAGCTCTGTCCCCAGTACAAGTTTTCATGGGAAGAAAGGAAGCCCACTGGTCTCGAGTGGGTTTAGGAAGCGCTCTGGTTTGCTTACCCAAGCAACTGCTATACAAATGGCAAGAGTCTCATTTATGGAGGAGAGAGTGGTAGATGGCAAAGCTTCATTGCTGGTGTCTACAGAGGTTATGAAATTTCAGAAACTAAAACAGCTAGAGTTAGTGTTGACCTACTCCCTTACCCCACTCCCAAAGACCAATGTTTTTACACAGAAAAAAAGTTTGTCCTTGCTATTTTTCTTTCCCAAAAGGCCAATCTGGAAACTCCTGATCTCAGATAAATCATATATTATCAGTCTTGCTAGACGGAGGTAAACAACACAGTAGGTACCCCAGAGATATAAAAGTCTTCTGTGCAGGACACTTATTGATAAGGACACAGGGAAGTCACCTTAGAATTCATATTCTATTTCCTACAATGGAGTTCATTAAAATATCCAACAAAGCAGTTCAGGTTGCAGCTTTTTAGCCATCTTTTGACTGCAAACCATTTAAAATTTAAATTAAAAAATTCCCCAGTCCACTGAATTGACTTGGAAATACTTTCATTCACTTATCTCTCATAAGACTTTACTAAGTGCCTACAAATTAGTGTTATAAAAATGAATTAAAAGAGGCTAAATCATTTGGCTTAAAATAAATACTAAAAATGCAATAAATCAAGCAAATTATGCAACCAAAGGAATGTAAACACAAAAATAAAACCACAGTCTTAAAGGTCTTCAGATGTGAATGGACTAAATATTCCGAGAGAAAGGTATTTAATTGGTTTAAAAGGTAGCATATACATATTGGCAAAGATGATAATGACTCAATATAGTTTTTAACATTACACTCTCCCAGTCCACCTCCCGTGAAAACAAAATGTGTTTCTAAAGGTGCTTATAGAGATAACCATAAAATCTACATTGAGAAGAGATGTGTTTCCCCCATCTCTGGGATTAAATGGCTGGGTAGTAGGTAGGCAGAGAGGCCATATGGACGCTGACTGCAGCACCAACCATTCTGAGTGCTGTGTTTAGATTTAATTCAGGCTGTATGGGAATCTTCCTGAGCTGTAATCCATCCTTCAAAACTCCCTTCTGGAGTTCTCCTTACTTGTTTAGAATGAATTGACTTGAATTGCCCAATGCATCATAACATTATTTATTTATTTATTTATACAAATTCTAACTCCATATAGGATCTTTCTGAATGGTTTTTAAACACTGTTAATACTGACATGCAAGTGTATTCTAAATAAGAGATCAGCAGTGCTTCTTGATTTACTATGTTTGGAAAAATAGAACTTTTGAAGAGTAAAAAGTTAAATTACTGACCCAAGAAGGGTAAAAGAAGTTGGATAAATAACCCCAAAAACCTTAACGGGATAAATAACAAAAATCTTATCAAAGTCCTGTGATATTCTCTGTTTCCATCATATATATTGTCAAGCTGTCATATTCTGCATTGAATTGAAGCCAAATATGACCCGGATGCCAGATTTTCCTATTGGTGATCTCTTTCGCCCCACAGTGTGGTGGATCAGTCAGTCTATTGCTGTTACTCAACATCAAAACCTTGACTTTGTGGCGAGACAAAATGCCACCAAAGATACTCCACAAAGGAAATGTCCATGCTGCTGTGTATTAAATGTGAAACAATTAAGAGGGCAGTGTCATGACTTTTTTCCATTGCCTCAAAAAGTTAATTATCATGCGTCCCTAAAAAAATCTAAGGAAAAAAAGGAAAATCCAACTTTTTTTTTTTGAATAGGGGTCAGTGAGGGAGCAGAAAGATTTTTGTTTTTTGTTTGTGGGCCACACCGGTGGTGGTCAGGACTTCCTCCTGGCTCTGTGCTCAGGGATCCAATTCTGGCAGGCTCTGGGGACCTTATGGGGTGCTGGGGATCAAACCTGGGGTAGCCGTGTACAATGCAAGTGCCCTACCAGCTGTACTATTGCTCCGGCCCTGCAGAAAGATTTTCAAAGTTTTTATTACCCTGAACACATATGATATTATTTCCAGGATCTCTTGCAAGCTCCTGAAATGGAACCTTCCATAATATGGTATTACAGGGACTTAATTAGCATAGTTACGTGGCATAAACAGAAAAGCAACGGCCGGAGTAATCCAGAGATTCAGATATATAAAGGCTAAATGTTTGTTTCATATCTATTCCTAGAATAGAAATTATATGGTCAGTTGTCCCTTCCCACAAGGGTTAGCACAGAGTATTCATTGAGCAAAGGCAATGCAACAGGTAACAGAGAAACCATTAGCTACCCGACCCGAGAACAAGGTAGCTTCTCGGGGTGGCTTTCTATGGCATGCAGCACTCACGGTCTGTTAGACAAAGAAAGAAAGGATGATGCTTCAAAGGGACTTGCCATAGAAAAGTGGGATTTATGTCAACTTCATGAAGATCTGGCAATAATTCCCATCAGGAGTTCAAAACATTCTCCTGAAAGTGTAATAACAGTAAGAGTAATAATACAAATGATAATAATACTAGTTTCTTTGATTAAAAAATTTCCCAGTTATTGGCGTGGGGGTGGGGGCGTGATCAGGATACACCTTTCTAGTATCCAGCCAGGGCCGTTCTCCAAGTCAGGTGGATCAGACACTCTGCCTCCTGTGACTTTAGCTTTCAGATTGGCTGCACCTTGCAGTCCACCTGTATAATCTGCACCTAAAATACCTTTCTCTATGTACAATACAGAGATGATGGGCCAAGCACATGGCCACTGAGATGTCCTCAGTGGGCAGGGAGGAACAGATTTAGGCCCCACGTGGGGCTCTCTTCTTCTATCTCCTGGCCCAGGCTCATATAGGTGACCCGAAGGCTCCACCTGGGCTGTAGTTGAGTAAGTCCACAACAGGTCCCTCATGAGTTACGGAACTGCCTGTACCCGAGGTCCTAAGGCTATGTAGGTGGACGTGGAGGAGTAGAGCACCAGCCTAATGAGGATGGTGAAGAAGGACAAGAGATAAAGTCCTGAAAACTAGAAAGCACAAAACAAAGTTATTTAGCAACCAAAACCGAAACACTTCCACATTAATAATGCCCAGAGCTGCTTCCTCTTGGAACAGGCAGCATGATGAGTTGCCAGTGCTCTAATGGAAAGCTGAATGTTCTCTTCCTAAACTGCCTTGGTCTTATTGAGTCTTCTTATCTTTCTCCTACTAGCTACACAGAGGAACACTTAGCTAATTGTCCCTATGCCATTCTGAGTACCTGATGTGGGGAGCTAGAGCCTTAAACACAAATTAAAATACATCAAAGTTAAAAACAAAAAAATATCCAATCTCACTCAACCAAGAACTGGCTGTTCGTGACTTCATTAAACCCAGAAGAAATATAGATATTCGTCTAGGCTGTAATGAGCCGAAAACACTCATCTCCTCCTAATACAAATGCATTGTGTACTCTCTTTACCTGAATCAATTCTGATACTATTTATGTTCTTAGGAGGAATTACTGTCGAGCTCATAACTATCTTTGCAAGATTAAGCTTATCTTTGAGTGAAAAAAAATAGTTTGAGACCCCATTTTGTCCCATTAATCTCAAAACCAAACCCAACAGAAATGTACATCGGGCATTCTGGTTTCTAACCACCTACTTGATCTACTTGTTTGTAGAGTTTTCATAGGAAAAGAGAAATCCCCAGAGCCAGGAGATAACATAGAAATTTTCTCCAGCTTTTAACCCTGGCACAGTATGTCAACCGAAGTATTGCCAGATGTGGCCTGAAGTCCCCAAGCATTATTGTGGTAGCTGGCTGATTACTCATACTACAGATTCTGAGCTGCACTGCTTCCTACACTCTAACACTGAACTGGCAGCCCAGTTACCAGTTACCAGGAGTTACCCTCAACTCCCCCACCACCATGGAATGCCCTCTCCATGATAAAAATAGTTGATTCTTCAATGAAGCAGAGGATGAGACATTGGCCTCTGCTTAGTTGAAAACCCTCATGTAACTTTGGACTCACCACCAAAGTAAATTACTAATAACTTGCTGTTATTAAGCATTTACTGTGTAGCATAAATAGATTAATATACATTTTGTATACTACATACATTATACATTGTTTCTCTTAGAACAAAATAAGCTATAGAAAATGCTATTAATTATAAGATACACTATGGTAGCCTACGGTATTTACTGATGCAATAGGTGTGTGCTGTCTATTTACAGAAAATATACATGTAAATGGGCTCTCACTGTTCATACCCATAATATTCAAGGATCAACTGTATGCAACTATATATATGCCCAATAATTTACATATTAAAGCGAATACTTCAACTTTTGTATCTTATTGACTAGTCACACTAGGAGTAGTTATTGGAAGAAAGATAGGTAGTAATAGGACTGCTGCCATTTTCTACTCTTTTTATTCATTCACTCACACATTCACTCCTTCAATGAATGGTTTCTTCTATGACTTCTCTAGGGAATGAGAAATGAAAATGAAGTGTGTGGAGTTACTAATGTCAGTGGAGAAATGGAAGTACAGAGAGATAAAAATAATATAATGCACTATGGCATGTCAAGTCTCATTTCAGCCAGGATTGTTCCAATGTTGAGCCACACCCTGAATCCATAGCAAAAGAGATTTAGTTTTCCTATTCTATTTGGAATAAAATTTGTCGTAAGAAACAGAAATTAATTGGCAGTAGGAGACACCAAAAAGCTCAGGAGTCTATCTTGAAACTTGCCAAAATATGATATAAGAGTTAAAGGATGGCTATGCTTGGGAGTTCAATAAGAGGAAAGACAGTTAATGGATAATATGTAAAAAATCAAAAGTTATAGAGGCTTCTGGTTATAAAACAATCAAGTAAATAACAAAGCACAAACAAGTAAGTCATGAATATCTAATGTACACCATGTAGACCACAGTTAATAATACTGCAGTGCATATATGAATGTTGCTGAGAGAAGACTTAAAATTCTCTTCATAAGAAAAATTGTGTAACAATATAAAGTCATCAATGTTGAGTTAGGATTTATGTAAGACTGTTTCCCCATACATGCAAGTTCTAAATCATAACAAAGACCTGAAACTAATATATTATACTAGACTACGGCTTATAACAGCTTTTATTTAATTTACTTGATTTTTTGATAAACCTAAGTGCTATTTTTTTATGTTACTCATTAATTTTAAAATAGGAGAGGCAATCTTGGCAATGGCATATAGAACAGGAAATCTAGTTGCTAAAAGTTCCTGCTATGACGATAGACACAGTCTTCCACTCCTTCCTTTTCCCCTTCTTTTACTTCCTCCTCTCCCTGTCTTTCTAGATTTCCCTCTCCTACTCTTTTTTTTTCTTTCAGTGAAGTTAATTGGAAAGTAATTTACTTATATTCTTTGTAAGTACTACTCACTTATGCTTCTATTCCTTGAGTCTTCATGGCCTATCAATATGTGCCTATCATATATATGTATATCTATATATACATCGATATAGTTTTAAAAACTATATCAGCATGCATTATTTATCTTTTTATATGCGAATGTATATGCACATGCACACTTACCCACCTCTCTAGGATACTGTTTCCTAACCTGATGTTATCTGCTGGCTGAGCTTTTCTTAGAAAAGTTGAGTAAACTTTGTAAAATTGAGAAAGCTATCATGCTTAGACTTCCCATGCAGGGTAAGGTATATGTTCATGACCTCATTTGTTTCCTAACCTCTGTCTGTTTATGAGTCATATTACAGGGACACCACTGCTATACTTGGCCTTGCCCCCCCCCCTCTTTCGCGCCCTTTCTTCTTTGTACCTACACCACTACAACATCCCTGTAGCAAGCTCATAGATGATGCCAGTAGTGCTGAAATTACAAAACACAGGTTGTGTTACCCAAGGCTCCTGTGTATAACACCAGGGATCTGTTGGAACTGAGCCTGCTGGAAAAGAGCCATGCTGGGAAACATGATATGACGAGTTTAAATTGATTTTTGAGTTGCATAAGGAAGATGCTCAGAAATGAATCAAGCTAGTTTTTTAAGTTTGTGGATACGGCTTTTTGATATTATTTTAAGTATACAGATTATAACAACCAGAAACAATAATAAATTGTTTTCTAGTTCATTTTCAAGTTTGGTCTTTAAATATGGACCGAGATGTAATGATATGTTTATATACATTAAAATCTATACTCTAGACATTTGGGAAGGAGAATAAAATTTGCTCTAGTATTTGCTTCAGAAATCAATATAACTGTGAGAACATCATGAAATTATGATTAGTTTACTCCCCGCTTACAACTACTGAAGACTAATTGTCGGGGATAAAGCTGAGAAAGGAGGACGGGATAACATCGAGTGGGTGAAATTCTTGCCTTAGATGCAGTCAATTCCGGACAGATCCCAGCACAGCAAATGATCCCACAAGCACTGTCAGAGTGATACCTGAGCACTGAGCTATATGAGTAAGTGTTGGAAAATAGTGAGATGTAGCTAAAATGTGAAAACATGAAAACAAAATAAAAAAAAAAACTTCTAGAAAGGATTTTCATCCAGGGATATTGAATTCCAACTGGTTCAACAAGAACAAGCCAGGCATGAAAAATTGGATTTCAATTAAGTTTATGAGAACTGTCCTGAATAGTTGACAGTGTGAGAAAATTGTCCCATAATCTATATTTCCACAATCTGGGGCACAAAATGCGAAAAGAAATATGAACTGTATCTGACCATAATTTATGAGAGATAAACAAGTATAGATAAGTCAAAGGTTGCTTCAAAGAGAACCAGATACCATAGCTTAGTTTCCCAGGCGCTTGGTGCTAGCTTAAAACCTCATTAGTAACTGGAAGGGTGCAAAATGCCCTGTGCAAATTAATAATAATGAGATCTAACCACTGATGCAGTGAAGGTTTTCTGCTTAAATATTAAGTGAGAAAAATGACACTCATATAAATAAATCATAAGTAGATATAATATGTTGATGGTGGAAATTTTATGCCAAATGTTTTGGGTGGATAAAAAGTAAGATTTTACGTCTTACAGGGGTGTCTATGCTTCTTGAATCCCACACTTTTTATATGTGGGCTGCAGCACGTAATTGCGCCCAGGTGCTCTGTGGTGGATTCTGGGTGCAAGGAGAAAACATGTCAACCAAGATAGTTTATCTCCATGGTAGAAATCAGGCAGCCTAGCATTCGGAGGGGGCCTCCACTCTAGCCTGGAAGTGGGTCTTTGGAAAACAGCTAGGAAGCGGCCACTTCTGCAGTATCCTTCAAACAGGCCCGTTTGGGATCCTGTCATAGAAGCTGTGACTGGTCCTGATGGATGGTTGCTGGGAAGGGAGCCAATGACTATTCCAGGCAAGGAAACTAGACAGATGGCTCCACAGAAAAGCCAACAGAAATAAGTTGATGACTGGCATCCCAATTTTGGTCTTACCAAACAAACAGGATCATTTCTATGATTATTAAGGATGTGAAAAAATATAAATGTTCAACATCTGATTTACTGAACTGGTAATGGATTACATGGAGAAACAAGAGCTTACAAATTACTCTGGACCTGCACAGCTATTGCTGTCTGCTCTTATCGCCTCTCATTTCTCCTAATCTTATGTTCCTTCATTTCTTATTTCCTATTTTCAAACAGAAAAACTTAAGGGACAACTATCTTGTCACTTGTATCTTATCTTCCATTTGTTTCTCGATTTGCATACGAGCGGGCACCAGTAGCACATCTTCACATGTCCTGTCACATGCTAGTAGCAGCCCAAAGGGCATCCCTGCTCCAGGAACATGAAGAGCCTCAAACTAAATTAAATCTAGATCATTACTAGGATTGAGGTCTATAAGTACTGGTTTTTTGGCATATCTTTTGTAACGACCACAGGTAGCTTGCCACAGATTCTTCACTGTGTTGGTGGATACTAGCTGTACTTTTTAAAAAAAGAACAAGCTCCTTCCAGATTCCATAGCTACTTTACCTAAGACCCTGAGGAGGGAGCTGGAGAAATACGAGGAGAGGAGCTAGTCTCCATCTCCCGATTTAGCTTACATAATGCCTGTTCCTTCCAGAAACTTTCAAAACAGTGGTTTCTTTGCGTGTTCTCGCTGGGGCCAAACCGCTCCGGGGGCACTGCCAGCAGGAAGGCAGCTTTCTTACTGTTAATATTCGAACTGCTGTGCAGCCATGGCTAGAATGGGGGCTCCAGCAAGAGCAGGTTAGTGCAGGCTAATCAACAATGGACAGTATCTTAGTTGAGGTGACTAGGGCTAGGAGCAGCTGTCCCCTCTGCAGACACACTCCTGGGCTCCACCATATCATTTTCATCTGGACAACTATCTAGTCCAATATTACAGTATTTTTTTCCAGGATATAGTATGCAGGAATATTTAAATATGATGTGGCACAATCACCTGCCCCGCTTTAGCATCAGTGGCCTTCAGTGACCAAGAATACTGACCCTATCCCATCTTCCCCTCCCGGTTGGGGAGTGAGAAATAAGCTTCAAATTCTGCAGTAATCATAACAGAAATCAATGAGCACCTCAAGCAGCGTGCCAGCCAGCTACTATCTATCTCAGAAAGGAGAATTCCCAACATTATTTGAGATTCAAATACTAGAAAAATGATTTATACTTCCAGGCATTAACCATTCACAAAAAGAAATAGCTATGAGCCTGGGTCCCAACATGGTCACCCAGAAGGTAAAGGCAGTAGTCCCCTAATATTTTTGCAAACACAGTCATTGTAGGTGATCTGTTTGGTTTGCCAAAGCAATTCATCTGGCAGTATAATTTGTGCAGCCAATCACCCACATATAATGCCAGAAAGCAGAGTTCCTTCTGCTACAGACAAATATATCTCTTGCTCTATATTATGGTATTTCACACATGAGTACAGCACCAGGGAACTAAAAATGGATTTATGACATTATCTTTTAGATGACAAACACTTTTTGCTACTTAGTTTGATGAAACTAAACAGAAAGGATCTGAATGAGGATAAATGCAAATTTCTTACTTTACTTTACTACAGCAAAAAAGAAGACTACATACTGCTTCAACTAAATTAGCAACAGGCCAGGACCTACACTGTGGGTGTGTGTAATATAGGATTCGTTACAACAGAGAACATGAGACCTGATTCCTTTTGTGTCACTCTCCCATGTATCTGTCTTATCACCACTCGTCAAAAACGAATTACTTGTGGGTGAAGCACATGGAGCATATTTCATTGGACTCATGCTATCACTAGACATCTATTTTCCTTTATAAATGCAGAGTCACAGAAACTGGATTGAGATAATTTTGCAGTACTAGATTTAGAGCACTAGTGAAAGAAAGCTAGTTTTATAAGCGATAGTACTGTGTCTCCTCCATCTGTTCTTCTAAAGTGTTCATAAAAGTAACTGGAGAGTGATAATCACCACTCCCCACAGACACCCTGCTAGTTAAGATTAGCAAAATTTTCCTTTCCAGTCACTTCAACCTAATGCTCTGGAATTTTAATAGTCTTTAAGTCCCAATGTAAAACAAAACAAAACAAAACAAAACTAAAAAACAGCTCAGTAAACTGAGTGCTTGCATTAGATGCAGGAGGTCGGGGTCAATCCCCAGGAGCGCATGAACTCCCTGAGCACAATCTAGCACCTGATGTGCCTGTTCCCCCTTCCCCACGCATGCCCCCACTGATGTGGGTAGAAAACCCCAGCTTAGCAGCTGAGCAAGAAAACCAAAACCCCTCAACAACCTTAGTTTCCATGAAGAGATACAACGAATGCCACTTCCAGTTGCTACCAAGTCCCTTAGGGTTACTGATGTGACTCGATTATAGGCAAAGAAGGAGATCTTTGCCCCACCTCGTACTGGCTGGGGTGATTGATTTAGTTACCAAAGTTTTACCAAGTTTTTAACCAAGTTTACCAAAGGAACTATTATTTTCCTGTAATAATCCTTATGTCATTAAAGCTCTACATAGAGATAGCTGGGGTATTATAACAAAGCATCTTGGAACTGAGGAAGTCAGAGAAGTGGGCAGGGTATAGTAGCATACTTATGATTCTGTCTTAGAATAGCTCTGCACTGTTCCAGGCATACCCAACTACTACTTTTACTACCCTTCCATGTCTGAATTCATTCATTATATTGCAGTCTAATTCTTTGATTCCTTTTCTGTTTTTTTTTCTTTTTCTGTTTTTTGGTGTTTTTGGTTTTTTGTTTTTTAAGGCGCGCTTTTAAGGCAACCCATGCTCATACTGCATATGGTAAAAACTCAACTTTAACCAACATATCAAGTTTAATGAAGTACTGGTGAAAGTAAGCCATTCCTTTTCAATTCAAAGGAAATGATATTCAACCAAAAATACCATGGCTGTGAGAACCCAATGACATGATGAAAAATGAGCTTTCTTGCAATATGTTGAATTTCTGTTTATTTCATTTTTCTCCTGCACGGGGTAATCTACTTCGGAGGTTTCGAAAGCGAGACTAAATCTTAATAAGAAGACAGGTAATTTATTGTAAAAATATCAAGATATAGCTGCTACAGAGAAAGAAAGTGTATCATGATTTTAATGGCTAATCGATTTTTTTCTAGAAGTAAGCTTAATTTTGGTACCTGATAAATAGCTGTCACCTTTTCAAAGCTAGCTTTTTACTACTCATTTTAATTCAGGAAATAACATAAAGTATTTGCTCTGGACTCAGAATATGTGTATTCATTCAAGAATAAATCCTTCAACATCATTAGTGGTACCCTTTCACAGCAGTATATGATCAACCAATCCCTTGGGAGTGCACCATAAAAATAACAGTTAGGGACAGAGACTTCGATAGCAGATAATTTTAACCATTTAAGAATTCAGACTGCCAGCACCTTTTGTCAAGATAAAATTTAATTATACACATGATCTGAAGGCTTAGTGAATTTTGGATTATGTTACCTACTATATTCGGCAAATATTTGAAACAAGTTCTGGCCCAGATCACTAAAATCTAACATCAACTATGAATCAATACACTCCATAAAAATCTACCTGTCTTTCTGGATTTTTGAAAATTGAGTCCTGCAGAGACACCATCAGTTCAGTAAATAAAGTTGTCATTGGGAATGAATCTTTGATATGTCCCCGAATTAACTCTTATAACATTTAATAGTACTTTTTCTCTGGGTTCAGCATCTGTTATTATGCTCAGGAGAGAGTTAACTGGATGCTACCATTATAACTGACATTGACATTTCGCCCTATAGTACTAAGAGTGCTGTTCTGTATAAAAATCTCTGTCTTTTAGATATTGCCTTCATCTTCATATGCTTCTTTAAGCTACGCCTCTCCTTCATTTCACAGGTTGGCTCACTAGAGCCTTGCTTTTTTTGTACCAACTCATTTCTCTAGTAAAAATGAAAATAAATAACAGAACGTTTTGCTGTATTATAATGCATGCTCACCAGTAATCTTGTAATAAACCAATATAATTCAGCAAAAGGTATGCAAGAATTTGGAGAAGCCAGTACTCAAGCACTACAATTTCACAAAATTGTCTTTATTTCACCATGAAAACAAGACCCTGAGCTGAATATCAAGACCCAGTCAGTACATTTGTGCGTAACTTTCAGAGCTTTATTATTATCACTGCCCAGAAGAAATGTGGGTTTTCTGGTACTGAACACTTGAGAAAATTTTGAGACAAGTCCACCTATCAGGGTGAATAACTAAAAATATAACGTGGTCTTGCTTTTTTTTTTACAAATTAAAACTTTTTATTGGAGAACAGCAATGTTATGATGGTTCAGGGGTTTAGTAACAGATTGGCCAGCAAGGGCTAAATCTAGTCTTTACAAGTATAATTTGTTGACGACCCTGTAGATACAGACACATCTACAAATAATTTAGCCACGGGCATAGATGGAACACAATTTATGGGGAAACCACAATTTATGAAGACTTGTATTTATAATTTTATTACCGAGATTAACTATTAGAGACCAAAATACTATTATTAAATGATATTGGTCTCTAAATGATACTCTTCATTGGCAAATTTTCAAATTTCTTGCATTACTGGGGACTTTCTGTCTTCTATTTTAGAAATACTAATACCATGAAATCATCTCATGGAAGGGGGCCAGAGGCGATAGCATAGCAGGGCTTGATTGCACGCAGAGGTGGCTGACCTGGGTTCGATCCCAGGCATCACTTATGATCCCCCCCCAACCCCATGGGGAGGCTAATACCTGAGACTGTTGTGAGTGTGACCCAAAGGCAAAAAAAATCAAGCAGATATTATGTGTACCTTATATAGTTTAAGATGGCATGAATTTCTTTGATGTCCCCAAATTTCCTTGAGGCGCGTTTAGTCTGCATGAAGAAACCCACAGTTCCATCCAAGGATGAATCCAGACCATTTGTAATGGCACAAATCCATGTGAAGCAGCTTTATTTTTCTCCCCCCGAACCCTATTTATCACTTCGAAGTCCACAGCACAATCACACTACATCACATAGCAGTTACTGCTAAACATATTGGCTGAGTTCTAAAAATCCACGATTATTCTGGAAATACTGCCTCCAAATTTCACAATACTCCCACCTTAATATGACGCTGCCCACCGTTCAATGTGAAAGTAACCACTTGAAATCAATTAAGCTCAATAAATCTGAAAAACAATAACAAACCAAAGGTTTAACTGACTCAACACCTATAATGGCTTTTAACACCAGTTGAACCTCGATATCAATTCCGTGATGAGATACAAACACATGTAAATTTTCTTTAGCCTTTGAAATATTTTTGATAATTCCACGAGCCCATTTGGTTGTAAAACACCACCATCTATTCTATCTTATTATTTACAAAGGGATAAACTTGGGAATGATTGAGAGAATATTGGGGAGAGGAAGAGGCTACACTCCCTTTGATTGCGGATTGGTGTTGAACGCTGGCGTTATTTTAGCACTAGATTGCCAGGCAACTTTGTAAACTACTGTATTGAATAGAAAATGAATTTTTAAAAAATAAAAATGAATCTAGTAAATAGCCATTGTGACCTAGAGGAAGTTACCCCCCCCTTTAGGTTTTCTCATAGCATCATGAAATACAAACAGCTCACATAAATTTTTTGTTTTTCCCTCTCTGAAAATCATTAGAACATCATCAGCCTCTTGGAAAAGGAAAAACAAAACCTTCAAGACTAAATAATGAAAGCCATATTTAATGTTTCTTATAGTGCTAAGTCTTTCATTGACTAAATCATTGCTGTACATACGCTGGGTGTCAGGTAATGCAGTGTACAGCAGGGCTTTAGGGGAGATGGCCTGGATTCTTGCTATCTAAAGTATCATAAACTGATCCCTGACTAAGGGTTCCACACATACAGTTCTTTTTGGCGGAGGCACACCGTTAGAGTGCTCAGGTTACTCTTGGCTTTTTTCTGCACGCAGAAAATTACTCCTGGTGGTGCTCAGGGACCATATAGGATGCTGGGGATTGAACACAGGTCAGCTGGCTGTGCAAGAGAAATACCCTTCAGCTTCGTACTGTTGCTCTGTCGGTAATAAGTACACCCCATACACCGTGCGGTATTTTGTAATCAAATCCCAAAACAAAGGGATCTGGGAACTTCATTTCTAGTTTTTGACCTTTTCCACCACAACAAACTTATCTTGGTACAATAGTTTCCTAACAATGGTGAGCAGTGGCGATCATTGAATCTTTAATGTCTTATTTTTGTGTATTTTACATTCTCTCATGTCTAAAATGCCATCTACTTCTCTCATACTTCTGAGACTAGTTAGCATTTTTACGTTTTTTTTTTTTTTTGCTTTTTTGGGTCACAACCAGCAATGCTCAGGGGGTTTCTCCTAGAAACTCTGACTAGGAATCACTCACAAAAGCTGGTACTTTCAGAGATTCATATGGTGTCACTAAGAAAGTCAGGGACTGGGCTGTGGGACCAGAAGCCACTCCTACCAGCTGCTGCACTATCGCTACAGCCACTTAGCTGTTTTTTAAAAGTCCACCAATGACTAACAGAGAAGTACAGTCTCAAGACCCTTTGAAACAGCTGAGAGTTCAAACCTAGGAAATCGGCTCTGGGCTGAAATCCACTGAGGAGGCATTCCCTGCGAGATGGAGGTGGGGTACACATTCCCCTCTCTGTCTCATCCCAAGCGTTGGCCCGCCACATGAACTGCCTCAAGAATAATGACCATGACTAGAAGAACTCTGAAGTACAGGAAGAGCTGCCATCTGGCTCTCCTGAAGAAAACACAGCTGACCATGAGGCTCCTAGAAGGTAAGACAAGTTTTGAAGTGGGCCCATCAGCTCTGTGTGGGGCCTCCGAATCAGCTAAGACTGCGAACTTTCACCATCACTATCACTTTATCTTCCCATTCATCTCATCAATTTCCTCGGTGGGCTCCAGTAACATCTCCACATCCATCTTCATATCTCACATGCTAGTAGAGCCCAAGGGCATCTGCGCTCCAGGGTTATGAGCCTCAAACCATTATATTGGGTGTGGAATGACCTAACATAATTATTACTATTGTTGGCATATCAAATATGACCTGCGGGTAACTTACCTACCAGCCTTGCCGTATATTGGGTGCTTGCTACTCTTGTAGTCACCTCTAAATATTTTATTTCAATGATTAACCACGTCGCAGCAAATGGCCACGTGAGCTGGAATGTGATGAGCTAGTCTGCTGGACCAAGTTTGATGAGAGAAGTCCAAATGTGGAAAATGGCGACCCTCATGGAGTGGTAGGTCCATCAAATTTGTTGCAAGGCTCTGCTGGTGACGGGGCCAGGGCTGGGAACCCGCCATCACTCTGGGCCTTGAGGCTAGTTCGGGTACAGGAGCTGTGCCGGATTCTGCCCATGTCTGGCAGAGTCTCTCTGTGGATCAGCCATACCAGGCTGGATTAGAAAAAAACTGCTGCAGGTTGGTGTCTATAAGTCAGTTGCGTGCGATATGCTCGTCTTTTTGGATTGAGTTCTGATGACTGGGAGATCCAAATGTGAAAATGGCGGCCCTCATGGAGTGGGACATAAATCTAGCTGTTGTATATACCAAAATTTCTTGGCTGAGCCAGGCTGGAACTACTCAGAATCCCTCCTGGGCTCGCGAGTGGCTGGACACAGGGAGCTGGTAAAAAATACGTAAATCTGTGAGTCTCTGGATCAGCATACACCTGGGCCAGATTGGAAAAAAAAAAAACTGCCCTTTGCAGAATTTAGGTGTTGATGATCCGGTTCATAATAACCGTCTGCTCAGTGGGTTTCTAAGTGAAGCTGGGAGGTACAAATGTGAAAAATGGTGGCCCTAATAGCAGATTGGGAGAGGCATCTCTGGCTGTTACAGGAAACCTCCTGCTGGGTGGCGGGCCAGGCCAGAAACCGCCATCCCTCCCAGGTATATGGTATGGCTGGGACACGGGGAGAGCTGGCATTCAGCCAGCTCTGTCCCGTAACTCGTAAGTCTCTGCTGGATCCCAGCATACCTGGGCCAGAATAAAAAAAAAAAAACGCTGCTGCAGGGTTGGTGTCGATGATCAGGAAGCTGTGATAGGCTGGGCTCTGCAGGGATGGAGTTGTGACGAGAGAGTCCAAATGTTAGAAAAATAAGCTGAAGCCCTCATGGGGTTTGTGGAGGTGTGATCTGGCTTGTTGCAGGAGCTCTGCTGGGAGCAGTGCGCCGGGAGTCACGCAACCGCCATTCACTCCAATTTTGTGACTAAGTGATTGGCTGGACACAGGGAGGCTGGTAGCAGCTCTACCCATGTCTGTGGAGTGGATTCACCATAATGGCTGCCATTTCATGGTCAGGGCCCAGTACACCAAACTAGTGGAATCAATCATTTTCCTGAACTATTTTACACTGCCATCTATATGCTGAAAGGAAGTGAGAAGAAGGGAAGAAAGTACAGAGAGAGCAAAGAGGAGATAAAGAACCTGCAATGGAGGCAGGCCTTTGGGGAGGAAGGGAAGGAGAGTGGGGACAGTGGTGATGGGGAGATGGGCAAGGGTGGAGAGATGGGTGTGACGGAACACTGTAGAACCAAAATTATGGCATAGACATCTTGCCAGTTTATATATCTAATGGTGTATAACTGAAATATTTTAAAAATAAAAAATGCAAATGAAATAGAACATAATTTTAAAAGAGTACTGTGATGCCAGAGCTTTGGCGATAGCTCAATGGGCCGGACTATAAGAATACATGAAGGAGAACCACATTTGACTTTGCAGCACCACTGTCCCTAAGAGTGAGGCCAGCCCTGACACAAAACTAGAAGCAGTCTCTGAGTACTGCTGGATGTGAGGACAAAAATTAAACCAAACCCATATTTTATTAGGGAATTTTGTCCAACTTATAGTCTAATATAAACATTACAGAAAATAATCTTAAATAATTACGAGGCTTTATACTGTGATATGTAGTGCGGTTATCAATACATTTCAACATGTTATTGAACTGGCGAGTGTACTGATATATGCTCCAATGTCAAGGAATATCTGTGTTTACATGAAAAAAAAATAAAGTACTTTTTCATTCAAAGATGGGACAGTTTAGTACACACATGAAATGCCAATACAATCCATAAATTCTGAGAGCTAACTAAAGCAATGGGAAATCCTTCCCCACTTTTATAGATAAATTCCTCATTCCACAGCCACCTTAGGAAGGAACTGCATATGAAACTGGCCAACCAAATTGCTGGAGTACGACCTTTAATTTTATTGATAAATTTGAAGCACCATAGAATCATTTATAATGTATTTGTTTTTTAAAGAACTATGAAAAAACTACAGGCTAAGGTGCCCAACTTGTCGATTGAATAAAAGAGTTTGGTATGCAAGAACAATTCAAAAGCAAAAGTATTGCTGTGTTAATGTTTTCAAATTCAAACTGAGAATAAATAAATTGGAATTTTCTAATCAGAATCTGAGTTGTGGTTTCTTTAGAGAGGAGGAGCTACAGCTTGCAGTGCTCTGAGCTATTAAACTATTATCATTTGCTCTAGTGCTCAGGGTCATTCAAACTGTGATTGCTGTATGGAATCATGTATTGCTGGGACCACAGCAAAACCTCTGCATGCAAAGTAGGTGCTTTACTCTGTTGAGCTATGTCTGGACTTGGTTTGAAAATTTTGTCCCAATTTTACTGGTTCAGATTCAGATTCATATTTAAAATTGTTTTTGACTGAGTGGGGTGATAAACATGTGGTTGGATCTGGTTTGTCTCTTCTGGGGTTGCCCATGATGGAACTGTCGTCTGGTGTGTGTCTCTATTCAGGGTGCTGGCATGGAGATGGAGGGAATGGGAGGAGGGTCCCAAATCACTCAAGGTCCCACCAGTGCTTTGGCCCCTCCCAAACGTGTGAGCAAACCTTTGGTGCTATGTTGGACTCCACCAGGAGGCTGTGAGCCTTTACTGCCACTGGAGCTCCATGGGTTCCACACAGCGCAACCCTGGAAGAGAAACACGCCAGACCCAAAGATCTGTTGGCTCATGGC
>JAJIBD010022554.1:0-49044 GCA_021461705.1 Cryptotis parvus
AAGATGAGTGCCTTCGCATCGCCTGATGGATCCATCACATCTTAAAGAAAGGCAAAGGAGAAGATTATCCATGACTTCTACTCGAATCTCTTTGATAGCCACATCCCACCTGCCCCACATACCAAATTCCACAGGATGGATATGTCGTTCCCAACATTCTTGCCTCTGAAATCCGACATGCCATTTTGTCGGTAAAAGAAGTAAACAGCACCAGGCTCCCGGGACCAGCTGAAAATCTCCCCCAGGTGTGTGCGTGACCCCTCGTCTCCGCGGACCCAAACTGCCCCAGGGAAGAGCGGAAACTCCATCCAGGGAACCAAGGCGTCTGCCTTGGTTTCACCGCAGACCCTTTGGCCCCGCCCTCCAGGACCAGCTGAAAAATCCCCCCAGGTGTGTGTGTGACCCCTGCGTCTCCGCGGACCCAAACTGCCCCAGGGAAGAGCGGAAACTCCATCAACGGGAACCAAGGGCAACTGCCCTGGTTTCACCGCTGACCCTTGGGCGCTCCGCTCCCGGGACCAGCTGAAAATCCCCCCAGGTGTGTGCGTGTCCCCTAGCGTCTCCGCGGACCCAAATTGCCCCAAGGAAGAGCGGAAACTCCATCAGCGGGAACCAAGGCGAACTGCCTTGGTTTCACCTCGGACCCTTGGGCGCTGCGCTTCCGGGATCATCCCAAAACTCAAAACCCTGCGCCCTGTGCGACCCTCTTACTACCTATCTTGCATGAGGTACCAGTGAAACTTGGTTCCCACATCCTTGCTACCCACCCAAACCCTGCAAACAGACCAGACACCTACTAACTGTACTACCTTGTCACCCAAGACCCCATCATTTGCAACCTACAATAGTCATAATGGTAAGGCAACGCAAAGTTCCATCAAGCTCTGTGAGTGAAGTCACTAGTCCAGATGAGCCAAGCAATACCAATGAGTTGTATAACCTCTCTGCTAAGGAATTTCGGAAAGAAATGTTAAGGAGTCATAAGGAATTCAAAGAAGCAATGGAATGCAAACTCAATAAAATACAAAGAGGACATGATAGAAGAAGTGAGGAAAATGCAAATGGAAATGACATATATTAAAAATGAGGTAAATGAAATGAAAAACACAGTGGAAAGCCATCATAGCAGAATAATAGCTACTGAAGAAAGAATTAGTGATCTCGAAGACGCGTTCCAAAGATTCTCTACACAACACCAGAAGATAGAAAAAAGACTCACAATTACCGAACAGACAACAAGAGATAATCGGGATGAAGCCAGAAGAAACAACATACGGATCATTGGGGTCCCAGAAGGGCAAGAAGAAAACCCTGATGAAGAAGAAACTGTCAAAGCCATCATTGCTGAGAAGTTCCCGGAACTAAAAACACTTGCCTCAAGATCCAGGAGGCCCGTAGGATACCTGCTAAAAAGAAACCCCAACAAGAATACTCCAAGACACATCTTAATTAAAATGACAAAAACTATAGATAGAGATAGAATACTGAAAGCAGCAAGATCAAAGAAGGAAATCACGCACAAAGGGAACATCTCTAAGATTTACAGCAGACTTCTCTGATGAAACACTCCGAGCCCGAAAACAATGGTGGGATATTGTGAAAAGGCTAAATGAACTGCAGGCCTCACCAAGAATTCTTTACCCCGCCAGACTCACATTCAGATATGGAAGGAAAGATACACAACTTCATGGATAAGCAACAACTCAGGAACTTCATGGACTCAAAGCCAACTTTAAAAGAAGGACTGAAGGGTCTACTGTAATACGACCAAACCCATAAGCACAACAAGCAAAAACAGAAAGATGGCACAAAAATCCGATGACAATAATCTCTCTCAATGTCAATGGTCTAAATGCACCAATTAAGAGACACAGAGTAACAAAATGGATTAAAAAAATTGAACCCAACATTCTGCTGTCTACAAGAAACACATCTGAATAATCAGAACAAACACAGACTCAAAGTCAAAGGTTGGAAGACCATTCTCCATGCAAACAACTCCTCCAAAAGGCCGGTGTGGCCATATTAGTATCAGATAATATAGACTTCAGGCTGAAAAAGGTTAGAAGGGACAACGAAGGCCATTTCTTATTACTTAAGGGGTATGTACACCAGGAAGAAATTACACTACTAAACATATATGCACCCAACGAGGGGCCAGCAAAATACATAAAACAACTGCTAAGAGACCTCAAAGAAGACATTGACAGTAGCACAATAATAGTTGGAGACTTCCAACACTGCTCTATCAACGACGGATAGATCAACAAGACTGAAACTCACCAAGGAAATATTGGCCCTCAAGGAAGAAATGGAAGAAAGAGAGCTAGTAGATATATACAGGGCTTTTCATGCCAAAAAAGCTGAATACACATTTTTCTCTAGTGCACATGGAACATTCCTCCAAGATAGACCACATGCTGAGCCACAAAGCATACCTCAATAAAATAAAAAAAAGATAGAAATTGTGTCAGCTATCTTTTCAGACCATGATGCACTGAAAATGGAAGTTAACCGTACACAGAAACAGGGACTCAAACCAAACACCTGGAAACTGAACAGCTCACTCCTGAGCAACAAATGGGTCAGGAGAAGAAATCAAACAGGAAATCCAAAGATTTCTGGAAACAAATGAAAATGAAGACACCAACTATAAGAACTTGTGGGACACGGCAAAAGCCGTGTTAAGAGGGAAGTTTATAGCTCTGCAAGCATTCATCAGGAAACAAGAAAGTGCCCACATAAATAACCTGACTACACAGCTGAAGACATTAGAGAAAGACCAACAAAAAAGGAGCCCAACCCAGGCAGAAAAAAAGGAAATAATAAAACTTAGAGAGGAAATCAATGAGTTGGAAACCAAAAAAAAAAAAAATCCAAAAGATTAATGAAACCAAGAGCTGGTTTTTTGAAAAAATAAACAAGATTGACAAACCATTGGCAAGACTTGTAAGGACAGGGAAAGAGAGAACCCAAATAAACAGAATCAGAAATAAAAACGGTGACATCACAACAGAAACCACAGAAATCCAAAAGATCATCATAGATTACTTTGAGAGCCTGTATGCCGTGAAACATGAGAATCTAGAAGAAATGGATCAATTCCTGAAGTCCTATAACCTCCCACGGCTGAAACAAGAAGACCTCCAATACCTGAATAAGCCTATCACCATCGAGGAAATAGAAACAGTAATTAAAAGTCTTCCCAAACACAAAAGCCCAGGTCCAGACGGATTCCCTAGTGAACTCTACCAAACCTTTAAGGAGGACCTACTGCCAGTCCTGTTCAAGCTCTTCCAGGAAATAGAAGAAACAGAAACACTCCCAAACAGCTTCTACGAGGCACATATCACCCTGATACCCAAAGCAGGGAGAGACAACACAAAGAAAAGAAAACTACAGACCAATATCCCCGATGAACACGGATGCTAAGGTCTTCAACAAAATACTAGCAAACAGAATCCAAAGACTCATCAAGAAGATTATACATCATGACCAAGTAGGATTCATCC
Source organism: Cryptotis parvus (assembly GCA_021461705.1). NCBI lineage: Eukaryota > Metazoa > Chordata > Mammalia > Eulipotyphla > Soricidae > Cryptotis > Cryptotis parvus. The sequence goes on from JAJIBD010022554.1 coordinate 3,513, forward strand.
CGGTATGCAAGGATGGTTCAACATTCGCAAGTCAATCAACATAATACATCATATCAATAAGAGAAAAAATAAAAAACCATATGATCCTATCAATAGACGCAGAGAAAGCATTTGACAAGATCCAGCACCCGCTCATGATTAAAACCCTCCAGAAAATGGGAATTGAAGGGACTTTCCTCAAGATAGTTACAGCCATCTACCAAAAACCCACAGCGAGCATCATTCTCAATGGGGAAAAGTTGAAAGCCTTCCCCCCTGAGATCAGGGACAAGACAAGGTTGCCCACTCTCACCTCTTTTATTCAATATAGTACTGGAAGTACTTGCCATAGCAATTAGAGAAGAAAAGGACATCAAGGGCATCCAGATAGGCAAGGAAGAAGTCAAGCTATCATTATTTGCAGATGACATGATATTATACCTAGAGAACCCTAAACTCTACCAAAAAACTGCATTTATCTGCATAACATAAATATATAGGTACATATTATGATACCAATATCCAAGGTCAAGTGAAACATATATCAGGAGGTCTTGTCAAATGTGGAAATTATCACAAACGTGTGGGATTCAGAGGCTAGGGTAGGACAGAAATGGAACAGTGTGCTAACAATTGTTGAGGGGTACTAATGCCAACCTAGAACTGAGCATTAGAGGCAAAAAGATACACATGACAACCCTTTAATGTATGTTCTGTAATCCATAGTCTGGAGGGGAAGGAAAAGAGAAAGAGAGAGAAATGGAAAGAAATCAAGAACCTGCCATGGAGCAGGACTGGGGGAGGGGGAACCGGGGACGTTGGTGGTGGGAGATGGGCACTGGTGGCGGGATGGGTGCTGCAACACTGTTTGACCAAAACCCAAATATGAACTTTTTAATTGTATATCTTTGTAATTTTAAAAATAAAAAATTAAAAAAAAAGAAGTAAACAGCACCAGGCCCAGACAAAGTCAGTCCGACACCTGAAGAATATGACATCAGTACTCATCAATACACTGGCTCGGCTCTTCACATGCTACCTGTCTGAATCCAAGGTGCCCTCCCAGCAGGATAATTCCTACTATTCAAGAAGGGAGACATCCATGACATTGGCAACTATCGCCCCATCTGCCTGTTGTCCATATCTACAAACTGTTCACTTGAGTCATCCTGAACAGGATTGGCAGAATATTAGATGAAGAACAACCATGCAAGCAAGCTGGTTTCCAAAAAAGGATTCAGCAAAATCGACCATATCGACATGGAAAACAAGCTCATTGAGGTTTGTAGAGAGTTCAAGATGTCACTTTGTCTAACGTTCACTGATTTAAAGAAAGCCTTTGATTCTGTGGAGACTGAAGCGGTCATCCAAGCCCTAGTCAAACAGGGCCGCTCAAACCCAATACATCAAGATTCTTCGTGAGCTGTATTACGGATTCACCACCAGGATCTCACCATTCTACAAAGAAGTGATCATAGATGTCAAAAGAGAGGTTCGGCAGGGCGATACCATTTCACCAAAACTCTTCAGCTCCACCCTCGAGAACATCATGTGACAATTAGAATGGGAAGGAATGGGAGTGAAGATAGATGGTTGGCAACCACAATACCTCCACTTTGCTGATGACATCGTTCTAATAACACCAAACATTAGCCAAGAGGCACAAATGCTGGCTGACTTTGACTGAAAATGTGGAAAGATAGGTCTACAGCTGAATCTCAACAAAACTATGTTCATGAAAAATGAACTAGTTCCGGAGGCCCCATTCACTCTCAATGGAACAAACATGTCTGAATGCAGCAGTATGTGTACCTAGGTCAAGAACTCAACACGATGAATGACCTAAAACCTGAGCTGCGCAGGAGGAAGAGAGCGGCATGGAATGTCTACAAAGGCATGGAAGAAATAGCTAAGGGACAAGAACCTCTGATTCCAGGCACATCTCTTCCACTCCATTGTTCCCTCCCAGCATTAACATAAGCCTCAGAGACCTGGGCCCTATGAAAGCAGGATGAGAATGCTATTCAGGTCTCCCAAAGAGGAATCGAAAGAGCTATGTTTGGAATATCATGCCTCACTCAAGTGAGAGAAGGAATCGGAGTTCTGACCTGTCTTGTTTTCCAAGGCATCGAAAATCAGATGGACTGGACATGTAATGCAATTTGGAGACAACCACTGGACTGGAGCTGTTACCGACTGTATCCCACGGGCTGTCAAAAGATCACCTGGCTAGGGCCCAAGTGATAGTCCAGCGGATAGGGCATTTGCTTTGCATGCAGCCGACCCGGTTCGATCCCCAGCATCCCATTTGGTCCCCTGAGCACCATCAGAAGTAATATCTGAGTGCAGAGCCAGGAGTAACCCCTGAGCATTGCCAGGTGTGACCCAAAAAAGCAAAAAAAAAAAAAAAAAGATCATGTGGCTGCCCACCTACAAGATGGTCAAACTTTGTCAAGACCCTGAACAAACGGCTTAAGGCTCTTTGTATTCCTGGAGCAAGCAGATGCCATTGTGCTACACTGGCATGTGTCAGGGACAAATTTAAATGTTACTGGCGTCCACTCCAGCAAATCAGCAAATAACGGGATGTCAAGTGATCAAGTGTGATTTTTTTAAAATAAGTAAGTTTCTAGTCAAAAAAAGTTTCTGTGACATGACCATTCACTCTTAGTGAAATTTTTTTGCCTTTTCTTAGTTGATTGTAAAGGCAAAGATGAAATATAATCCAACGCTAAAAAAAGAAAAGCAATTTTCCTGAAAGCTCCAAGAGACAGTTATCGAGAATGATCTAGTGAAATAGAAAGGACAAGCTATAAAGATGGCAGCATTTGTGAAGTGTTGACATGGAGCTGGACCAATTATTTCAGGAGCAATAGTTAGAAACAATATGCTGCCCAAAATGGAGAGTGTTACTACAGTCTCAATGGAAACATGGGAATTATGAACCTTGGAAAAGATTTTCTATTTTATCTTCATAATGTGAATATTCAAAATATCATTTGTATATAAAGGACCATTTATCACAATGTTAAGAATAAAACAAAGGTGGCTGTGCTACAATAAAAGTAATCTATTCAATAACCACAGGATAAATAGCAAAAAGACACTTAGATGAACAAAAATGTCCAGTGAAATCAAGGCCAAAGTGATAGCAAAAGTAGGGTGTTACTTGCACACAGCTAACCTAGGTTTGATCCCCAACATCCCATATTGTCCCCAGAATACCACCAGGCAAATACTTGAGCAGTTGCAGTTGTGTACCCCGCAACCCCCATAAAACAAAAGACTCTCTAAAACAACAGGAAATGGTAGTGGCACCCAAGTACCACAGGTTCTATAAACACTCTTCTCTGAATAGCACCATGTACAACTCATAGAAAACATGGCAGTTTTTGTTTTTAAAATTTCAAAGCTCCATTGATCGCAGTCTCTTGATGGTGACTTGCATTTCCTTACACCCTTGAATCAAAGGGGCAACTCACTGAGTGGTTCATGTTGCTTCAATACTCAGGCAAAACACATCTGGCTCTCCTTCACCAGAAAATCAAGTGTGGTCTTAGTTCAATAGCAAAATGATTTTTGCGGTCTGTGGCCTTAGGTTTATAACCAAACACAAACAACAGGAGATTATAAAATAACAGCCAGTGGGGACTGGAGGTAGAAATCTCCCTCAATGACCTTAACCCTGGAACTGTAGTAGCCATTGTAGCTCTTAATGGATCTGGGGAATTGCATGGGCAAGGTTTATTCCCAAAACCCATCTTAGAGTTGTGAATTGAAGAGGACAAGAAGAGGAAAAAAATTTGTATCCAGTCAATTTTTTTTGTAGATGGATTGAGTTGATCAGAAGTGCAAAGGTATTTTGCCTCTTTTCTCTTTGGGAATGCTCTTAATGATGTCAGGCAGTGATAGGGATCCTCCTAAGGATCCTGTATCCCAACTTCCAAACAAGCTACCTTGTCCTTTGACAGAAATGATTTGAACGAGCTCTTTGACTCTGGTTCCTGGTGATCGACTAACATCTGTAGCTGGGAAATCACACCCTGTGGCTACGTCCACAAAATTTTGTCAGTAGTGAACAAGGCTTCAACTTTTTCCAGGCTAAGTGTCTTTCCTTTAACAACTTTATTTTCACACTTAGAAGCCATAAAACAAGTTGACATTTTAAGCATAATAATCTTCAATGTTCCCTCCAGCTTGTGACTAAAATGAAAATGAGCTTCATTGTTGTTTGGGCGTTTTGATTATGAATTGAAAACTGATTGCCAAGTGGTCTCAGTCTTCAGCTACGACACCAAACTCCCCATATTAAGTTGTCCTCTATGCCTGACAATTTTCTTTTTAATTAAAACACAGCCTGATAGGCATAATCTTGGGGCACATAAAGCAGTTATGTGATTCCCTCAACCATTTGTATGCATGTATGACCTATTTAGCTTTTAAAATCCTATTTAATGCCAAAAACTACATTAGAGAATTCAAACAAAAGCTCACAGGGAGTCTCATAATGAGACTGTTTTGATTATTACAGTGATTAGACCATTTCCTCTCTCTTTCGTAATTTCATTTAGAAAAGTAGTCATTTTAAGAACAAGTTGATTTTTTAAATGCCTTTCTAGCTTGCTGGAATTGGCAAGTAGCCAACCATCTGTGAAACTGCAATTATTACTATTACTTAAAATTTATCAAACCTTTTCAGGTACTCTGGAAATACTTCTCCTTGCTTACAAAGATGAGTCCGAGAATGGCATAAAGACTCAAGTTTGCATAGAAATAGGTATCACCACACATTTCAACCCTTTAGCCCTATTCCCCAGACATGGTCTTTGTAGATACTGTGGGGGGAAAATGTTGGGGGAATAATTATGGAGTGGTTTTCATCTACTTAAGCATCTTATTAGCACCCAGGAGAGTGTCTTCCCTCACAAAGAACGTGCATCCATTCATGAGTACATTCTGTCATTCAGAATTTCTCGAAAAGTGTGCGTGTGTGTGTGTGTGTGTGTGTGTGTGAGAGAGAGAGAGAGAGAGAGAGAGAGAGAGAGAGATCTTCTACTTTAATTTGTTTAGGAATAATTCCAGCAGAATTGTCTCTATTTGCTTCACAGGTTTTTTTTTTCTATTTTACTCTTTTTACACAATTGACAATGACAGTAATGAAGATGTTTGATTTTTTGGAAATAGTATTACTGAAATGCTTCTCCTCTCACCACCACTCCAAGCTTAGCTTGTTTCCAAGGATGACTGAAAAATAAAATGAAAAATTGATCTGGCACTGCCCTTTTGGGTCAGTCCAAGAATAGCCTTAGGTTAGGTGGGTGGATTTGCACTGACATTTCACCTCAAACAGTGACATCTTGTGGCAGGAAGACATAGCTACCCAGGGTGCTGCCAGCACCTCTGGTATGGGATATTTTTACCTCTGAATCTTTTAGAGTTAGAGAGAGAACACACTGAGGTTGGCCTGGACATGTTAGGGTCTATACCTGCTGTCCAGGTATAATTATTATTAGAGCCAGTGTTCAACCTGAAAGTGTTCAATATTTGATTATGAATTGCATGCCTACTTAAAGTCCCATTCTAGCTCTGCCATCTATTATTAGATGACTGAACATGTTGAAAAAAATTATTTAAAGAACTGTGATTTACAAGCTTACTGATAATTGTGTTTTAGACGTATAATATCCTATCACCAATCCCACAACCAGTGTCAACTTTCTTCCACCAGTGTTCCAATTTTCCTACCCTAAACCCTCAGATTACAGCCCTGACAAAGAAGTACATTATAAAGTTTGATGATTGAACACATTTTAAACCAACACCTTCACTTTGGGGAGAAGGGTCAAGAAGATAACTCCCCTTTGTGTAAAATAGTTTTTATCTTTATGTTTCTTGAAATGATCTAGAAGCACTATGGGATCATTTCCATCTCTGAGGCTGAGACTGGGTGAGCAAGCTTACTTTTCATGCTTCTGTCGATTGTAGTCTGATCCACACCGGCCTTTGTTGAGTGAAATGGAGGCCCCTAATTTCAGTTTATTCCTAGAGACCGCTTTCTGATCATTAGTGCTCCTTGTTAAGCGGTTGCAGCAGTATTGGGAGGCGACTTATCTGGGCAGTCTGCGAAATGACACATAATGGCTTGTCCTTTCAGGCGTGATGAAAGGCCATCTGGCAGGTGTGGGCTCTCCAGCTGTATTATAATTTCTTTGAATCAAGCATTTTTGACTATATAAAGGGCAAGACACTGACTAGGTGGCCCATAGTGACCCTTTTGCTTCCTGAAAGGGGACAGAAAAAGGGACAAAAATCAAAGAAAAGAAGGGAAGAAAAAAAGATCAGTGTACATAATTAAGAGGCAGTGTTATACATTCCGAAACACTATTTGCAAGTAAAAAGAGCTTCACTTCGCTTTATATCCCAAGGCCAACCTGAAGGGCCTAGCATTTTAAGAGTCTGTAGAAACAATTCCCATGGGTGTCAGTTTAAAGTGGGCCAGTAATTTATTCCTTTCCAAGGACAATCTTTTTTTATGCAAAAGAATTCATATGTTGTAGAAGAAAACAAGGAACATTTTGGTCTAGAATATCGTACTTGGGTGCTTTGTAGATTTGGTTTAGAAGTTTTAGCCCACTTTAGTAAAAAAAGAATGAGTGTCTTTTGAAATGCAGGGTGCTGGACAACACACTGAGCACGGTGCCCTGGGTCTGATTTCAGTGCCTGCTATTTCAGATATTCCCATTGTGTCCCTATGGGACATAAGGACAATAGAGCAAATTACAGCGCTCTTGTATGCTCTGCTTTTCACTTCTTTTTCCTGTACCTAGCCATCAAAATCATTAAGGGGGTTATCTTACCTTTACAAGAATTTCCCACCACCCTCCACGTGCCAGCGCTCAAACCCTCACAGATGTGAGACAAGTGTGCTCTCACTGCACTTGGTCCCCAGCTCAGTAAATCTATGCATTTAGGAAACTCAGCTCTCTGTGAGAATTATTTCATGGGGAAAAAGACCCAATAGGATATGTGCATTCATTGAATATATGATTTAAACTCATACATTAGAATTGCTGGACATTCAGACACAGACTGGGATGAAGTTCACTTGTATTAAAGAGTTTAAAACTTAACAATACTTTAGAAGAAATTGTACTATTTTCAAGGAAAAAGTTTCTTTTTTTTTAAACTGTCCGAGTTTTGAGCAAATCATTTGGTCTATATATATATTATTCTGTCAAAGCACATCACAATTAGAGTAATTTTTTCAAAGCATAATTATTTTTCTGTTTTCTGTTTTTCTGAAAAGGAGATGAAAACCTATTTTTTTGGATCAGGGTCATGACACAAAGGGCAGCTGGGTGCATGTTTCACATGTGTGGAGGCCTGGGTTCAGTCCTGGGTTCAATGTTCTCCACTCCCTAGCATACCAGTGTAGTGATTGCCCTCTCCCCTCTCCCATCAGGAACGGCCAACAATAAAAAAAGACAAACTATTTAAATCTGTGATTTTCACACAAGGGTTGATATTCTTCCTTTCAATTTTGAGGTCTTATTGTGAGCACAAATGACAACTGCATCTACTTCCACAATTATTTCTAAGCATCAAGGGTAGGTGAGTGACAGCAGTTAGTGAAGGAGTGATGATAACAAGATAGTAAGTAAATTTGAAGAAACATGAACAGCCCTAAACTCTGGCCCTTCTTTAGAAATGCTGGGCTTAGGGAGCGAACCCAGACTTCTGGCATTGTGCTAAGGGCAGCATAATGGAACTTCCTTCTTTATGAGAAACTATTTTGGGGGCAAATTCATATTTACATGGGTTTTAAACATGGGCCTGGAGGCTATAGCCTTGAGCTGTATAAAGTAGACACATAAATTAATTTTGCAAATTTTAAGTGTGTTCACTCTCAGTTTTTGAAGCTATTGATCTGAGACCAATAGGTACCTTCCTAATTGGAAATATTTTCATTCTGGTTTTCATTTTGACATGTGCCTGCTATTTTCTTTCATTGCTATTTCTAGCATCCCTTGGGACCTACTTCCATGGTTGTCATAGTGCACACAAACACTCAAGAAAACCAAGAACTCAGTGCTTTCATAAAGCATTTATTTTTATTTGAAAACATTATACAGGCATTACATTGCCACAGCCAGTCCATTGGGAAGCATGCAAATATCAAAACGCAGAGTTTGTTCCACTTATCGATGTAAATTTCCTTTTGGTTCATATGTTCCATTTGTAGTGTCTGGATTAGTGTGCTTTGTTATGTGGCTTGACAATAGCATCCTACCCATGGGGTAAAATCTGTACTGGTAGCTAGCTGAGGACTACTAAGTGGTTATAAATCAAAAAAACAAACCCAAAACAAACAATACTACACACTTGTCAAAAGATTAATAGCACAAGTTAGCAATATCTAAACTAAACATTGAAATATCTTTATGGGACACAGTGGTGCAAATTTTTCCCTTGCCTCCTCCACCTCGTGGTGTAATCCCCTTTTGGAGCTGAGGGTAGGTGGGTCTAAGGCAAGCTCTGTCCCCAGTGCAAGTTTTCATGGGAAGAAGAGAGAACCCCACTGGTCTCGAGTGGGTTTAGGAACGCTGTGGTTTGCTTACCCAAGCAAATGCTATACAAATGGCAAGAGTCTCATTTATGGAGGAGAGAGTAGTGGTAGGCTGGAAAGCTTCAGTTTTTGCTGGTGTCTACAGAGGTTATGAAATTTCAGAAACTAAAACAGCTAGAGTTAATGTTGACCTACTCCCACTTCCCACCCCACTCCCAAAGACCAATGTTTTTACACAGAAAAAAAAAGTTTGTCCTTGCTATTTTTTCTTTTTTTTCCCCCAAAAGGCCAATCTGGAAACTCCTGATCTCAGATAAATCATATATTATCAGTCTTGCTAGACGGAGATAAACAACACAGTAGGTACCCCAGAGATATAAAAGTCTTCTGTGCAGGACACTTATTGATAAGGACACAGGGAAGTCACCTTAGAATTCATATTCTATTTCCATACAATGGAGTTCATTAAAATATCCAACAAAGCAGTTCAGGTTGCAGCTTTTAGCCATCTTTTGACTGCAAACCATTTAAAATTTAAATTAAAAAAATTCCCAGTCCACTGAATTGACTTGGAAATACTTTCATTCACTTATCTCTCATAAGACTTTACTAAGTGCCTACAAATTAGTGTTATAAAAATGAATTAAAAGAGGCTAAATCATTTGGCTTAAAATAAATACTAAAAATGCAATAAATCAAGCAAATTATGCAAACCAAAGGAATGTAAACACAAAAAATAAAACCACAGTCTTTAAAGGTCTTCAGATGTGAATGGACTAAATATTCAGAGAAAGGTATTTAATTGGTTTAAAAGGTAGCATATACATATTGGCAAAGATGATAATGACTCAATATAGTTTTAACATTACACTCTCCCAGTCCACCTCCCCCTGAAAACAAAATGTGTTTCTAAAGGTGCTTAATAGAGATAACCATAAAATCTACATTGAGAAGAGATGTGTTGCCCCCATCTCTGGGATTAAATGGCTGGGTAGTAGGTAGGCAGAGAGGCCATATGGACGCTGACTGCAGCACCAACCATTCTGAGTGCTGTGTTTAGATTTAATTCAGGCTGTATGGGAATCTTGCCTGAGCTGTAATCCATCCTTCAAAACTCCCTTCTGGAGTTCTCCTTACTTGTTTAGAATGAATTGACTTGAATTGCCCAATGCATCATAACATTATTTATTTATTTATTTATACAAATTCTAACTCCATATAGGATCTTTCTGAATGGTATTTAAACACTGTTAATACTGACATGTAAGGTGTATTCTAAATAAGAGATCAGCAGTGCTTCTTGATTTACTATGTTTGGAAAAATAGAACTTTGAAGAGTAAAAAAGTTAAATTACTGACCCAAAGAAGGGTAAAGAAGTTGGATAAATAACCCAAAACCTTAACAGGATAAATAACAAAAATCTTATCAGGAGTCCTGTGATATTCTCTGTTTCCATCATATATATTGTCAAGCTGTCATATTCTGCATTGAATTGAAGCCAAATATGACCCGGATGCCAGATTTTCCTATTGGTGATCTCTTTACGCCCACAGTGTGGTGAATCAGTCAGTCTATTGCTGATACTCAACATCAAAACCTTGACTTTGTGGCGAGACAAAATGCCACCAAAGATACTCCACAACAAAGGAAATGTCCATGCTGCTGTGTATTAAATGTGAAACAATTAAGAGGGCAGTGTCATGACTTTTCCATTGCCTCAAAAGTTAATTATCATGTAATCCCTAAAGAAATCTAAGGAAAAAAAAGGAAAATCCAACTTTTTTTTGAATAGGGGTCCAGTGAGGAGCAGAAAGATTTTTTGTTTTTGTTTGTGGGCCACACCGGTGGTGGTCAGGACTTCCTCCTGGCTCTGTGCTCAGGGATCAATTCTGGCAGGCTCTGGGGACCTTATGGGGTGCTGGGGATCAAACCTGGGGTAGCCGTGTACAATGCAAGTGCCCTACCAGCTGTACTATTGCTCGGCCCTGCAGAAAAGATTTTTCAAAGTTTTTATTACCCTGAACACATATGATATTATTTCCAGGATCTCTTACAAGCTCCTGAAATGGAACCTTCCATAATATGGTATTACAGGGACTTAATTAGCATAGTTACGTGGCATAAACAGAAAGGCAACGGCCGGAGTAATCAGAGATTCAGATATATAAAGGCTAAATGTTTGTTTCATATCTATTCCTAGAATAGAGAATTATATGGTCAGTTGTCCCTTCCCACAAGGGTTAGCACAGAGTATTCATTGAGCAGGCAATGCAACAGGTAACAGAGGAAACCATTAGCTACCCGGCCCCGAGAACAAGGTAACTTCTCGGGTGGCTTTCCTATGGCATGCAGCACTCACACGGTCTGTTAGACAAAGAAAGAAAGGATGATGCTTCAAAAGGGACTTGCCATAGAAAAGTGGGATTTATGTCAACTTCATGAAGATCTGGCAACAATTCCCATCAGGAGTTCAAAACATTCTCCTGAAAGTGTAATAACAGTAAGAATAATAATACAAATGATAATAATACTAGTTTCTTTGATTAAAAAATTTCACAGTTATTGACGTGGGGGTGGGGACGTGATCAGGATACACCTTTCTAGTATCCAGCCAGACCGTTCTCCAAGTCAGGTGGATCAGACACTCTGCCTCCTGTGACTTTAGCTTTCAGATTGGCTACCTTGCAGTCCACCTGTATAATCTGCACCTAAGAAATACCTTTCTCTATGTACAATACAGAGATGATGGGCAAGCACATGGCCACTGAGATGTCCTCAGTGGGCAGGGAGGCCAGATTTAGGCCACACGCACGTGGGGCTCTTCTTCTGTCTCCTGGCCCAGGCTGGTATAGGTGACCGAAGGCTCCACCTGGGCTGTGGTTGGTAAGTCCACAACAGGTCCTGATGAGTTGCGGAACTGCTTGTACACCCGAGGGTCCTGGGCTATGTAGGTGGACGTGGAGGAGTAGAGCACCAGCCCAATGAGGATGGTGAAGAAGGACAGGAGATAAAGTCCTGAAAACTAGAAAGCACAAAAACAAAGTTATTTAGCAACCAAAACAGAAACACTTCCACATTAATAATGCCCAGAGCTGCTTCCTCTTGGAACAGGCAGCTTGATGAGTTGCCAGTGCTCTTGATGGAAAGTGAATGTTCTCTTCCTAAACTGCCTTGGTCTTATTGAGTCTTCTTATCTTTTTTCCTCCCCTGTGGCTTACACAGAGGAACACTTAGCTAATTGTCCCTAAAATGCCATTCTGAGTACCTGATGTGGGAGAGCTAGTTAAACACAAATTAAAATACATCAAGTTAAAAACAAAAAAAATATCCAATCTCACTCAACCAAGAACTGGCTGTTCGTGACTTCATTAAACCCAGAAGAAATATAGATATTCGTTTAAGGCTGTAATGAAGCCGAAAACACTCATCTCCTCCCTAATACAAATGCATTGTGTGCTCTCTTTTTACCTGAATCCAATTCTGATACTATTTATGTTCTTAGGAGGAATTACTATTGAGCTCATAACTATCTTTGCAAGATTAGCTTATCTTTGAGTGAAAAAAAAATAGTTTGAGACCCCATTTTGTCCCATTAATCTAAAAACCAAACCCAACAGAAATGTACATCGGGCATTCTGGTTCCTAAACACTTGCTTGATCTACTTGTTTGTAGAGTTTTATAGGGAAAAAGAGAAATCCCCAGAGCCAGGAGATAACATAGAAATTTTATCCAGCTTTTAACCCTGGCACAGTATGTCAACCCAAGTATTGCCAGGTGTGGCCTGGAAGTCCCCAAGCATTGTTGTGGTAGCCTGGCTGATTTCTGATACTGCAGATTCTGAGCTGCACTGCTTCCTTACACTCTGGCACTGAACTGGCAGCCCAGTTGCCAGTTACCAGGAGTTACCCTCAACTCCCCAAGAACCACTTGGAATGCCCTCTCCATGATAAAAATAGTTGATTCTTCAATGAAGCAGAGGATGAGACATTGGCCTCTGCTTAGTTGAAAACCTTCATGTAACTTTGGACTCCCACCAAAGTAAATTACTAATAACTTGCTGTTATTAAGCATTTACTGGTAGCATAAATAGATTAATATACATTTTGTATATTACATGCATTGTACATTGTTTCTTAGAACAAAATAAGCTATAGAAAATGCTATTAATTATAAGATACACTTATGGTAGCACACGGTATTTACTGATGCAATAGGTGTGTGCTGTCTATTTACAGAAAATATACATGTAAATGGGCTCTCACTGTTCATACCCATGATATTCAAGGATCAACTGTATGCAACTATATATATGCCCAATAATTTACATATTAAAACGAATACTTCAACTTTTGTATCTTATTGAATAGTCACACAAGGAGTAGTTATTGGAAGAAAGATAGGTAGTAATAGGACTGCTGCCATTTTCTACTCTTTTATTCATTCACTCACACATTCACTCCTTCAATGAATGGTTTCTTCTATGACTTCTCTAGGGAATGAGAAATGAAAATGAAGTGTGTGGAGTTACTAATGTCAGTGGAGAAATGGAAGTACAGAGAGATAAAAATAATATAATGCACTATGGCATGTCAAGTCTCATTTCAGCCAGGATTGTTCCAGTGTTGACCACACCCTGAATCCATAGCAAAAGAGATTTAGTTTTCCTATTCTATTTGGAATAAAATTTGTTTTAAGAAACAGAAATTAATTGGCAGTAGGAGACACCAAAAAGCTCAGGGAGTCTATCTTGAAACTTGCCATAATATGATATAAGAGTTAAAGGATGGCTATGCTTGGTAGTTCAATAAGAGGAAAGACAGTTGATGGATAATATGTAAAAAATCAAAAGTTATAGAGGCTTCTGGTTATAAAACAATCAAGTAAATAACAAAGCAAAAACAAGTAAGTCATGAATATGTAATGTACACCATGTAGACCACAGTTAATAATACTGCAGTGCATATATGAATGTTGCTGAGAGAAGACCTTAAAATTCTCTTCATAAGAAAAATGTGTAACAATATAAAGTCATCAATGTTAATTAGGATTTATGTAAGAATGTTTTACCATACATGCAAGTTCTGAATCATAACAAAGACCTGAAACTAATATGTTATACTAGACTCGGCTTATAACAGCTTTATTTAATTTACTTGATTTTTTTTTGATAAACATAAGTGCTATTTTTTATGTTACTCATTAATTTTTAAAATAGGAGAGGCAATCTTGACAATGGCATATAGAACAGGAAATCTAGTTGCTAAAAGTTCCTGCTATGACGATAGGCACAGTCTTCCACTCCTTCCTTTTCCCCTTCTTTTACATCCTCCTCTCCCTGTCTTTCTAGATTTCCCTCTCCTACTCTTTATTTTTTTCTTTCAGTGAAGTTAATTGAGAAAATCATTTTCTCATGTTCTTTGTAGAGTACTACTCACTTATGCTTCTATTCCTTGAGTCTTCATGTGCCTATCATATATATGTGCCTATCATATATATGTATATATATATATACATCGATATAGTTTTAAAAACTATATCAGCATGCATTATTTATCTTTTTATATGTGAATGTATGTACACATGCATACATACACACATCTATGGGATACTGTTTCCTAACCTGATGTTATCTGCTGGCTGAGCTTTTCTTAGAAAAGTTGAGTAGACTTTGTAAAATTGAGAAAACTAGTTCTGTAGACTTCCCATGCAGGGTAGGTATGTGTTCATGACCTCATTTGTTTCCAAACCTCTGTCTATTATGAGTCAAAGTAGGGGACACCAAACATCCCTGTACATAGCTCATAGATGATGTCAGTATTGCTAAAATTGCAAAACACAGGTTGTGTTACCCAAGGCTCCTGTGTATAACACCAGGGATCTGTTGGAACTGAGCCTGCTGGAAAAAGGGCCATGCTGGAAACATGATAATGACGAGTTTAAATTGATTTTTGAGTTGCATAAGGAAGATGCTCAGAAATGAATCCAAGCTAGTTTTAAGTTTGTAGACACGGCTTTTGATATCTATTTTAAGTATACAGATTATAACAACCAGAAACAATAATAAATTGTTTTCTAGTTCATTTTCAAGTTTGGTCTTTAAATATGGACAGATGTAATGATATATTTATATACATTAAAATCTATACTCTAAGACATTTGGGAAAGGAGAATGAGAATTTGCTCTTAGTATTTGCTTCAGAAATCAATACAACTGTGGGTACATCATGAAATTATGATTGGTTACTCCCACGTTACAACTACAGAAGACTAAATGTGAGGATAAAAAGCTGAAAGGAGGACAGGATAAAATACAGTGGGTGAAATTCTTGCCTTGGATGCAGTCAATTCGGACTGATCCCAGCACAGCAAATGATCCCACAAGCACTGTCCAGAGTGATGCCTGAGCACAGAGCTATGAGTAAGTGTTGAAAATAGTGAGATGTGGCCCCAAAATGAAAACATGAAAACAAAATAAAAAAAAAACTTCTAGAAAGGATTTTCATGCAGGGATATTGACTTGGCTAATTTCAAGAACAAGCCAGGCATGAGAAAAATTGGACTTTCAATTAAGTTTATGAGAACTGTCCTGAATAGTTGACAGTGTAGAGAAAAGTGTCCCTTAATCTATATTTCCATAATCTGGGGCACAAAATGCGAAAAGAAGATATGAACTGGTGTATCTGACCATGATTTATAGAGATAAACAGGTACAGATAAGTCTAAGGTTGCTTCAAAGAGAACCAGATAACACAGCTTGGATTTCCTAGGCCTTGGTGTAGCTTAAAACCTCATTAGTAACTGGAAAGTGCAAAATGCCACTCATGCAAATTAATAATAATGAGATCTAATGCACTGATAGTGAAGGTTTTCTGCTTAAATGTTAAGTGAAAAATGACACTCATGTAAATAAATCATAATTAGATATAATATGTTGATGGTGGAAATTTTATGCCAAATGTTTTGGGTGGATAAAAAGTAGATTTTATGTCTAACAGGGGTGTCTATGCTTCTTGAATCCCCACTTTATATGTGGGCTGCAGCAACAATTGCGCAGGTGCTCTGTGGTGGATTCTGGGTGCAAGGAGAAGACATGTCAACCAAGATAGTTTATCTCCATGGTAGAAATCAGGCAGCCTAGCATTCCGGAGGGGCTCTCACTCCTAGCCTGGAAGTGGGTCTTTGGGAAACAGCTAGGAAGCTGGCCACTTCTGGTATGCTTAAAACAGGCCAGTTTGGGATCCTGTCATAGAAGCTGTGCCTGGTCCTGATAGATGGTTGCTGGGAAGGAGCCAATGACTATTCCAGGCAAGGAAACTAGACAGATCTGGCTCCACAGAAAAGCCAACAGAAATAAGTTGATGACTGGCATCCTAATTTTGGCTCTGTTCTAAACAAACAGGATCATTTATATTATTATTAAGGATGTGAAAAATGTAAATGTTCAGCATCTGAGTTTACTGAACTGGTAATGGATTACATGGAGAGACAAGAGCTGTTCTTTCAAATTCTCTGACCTGCATAGCTATTGCTGTCTGCTCTTGTCGCCTCTCATTTCTCCTAGTCTTATGTCCCTTCATTTCTTATTTCCTATTTTCAAACAGAAAAACAGGGACAACTATCTTGTCACTTGTATCACTTGTCTTCCCATTGTTCATCGATTTGCATGAGCGGGCACCAGTAACATCTTCACATGTCCTGTCACATGCTAGTGTAGCCCAAGGGCATCTGCTTGCTCCAGGAACATGAAGAGCCTCAAACCATTCGCCCAGATCATGGGATTGAGGTCTATAATTGTTACTGGTTTTGGCATATCATATGTGACACGGGTAGCTTGCCAGGTTCTGCTGTGTGGGTGGGATACTAGCTGTACCCCCAAAAAAGAACAAGCTCCTTCCAGATTCCATAACCTGCCCTAAGACCCTGAGAGGGAGCTGGAGACCTAGAAGGGAGAGAACAGTCTCCATGTCCCGGGCCCAAGCTGCCAATGCCTGTTCCTTCCAGAAACTCCAGCGTGGTTTCTTTGCGTGTTCTCGCTGGGCAGAAGCCACTCCGGGGCACTGCCAGCTTGGGGAGGCAGCTGCCACGCTGCATGTGGACTGCTGTGCCCAGCCATGGCTAGGCTGGGGCTCCAGCAAGAGCAGGTTGGTGGCTGCTTCATCAGCAATGGGACAGTGTAGTTGAGGTGACTAGGGCCCCGGAGCAGCTGTCCCCTCCTAAGAACTGCTCCTGGGCTCCACTGCCCATCATTTTCATCTGGACAACTATCTCTAGTCCAATATTACAGTATTTTTTTCCAGGATATAGTATGGGAATATTTAAATATGATGTGGCACAATCACCTGCTAAACACCAACATCAGTGGCCTTCAGTGACCAAGAATACTGACCCTACCTCCCATCTTCCTCCAGTTGGGAGTGAGAAATAAACTTCAATTCACAGTAATCATAACAGAAATCAATGAGCACCTCAAGCAACGTGCCAAATAAACTCCCTATCTATATCAGAAAGTCACAGCATTGTTGAGATTCAAATACTCAAAAAATGATTTATGCTCCAGGCATTACACCGTCAAAAGGAGAAACACAAACTAGAGCCTGGGTCCCAACATGGTCACCCAGGGTAAGGCAGTGGTCCCCCAATGCACTGCAAACACAGTCCAATTTGTGAGTCATTCTGTTTGGTTTGCAAAAGCAATTCATCTGGCAGTATAATTTGTGCAGCCAATCACATATAATGCCAGTAAGGGTTCTTTACAGGCAAATATCTTCTCCTGTGGGTAATTTCACACATGAGTACAGCACCAGGGAACTAAAAATGGATTTATGACATTATCTTTTAGATGACAAACACTGTTACTTAGTTTGATGAAATGACAGAAAGGATATGAGGATAAATGCAAATTTCTTTTCTTTGCTATACAGCAAAAGAAGACCACATAAGCCAAAGCACAAGTGTAACAGACGGGACCTACACTGTGGGTGTATTTAATTATAGGATTCGTTACAACAGAGAACATGAGACAGTCCTTTTGTGTCACTCTCCCATGTATCTGTCTTATCACCACTCGTCAAAAACGAATTGCACTTGTGGGTGAAGCACATGGAGCAGTACCACATTTGGACTCATGTATCACTAGACATCTGTTTTCCCTTTATAAATGCAGAGGTCACAAACTGGATTGAGATAATTTTGCAGTACTAGATTTGAACACTAGTGAAAGAAGCAGTTTATAGAAGCGATAGTACTGTGTCTCACTCCATCTGTTCTTCTAGAGTGGGTATAAGAGACGGAAGTGATAATCACCACTCACCATTACCCATAATGGTTGATTAGCAAAATTTTTTACT
Source organism: Cryptotis parvus (assembly GCA_021461705.1). NCBI lineage: Eukaryota > Metazoa > Chordata > Mammalia > Eulipotyphla > Soricidae > Cryptotis > Cryptotis parvus. The sequence continues at coordinate 21,407 of JAJIBD010022554.1, forward strand.
TCCAGTCACTTCAACCTAATGCTCTGGAGATTTAATAGTCTTAGTCCCAATGTAAAACAAAACAAAACAAAACAAAACAAAAAACAGCTCAGTAAACTGAGTGCTTGCATTAGATGCAGGAGGTCCGGGTCAATCCCCAGGACCGCATAGACTCCTGAGCACAATCAGCACTGATGTCCACTGTTCCTATTCCCCACGCATGCCCCAACACAGAGCGCGGGTAGCTCCCAAGCAACAGCTGTGGCAAAAACCAAAACCCCTCAACAACCTTAGTTTCCATGAAGAGATACAATAATTGCACTGAATTGCTACCAAGTCCCCTTTGAGGTTCCTGATGACTCAGTTATAGGCAAAGAAGGGAGATCTTGCCCCTGTACTGACTGGGGTGATTGATTTGGTTACCAAGGGTTTACCAAGTTTTTTTAACCAAGTTTACCAAGGGAACTATTATTTTCCTGTAGTAATCATATGTCATTAAAAAGCCTACCCCTTAGAGATATGGGGGAGTATTATAACAAGCATCTTGGAACTGAGGAAGTCAGAGAAGTGGGCAGGGTATAGTAGCATACTTATGATTCTGTCTTAGAATAGCTCACACTGTTCCCAGGTATACCCAACTTCTACTTACTACCCTTCCATGTCTGAATTGCTTAATTATATTGCAGTGTGTTATTCTTTGATTCTTTTTCTGTTTTTTTTTCTTTTTCTGTTTTTTTTTGTTTTTTGGTTTTTTTTGTTTTTTTTTAAAGGTAACTTTTAAGGCAACCCATATCCATACTGCATATGGTAAAAACTCAACTTTAATAAACATATCAAGTTTAATGAAGTACTGGTGAAAGTAGAAGCCATTCCTTTTCAATTCAAAGAAGTGAATAATCACCAAGAAATACCATGGCTGTGAGAGGGGGAACCCCTTGACATGATGAAAAATGAGCTTTCTTGCAATATATTGAATTTCATTATTTCATTTTCTCACAGGTATCTGTAGGTTTCAGAGAGACAAAAATGTAATAAGAAGACAGGTAATTTATTGTAAAAAATATCAAGATATGGCAGCTGCTGAGAAAGAAATTGTATCATGATTTTAATGGCTAATCAATTTTTTCCTAAGTAAGCAGTTTGGTACCTGATAAATAGCTGTCACCTTTTCAAAACTAGCTTTTACTACTCATTTTTTAATTCCAGAATAACATGAGAAGTATTTGCTCTGGACTCAGAATATGTGGTTATTCAAGAATAAATCCTTCAACATCATTATTAGTACCCTTTCACAGCAGTATATGATCCTTGAAATCCATGGAGTACTATAAAAATGTGATTGAGACATTCAATCACAGATAATTTTCACCATTTAAATTGAACTGTGTACCTTTTGTAAAGATAAAATTTAATTATACATGGTCTGAAGGCTTGAAAGTGAATTTTGGATTATGTTACTATTATATTGACAAATATTTGAAACAAGTTCTGGCCAGTTACCTTAAATCTAACACATGTGAATCAATACACTCATAAAAATCTACCTGTCTTTCTGGATTTTTTAGAGAAATTAGATTAACAAGACACCATCAAGTTATTGATAAAAAGTTGTCATTTGGGAATGACAATCTTTATTGTCGAATTAGCTCTTATAGTTAATAGTACTTTTCTCTAGGTTCATGTTATTATCGGAAAGTTAACTGGATGCTACCATTATAACTGACATTGACATTTTATATAAAATATAAGAATTTTTATATTCTATATAAAAATCTCTGTCTTTTAGATGGCCTTGCTTCATCCTTCCTGTAAGCTATGGCTTCAATATATCTTCATTTCACAGGTTAGCTCAGGGCAACTGCTTTGTACCCCACTCATTTCTCTAGGTAAAATGAAAACCAATACTCCAAAGACATTTCACTGTATTATATGCATGCTACCGATAATCTTGTAATAAACCAATATAGTCTTAAAGGTATCACCAAGAATTTGGAGAAGGCAAGTACTGTACACATTCTAAAATTATCACTATTCACCATGAAAACAAGACCCTGAGCTGAATATCAAGACAGTCATTACATTTGTGCATAACTTTCAGAGCTTTATTAATGTCACACTGCAGAAGAAATGTGGGTTTTCTGGTACTGAACACTTGAGAAAATTTCCAAGGACAGAGTCTACATCAGAGATTAGTAAGCTAAGAAATATAGCAGTGGCCTTTTTTTTTTTTTTACAAAATTAAAACTTTATTGGAAGACAGCAATGTTATGATAGAGTTGAGTTGTAACAGATTGGCCAGCAAGGCCTAATCTGGTCTTTTACAGAACAATTTGTTGACCCTGTAGATACAGACACATCTACAAATAGTGACACAGGGGCATAGATGGGAACACAATTTATGGGAAACACAATTTATGAAGACTTGTATTTATAATTTTATTGCAAGATTATGTAAGAATAAAATACTATTATTAAATGATATTGGTCTCTAAATAGAATATATTCATTAGCAAATTTTCAAATTTCATGTGAGTTTCTGTCTTCTATTTTAGAAATACTAATATATAAAATATATAGCAGAGGGGCCAGAGCGATAGCATAGCAGGTAGGGCAGTTGCCTTGCAGGTGGCTGACCCAGGTTCGATCCCAGGCATCCCATATGATCCCCAAGCACCGCCAGGAGTAATCCCTGAGCATTGACGAGTGTGACCCAAAGAGCAAAAAAAAAATCTAGCAGATATTATGTGTACCTTATATAGTTTAAGATGGCATGGTACTGTTTACAGTCCCCAAATTCCCTTGAGGCGTTTCGCCTGCATGAAGAAACCCACAGTTCCATCAAAGGATGAATCCAGACAGCTTGTAGTAAGCCACAAAAATCCATGGGCAAGCAGCCTCCCCAGCTCCCCTATTTTATACTTCTGGAAGTCCTGGCAATCACACCCACATCACACAGCAGTTACTGCCTAAACATATTGGCCCAGTTCTAAAAATCCTGATTATTCTGGAGAAATACCTCCAAATTTCACAATACTCACATCCCAATAGGCACCCACCAAATTCAATGTGAAAGTAACATAGAAATCAATTAAGCTCAATAAACAAAACAATAACAAACAAGGTTCAACTGATAACAAATAGCTTTGTTACCAGTTGAACCTCATTAATGGTTCCGTGATGAGATACAAACACTGTCGCAAATTTTCTTTAACTGAAGTATTTTTGATAATTCCACGAGCCATTTAGTTGTAAAAAGGAACATAAAATAAATTATCTTGTGCCTGCAAAGGGGATAAACTTGGGAGATGATTGAGAGAATGATGGAGGGAAGGCTACACTCACGGTGGGATTGGTGTTGGAACGCTGAATGACTGTAACACTGAATTATGAGCAACTTTGTAAACCACAGTGTTTGAATAGAAAATGAATTTTTAAAAAATAAAGAATGAATCTAGTAAATGCTTATTGTGTGACCTAAATTTTTTACTTTTTAGGTTGTCTCATAATCTTGAAATGCAAACAGTCCACATAAATTTTTTTGTTTCCTATCTGAAAATCATTAGAAACATCAGCCTCTGTAGGAAAGGAAAAACAAAACATTAGACTAAATAATGAAAGCCTAATATTTAATGTTTCTTATAGTGCTAAGTCTTTCATTGACTAAATCATTGCTGTACATACATGGTGTCAGGTAATGCAGTGTACAGCAGGGCTTTAGGGAGATGGCCTAGTTCTTGCTATCTAGAGTATCATAAGACAGTCCCTGACTATGAGGGTTCCACATACAGTTCTTTTTTTCTTGGGGGCACACCTGGTGATGCTCAGGGGTTACTCTTGGCTCTGCACGCAGAAATTACTCCTGGTGGTGCTCAGGGACCATATAGGATGCTGGGGATTGAACACAGGTCAGCTGTGTGCAAGAGAAATGCACTAAACCCGTACTGTTGCTCTGTCAGTAATAAATGCACCCCATACACCGTGCATTTATTTTATGATGATTTAAAACAAAAGGGATCTAGGAACTTCATTCTGGATTTTGACCTTTTTCCTGGCTGGCAATATTTGGTACAATAGTTTCCTAACAATGGTGAGCAGTGGCAGTCAGTAGTATTTTGTAGTATTGTGTTTTGTGTATTTTACATTCTCTCATGTCTATAAAATGCCCATCTACATCTATGTATGAGATAGTTAGCATTTTTACGTTTTTTTTTTTTTTTTTTTTTTTGGGTCACAACCAGCAATGCTCAGGGGTTTCTCCTGGCTCTGACTAGGAATCACTCCTGGCGGTGCTTTGGGGACCATATGGGATGCTGGGGATCGAACTGGGCCAGCAAGGACCGGCCACTCCCTACCCGCTGTACTATCGCTCCAGCCACTTATGTTTTAAAAGTACTGTGTTATGCAAGAGAGATGCTGATCTCAAGACCAGCACAGAGCAGCTGAGTTCAAACCTAGGAAGTCGGCTCATAGAGGCGGAAGTCACCAGACATTCCTGGAGATGGAGGTGGGGTCCACATTCCCCTCTCTGTCTCATCCCAGAGGCATGGTGGCCCCGCCCATGAACTGCCTCAGGGCTCTTGACCATGACCCAGAGACTCAGAAGTACAGGAGAGAGCTGCCATCTGGCTCTCCCAAGCTCAGCTGACCATGAGGCTCCTAGAAGGTAAGACAGGTTTTGGAAGTGGGCCCATCAGCTCTGTAGGGCCTCAGAATCAGCTGGATGAGACTCGTTCACCATCACTATCACTATCTTCCCATTCATCATCAATTTCCTCGAGTGGGCTCCAGTAACATCTCCATATGTCCTGTCTCATGCTAGTAGAGCCCAAGGGCATCTGCTTGCTCCAGGAACATAAAGAGCCTCAAACCATTATATTAGGTCATGGGAATGACCTAACATAATTATTACTGGTATTTGGCATATCAAATATGACACGGGTAGCTTGCCAGCCTTGCCGTGTGGGTGGCATACTCTTGTAGTCACCTCTAAATACAGCATTTATTGATTAACCACGCCGCAGCAAATGGCCACGTGAGCTGGAATGTGATAGGCTAGTCTGCTGGACAGAGTTCCGATGAGAGGGAGGTCCAAATGTGGAAAATGGCGGCCCTCATGGAGTGGTGGAGTCATCTGGTTTGTTTCAAGGCTCTGCTGGGGTGGCGGGCCAGGGCTAGGACCTGCCATCACTCCCGGGCGCCTTGTGAGTGGTTGGACACAGGGAGAGCTGGTAGCAGTTCTGCCCCATGTCTGTGAGTCTCTGGATCAGCATACTTGGGCTGGATTGAAAAAAAAACTGCTGCAGGTTGGGTGTCTATGATCCGGATTGTGATATGCTCGTCTGCTGGATGGAGTTCTGATGACTGGGAGATCCAAATGTGGAAAATGGCGGCCCTCATGGAGTGGGGTTATCATCTGGCTGTTGTGAGGCTCTGCTGGGGTGGCGGGCCAGGGCTAGGACCCTCCATCCCTCCTGGGCACCTCATGAGTGGCTGGACACAGGGAGAGCTGGTAGCAGCTCTGCCCCATGTCTGTGAGTCTCTGGATCAGCATACCTGGGCCAGATTGGAAAAAAAAAAACTGCTGCAGGGTGGGTGTTGATGATCCGGATTGTAATATGCTCGCCTGCTCGATGGAGTTCTGATGACTGGGAGGTCCAAATGTGGAAAATGGTGGCCCTAATGGAGTGGGGGGGGGCATCTGGCTGTTGCAAGGCTCTGCTGGGGTGGCGGGCCAGGGCCAGAACCCGCCATCCCTCCCAGGTGCCTTGTGAGTGGCTGGACACAGGGAGAGCTGGTAGCAGCTCTGTCCCATGTCTGTGAGTCTCTGGATCAGCATACCTGGGCCAGAATGAAAAAAAAAACAACTGCTGCAGGGTTGGTGTCGATGATCTGGGCTGTGATAGGCCTCGTCTGCAGGATGGAGTTGTGACGAGAGGGAGGTCCAAATGTGGAAAATGGCGGCCCTCATGGAGTTGTGGAGGTGTCGTCTGGCTTGTTGGCGAGGCTCTGCTGGGGTGGTGCGCCAGGTCTAGAACCCGCCATTCCTCCCAGGTGACTCGTGATTGGCTGGACACAGGGAGAGCTGGTAGCAGCTCTACCCCATGTCTGTGAGTCGTTCACCATAATAGCTGCCATTTTCATGGTCCGGCCCAGTACACCAAACTAGTGGAATCAATCATTTTCTAGACTATTTTACCATCTATAATGTGTAAGAAAGGGAAGTGAGAAGAAGGGGAGAGAGAGAGAGAGAGTGAGAGAGAGAAAGGAGATAAAGAACCTGCAATGGAGGCAGGCTGGGGGAAGGGGGAAGGAGGTGGGGACATTGGTGATGGGAGATGGGCAAGGGTGGAGAGATGGGTGTTGGAACACTGTAGAACCAAAATTCAAGCATGAACATCTTGTAGTTGTATATCTAATGGTGGTATAATAAAATATTTTAAAAATAAAAAGTAAAATGAAATAGGAACATAATTTTAAAAAGAGTACTGTGTTAGAGCTTTAGCGATAGCTCAATGGGCCGGACTATATGTTCTGCATGCAGGAGGGCTGCATTTGACTTTTAGCACCGCATCATCCCCCAAGAGCTGTCAGGAATGACCCCTGAGCACAAGCCAGAAGCAGTCTCTGAGTACTGCTGGATGTGGGGACCAAAACCAAACCAAACCCATATTTTTATTAGGGAATTTTGTCCAACTATAGTCTACCGTAAACATTCTGAAAATAATCTTAAATAATCTAGGCTATACTGTGATATGTAGTGCGGTTATCAATACATTTTCAACTTATGTTATTTTGAACTGACGAGTGTACTGATATGTAACTCCAATGTAAGGAATATCTGTGTTTACACATGAGAAAAAGTAAGTACTTTCATTCAAAGATGGAACAGTTTAGTACACACATGAAATGCCAATACAATCCATAAATTCTGAGAGCTCCACAAAGCAATGGAAATCAGCTACACTTTTATAGATAAATTCCTCATTCCATGACACATTAGGAAGGAACTGCATATGAAACTGGTAACCAAATTATGTTCAGGTGACATTTAATTTTATTGATAAATTTGAAGCACCATAGAATCATTTATAATGTATTTGTTTTTTAAAGAACTATGAAAAAACTATGACTAAGTGCTTAGCAATCGATTGAATAAAGAGTTTTAGGTATGCAAAATTAATTAGAAAAACAAAAATTATTTTAACAATGTTAATGTTTTCAGTTAAAACTGAGAATAAACCATTAGAATTTTCTAATCAGAGTCTGATTGTGATTTTTTTTTTTTGGGGGAGGGGCACAGCTTGTGGTGCTCTGGGCTATTATTGGCTATCATTTGCTCAGTGCTCAGGGGTCATTCCCAGTGGTGCTGTGGAGATCATGTGTTGCTGGGACCACAGCAGGGCCTTCTGCATGCAAAGTAGGTGCTTTACTCTGTTGAGCTATGTCTGGACTTGGTTGAAATTTTGTCCCAATTTTTACTGGTTCAGATTCAGATTCATATTTAAATTCATTTTTTTATTTAATTGGGGTGATAAACATGTGGTTGGATCTGGATTGTCTCTCTTCTGGGGTTGCCGATGGAACTGTGCGTCTGGTGTGTCTCTATTCCAGGGTTGCTGGCATGGAGATGGAGGAATGGGAGGAGGGTCCCAAATCCCCACTCAAGGTCCCACCAGTGTGGCCCCTCCCCCAAACGTGTGAGCAAACCTTTGGTGCTATGTTGGACTCCACCAGGGGCTGGCCGAGCCCTTTACTGCCACTGGAGCTCCATGGGTTCCAGCAACCCTGGAAGAGAGACACGCCAGACCCAAAGGTCTGTTGGCTCATGGCCGCAGTACTGGATGTTAGGATCAGGTCCTTCCCAGGATCTTTCACATTTATACACTCTATACAATTCTAGGCATGTTCTAGCCACGGCCCTTCATCCCAGTGAGCCTAGCAAGAAGCCAAAAGAACCCCCCACACCAATATGTCAGTCATTCTCAAAATCCAGACTCCACAGCTACTCAGAGCTCCACCCCAGAGAAAAAGGGATCATTCCCCGTTGAGTTTCATCAGTAAATGCTCAAGATGAGAGCCTTCTACTGAGAGTATACCACGGACACGGCAGAGCCTCGCAAGCTACCTGTGTTTTATTTGATATGCAAAAAACCAGTAACAATTATGGACCTCATTCCCATGACCTGAAGGAATGGTTTGAGGCTCTTCCTGTTCCTGGAACAAACAGATGCCCTTGGGTTACACTTGCTTGCAACAGGGCTTATGGAGATGTTACTGGTGCCAGCTTGAGCAAATCAATGAACAACGGGAAGACAAGTGAAGTAAAGACAAGTGATAGAGATATATTTTCAAATCAAAAATCGCTGTATTGTTTTGTTATAATAAAAATAATGTTTGTGTGGGGGAAATAGGACAGGAGTCCAAGCTGAGGTCGTTCATTTCCCAGCTGAGGACCCCATCCAGGCAGCTGTGGTCTGGAATGCAGCAAAACAAGATTGGCAACACCTTCCCGGAATCAAGCATTGAACAGTATATCTAACTCTGATCAAATACTGCCAGGAGTGGTCTGGTCCCGTAAGTACTGATTGGGAATCCTCACTCACCCAACAAATAAAATGCAAAGAAACAAAATGTTTATCTAATATTTTAGCAGTTCATACACATCTCATACTTAAAAGTGTAGAAAACATAAGATGTAGGTATTTGAGATATCAACAGCTTTAATAATGCCATTATTTATTAGGTACTAATTTGGCAAATACTGCCATAATCTATTTATGGGCATTAATACATTAATCCTCGCAATCTTATAAGATGGATACTATTATGATCTTCATTTTGCTGATCAGGAATCTAGGTTGAGAGAAGCTTAGTGACTTTTGCAGAAGGCTGTAAAATTGATAGCAAAAGAGATTCCAGAACAAAATTTAGGGGGTAAGGGCTATAAATGTGGCAAAGAAAACTGGATTTTTTTCTCTTTTTTTGTACTGACCTCTCTTTGACTATTAATGTTAAAGTTAACATCTCTTTGACTATTAATGTAAGTAGTATATTAGTATTGGTGGTACCTTAAACTTCACCAATAGAAGCCATCTTTATTGTGATAATCACATTATAATTGCCTTAGATTTCTTCAAACATTGCTTATATTCATCTGTTCTGAAATTACTGTAGTTACTAGATATGCTTCTAGATTTTGTAATGTTGTAATTTGTATGGTGCTATTCATCACATCTAAAGTACTTTAAATTTATTTTGGCTTGCTCTGTAATATTATATACTATTTTAGACATTTAAAGATTCCATGAAAAAGACTTGTAGACTTGATTGGATTGCCAAAGGGCCACATGACAAATGAAAATTTTGTGGCTTGTTTTAGGGAATGAGTTGAAACTGACATTGATGTAGTCTGATTTCCTGGCCAGCTACTTATTCCACCTGCCCATGGGTTCCTGTCTGTGCTTTGTGACTGAACTGTCAGATATCTCTTTAACCAGAAGAAATTGATTAAAATGATGGCTATAGAAATTCAGGTAAAAGTCAGGAAAACATTTTGAATTACAGAATTCCTTGCCAACTTTCTTATATCATAAAAGAGGCAAAGGGCACTTAGTTATCTGGTGGCTTTGTCATAAGTATTGAAGTCTTAAGGCCACCAAGCTACATAACTAGCAGTGGGATATTAATAGACTAAGCTGACTAAAAGGGTAGAGACGCTGCCATTCTAACAAAAGAGAGAGAGAGAGGAGAGATATTTGTTCAATCATTTAAAAATACTCCCAACTATTTAATAATAAACCAAATCACCCAGATTATGGAGATAGATCAGTGGCTAGCGTTTATCCTGAACACCACCAACTACAGTCTTAAAACAAACAAAAATCTACCAAAAAACTCAAAAGACTGACAAAATTTGAAGAGAACTGGGCACGGATTTCAAAACTCAACCCAATCCAAACCAATATTCTAATGTTGTGAGAGAAAGAAAATATACTCTTAGAAATTTGTCTTTCATTTTATTCTATTTTACTATTTTGGTTTTGGGGCCACAGCTGGTACTTGTGGGCTACTCACAGTACAGTATTTGGGGGTGATTCTAGGCTGTGCTGGGGGCCTATGTGGCTCTAAGGATCAAACCTGGGCCTCTTGCATGCAATAAGCACTCCAGCCCTTTGAGTTTTGTCTCTAGCCCAGAAAGTTTTCCTGAGAATACAAAGCTTTCAAGAAAGCAAAGAATTAGAAAATACAACCCCTATGAAATGTTGTAGACAGACCAATGATACTTTGGTAATAAAGTCTCCTCTTCTTCAGAGTGCTGGAACAACATCTGCTGGGACGTATTCCTATAAATCAACAAATAGAGTTGTGTATGGCCAAAGTCAAACACAGCAGCCCTGTTTCCTGACAATACCTGTAATGATGAAATTCTAAAAGCTAGGATGAACAAGAAATTTCAAGAAAAATCTGCCTTCATTTTGCAATCTACACAGTACAAGTGTGCACAGATGGCTTAAATATCACAGGGTTCCATGTATATGGAAATAACTATTGGAACTGATGATATAAAAACAGTAGAAGTCATGAGATAAGAGCAAAACAGTACTAATTGTCTTTCATACTCCCACCAAAGTAGAGAGTTGAAAAGTTTCTCCTGCCCATGGCAGTCCCATGAGCTGTAGTCTCAGAGTTTGATCCATCTTTGTTCTTTGCGTCAGCACACCACACCAAGGCTTTGATTTCTGAGACTTTAGATTACTAATATTCTAGTCCCTGGGAGATGAAGCCCGACAGGCACACAGGTGTGTAGAAAGGGCAGGTGGAGCCTTGGGATATACACACCCCCTGAGTCACCAGGAGCCCGCTCCATGGTTTGCTTGTCTTTTCTCCAATCAATCACAAGTCTTAGCATTTCAAACTCCACAGCATCATTCCAATTCTTAGCGTATTCCAATTCCTCCTTCTAGCTTGTCCTGATGATGTGAGTTCAAATTATGTCCATGACAGAGAATTTAAGAATGAGTTCAGATGGAGGAAACTTTGTCTTCTGGCTATAATTCCAAACCTGCACATAATGCATTTTCCAACTTCTCGAAGTATGCCAATCTTTCCAACTTGTCGGTAAGCAAAAGTGCTCATGGCAGAGACTTGTTATTTGTTCACTATTTTTTCCTCTCCTTTTTCTTTTTTTTTTTTTCTTTTTGGGTCACACCCGCAATGCTCAGGGTTACTCCTGGCTCTGCACTCAGGAATTACTCCTGGCGGTGCTTGGGGACCATATGGGATGCCGGGGATCGAACCCGGGCGGCACAGGCCGGCGCGGGTAAGGCAAACGCCCTACCCGCTGGGCTATTGCTCCGGCCCCTCCTCTCCTTTTCTTAAGATTTAAAATTATTTTTACAGCAGTGTTAATGTTTCATAATGCACTCTCCCTACCCCTAGACTTCCTGTCGATAACCTTAGTTCTGTTATAAAGAAGTAATTCGTAATTCTCATTCTCCGTTGTCCATTCCCTTCCTTGCCTCTCCTCTTCTTTTCTCTTTTGTCCCCTCTTCTCTCCTTTCCTCCCCTTCCCACCCTCCTCTCCCCTGTATTTAAGTTTCAAGCATACACTGTTCCCACAACAATCCCTATACCACTGTCCATTACCCTCCATTAATGTCCCCTGTTTCCCTCTAGCCACTCAGCCTGCCTCTATAGCAGGGTTTTTCCTCTCCACTGTTGTCGTAGTGCACATTTTCCTAACTTATCCCCTGCACCCACAAGGCCTTCCCCAGTGGGAGGTTTCCTACTGAAGACCTGTCTTCCTGCTCTATTTGTTCTGCCATTGGGCATTTACTGTTCCCATATGAAGTTTCTTTATATTCCACATACAATAGAGATCCTTCTGGCCTGCTCCTATCCCTCTGACTGATTTCACTCAGATTCATTCACATTTCAGTAAGTTGTATGACTTTATATTTCCTTAGAGAGTAGTATTCCATTATGTATATGCACGATAGTTTCTTTATCCAGATATCTATTTGTGGGCATTTGGGTTGTTTCCATATTTTGACTGTTTCATATAGTGCTGCGGTGAACACAGGAATGCAGGTGTTTTTATGCTTGGTGCTTTAAAGTCCTGGGGTTGTGTTCTCAGAAACTGAATTGCTGAATCTTATGGAAGCTCAATTCCTAGTTTTTTGAGGAACGTTCATACTGACTTCAAACAGACTGGTCCATTTTTTTTCTTTGCAAATATTTAATTTTCTTTCCTGCACAAAATTAGCAAGCCTACATTTTCCATATGACTGAATTCTGGCCAACATAGCAGTAAGGAGATACTTGGGGCAGAGATGCTACCGGCTCTCCCTGTGCTCAGCTGATCATGAGGTGCCTGGGAGGGAAAGTGGGTTCTAGCCCTGGCCTGCCATTCCAATAGTGCCCCTCAAGAAGCCATAGGAACCCCCACACCATAAGGGTCACCATTTTTAACATCTGGACTCCACAGCTCGTAAGAGCTCCACCCAAAAGAAAAGCCAATCTTTCCCTGGTTCATCGTAAATGCAGGAGATGAGAGCATACAACTGAGAGTATCCCACCTGCAAAGCAGAACATGGCAAACTACAGGTGTTGTATTTGATATTCCAAAACCAGTAATAATTATAGACTTCATTACCATGACCTTAAGGAATGGTTTGAGGCTCTTCGTGTTCCTGGAGCAAGCAGATGCCTTTGAACTACACTAACATGTGACAGGACATGTGGAGATGTTACTGGTGCCCATTATAGCAAACTGATGAACAACGGGAAGACAAGTGATATAAGTGATAACAGTAAGGAGTTTCTGTACACCATTCCAGATAAATGTTAAAAATCACTAGACTAGGGTCGGAGAGATAGTGTGATGAATAAGGTGTTTGCTTTGCATGCAGCTGACCTAGATTTGATCCCTGACACACCATATGGTTCTCAGAGCCCACCAAGCATGATCCCTGAGGTAAAACCAAGAGTAAGACCTGGACACAGATAGGTGTGTTCTCCTCCCCTACCCATTAAAAGAAAAGTGACTAAACTATTGCACAGAAAGCCCTGAAGCAAGTTCCTGGTAAAGGGTTAGAAAGGAAATATTTTAGGTTTTTCATGCAGAAACTCTCTCAATGACTACTCAATGATGTCATTGTAGGGTAAAAAAGCAGTTGTCACTAATATATAAGAAAGAATATATAAGAGCTTAGCTGCACTACACAAAATAAGGAACTAGTTCACAGATTATGGTTTATTGACTCCTGTCTAAGAAGACAACACAGTCACACGATGGAAGGAGTCTGGGATCTCCAGTGGCTGCCCAGAAAACATCTTTCACACATTCGTGGTAGTTTGTCCCATGAATTCCACAAAATGAATTCCTCAGAAGGGGCTGTATTGAACTGCTATGCATGGGAACCATGCTGAAATATGCATCTCTCATCAATGTGATAGTCCATGCATATCTTTGGGACCTCTGCAATATCAGTTTCCCCATTCTCCACTTATCAGAGACAGTTTTAAATCATGAAGTATTGTAAAAGCTCAATGTTAATCTTAGGATATCCTACTTATAATTATATTTAGGCACTAGGAACATCTTACTCAAAGTATCGCAAAAGTTCATTCTTAAAAAGAAGCCTCATAAACTGTTAAAGGAATTATTTTCACAAATAACATGAAAGAATTTTCATGTCGTAAGACTATATTTTCAGGGATCATTTCTATAGTTAGTTGTTGGCGTCTACATCTCTTAACAGTTAGTTACTATAGAAGTTTCTCTAGTGGTGAAGCACCTGAAACCACGAGGAGGAGCCAGAAACTCCTCTTCTGAGCATGAAGCCCATTCAAGGTGTTGGCTTTGCAACTGTCTTACCATTGATGATTGTTCTTCTCTTCCTTTGGAAGAGTTCGAGGGAAAGGATGTAGTCTGAGTGGTTTCATGAAAAAAAGGGGAAAAAAAGAGATGTATAGTATTGTTTTTTATGCTTCCAGTTGCCAGAGGTCAAACTTCCTGGCCTGAGTTTTACAGAGCAGTTCCATTACTGAAATTGCTTATGGCAGCAGAATATCAACAGGCTGCTCCAGATTTCTGGTCCGTGGTGAATGGAAACTCTACACTTAATACAATCTGCCCAAATGCCCTGCCATTTGCATTCGTATGTTAAAGATGATTATAACTACAGGACTAGCCAGTTTTCAATGGTTTGGAATTTCATGCTTTGCATTCATCTGCCTGGTAATTTTGATGTTCTTGTTGTTTTTATTTAGAAATAATAAATCAAAAAGACATTAGCTGGAATGTAAAAGGCATAGTATAGACAAGAATATTTGTTGAATGGAGTGCTTTCAAATCTAGTTAAACATAATATTAAGTTAGTCCTACTTCCAGAATTAATAACTTTTGTCAAATTTCTTATAACAAAAAACAAAGCCAGTAATGGAAAATGGCGCTTGGAGTATAATTCTCAGTGACTGTCAGGGAGTATCAAGGAGAATCACTGAGCTCTACACCTATTCATATCATAGACTGAAGCCAAGATTGCTAGCATAAGCAGATGAAATGCAATCAACTTCTCTGATTATTTGTCAAAAATAACTCAGCAATTATTTTTTTAGATTATCTGTTATAACTGAGTCTAAAAAGACAAGTCTTTCATCTAATGATCTCCCACAGATGAAATTCTAAAGAATTCTCAAGAATCACATTTTCAGAACAGAAATTAGGAAGAATTTACTAAGCTCCAATTACACACTGAATCAGAAAAATGCTGTGTTTCAACAATAGTTGAAGAGGTAGCCTCCTTAGGCAAATAATTTTGAAACCACTCCTGGTTCTAGAAGTGAATATTTGGATAAGAAAATCATCTCCCTGATGTAAGAGTGTAAGTATTATATTTGGAAATTCTTAGATTTAAATAGGATCAACTGTGGTTTCAGACTCTTCAGTGAAGGGACTGTAAGCCAATGAAATAAATGGAGTACTTCAGAAGAATTGGAGAAAACTTACAATATCCTCTTCTATCAATTTTTAGTTCATTCTAATCAAACTATAAATAATATTTTCTTACTAAATAATTCCCTACTTTATTAGAACAGATCTATAGCAATATTTAACTCTGAGAAGGTAATAGCAACTGCAGAGTAATTCCTATTTTAAATGTCATGCAATAGAATAACTTGCAAAAATTCAACTTGGCTGCAGTTTTCCTGAAGAATATGCAGCATATGATGGCATAAATGAAATAATTTCTATTTCAGTATGCTTACTGAGTGGAGCAACATAGTTTTGATTTAAACTTACTTAGAATTATATGAAGGGAGAGGAAAAAAGAGAAAGAATGTGCTCAAGAGAGAATATGACCTTCTCAGAGAAGATAAAGCAAGCAGAGACATAAAATCAGGTGTGATATGTGTTTGAAGGAGAACATAAGCTTGAAGAACAAGCCTATTTTAATTTAACAAATCTTATATGTTTATGCTTAACACCAAAAAGTTCCATTGTAAGCAGTTAGGGAATCAAGGTATGCAGTTGGAAACTGAAATCATATTTTCTGTAATTTTGTGCATGAAATTCCAGTTCTGCTTTTTAAACGAGGAATGAGAAAGCTTTCATAAAGTTTGCTAAATTCAGCCCATGTAGCTTTTACAAATCCTTGAAAATAAGATATGTTTTTTAAAAACTGAACAAGAAAGCCACTAAAATTTATTAAAATTTATTTAGGCCAATAAATGGATGGACATGGAGACATGGAGAGGACCATGCTGAGTGAAATTAGCCAGAAGGAAAAGGACAGATATAGAATGACTGCATTTATTTGTGGTATAATATATATATATATATATATATATATATATATATATTATGATAACAATATCCAAGGCCAGGCAAAACATGGATTAGGAGTTCTTGTCAATAGGTGGAATCAATAGCGAGTGGGAGTCAGAGGTTAGGTAAGACAGAGAAAGGAACAGTGTGCTAATAATCACTGGAAATGATAATACCAGCCTAGAACTGAGCACTGAATATAGGTAAAGGTATATACATGACAACCTATAAATATATGTATTGCAAGCCACAATGTGTAAGAGAAGGGAGAGAGAGAGAGAGAGAGAGAGAGAGAGAGAGAGAGAGAGAGAGAGAGAGAGAGAGAGAGAGAGAGAGAAAGGTATAAAGAGTCTGGCATAGAGACAGGCTGTGGGAGGAGCGAGGGAATTGGGGACATTGGTGGTGGGAAATGGGCACTGGTGGAGGGATGGGTGCTGGAACATGTATGACTGAAACCCAAACATGAACATCTTTGTAATTGTATATCTCACGGTAGTATAATATAATTAAATTTTTTTATTTTAATCTTAAATCACACATTGATCAGGAAATATTTTGCTGTTCTTTTCCATTTACAAATCATCTAATCTCTTCAAGAATTCCATAAATCAAGACCTATCCCAAACAAGAATAGATTAATCATATAATCCAGTGATACAGCTTTTTGGCATTTATTCGCCAAATACAGAAACATTAATTCAAAAGTATGTATACACACCTATGTTTATCACCACACTCAGATTAATAGCCAAGATAGAGTAACCACCCACATGTCCAACTACATGTGAATGGACTAATGGTTTATATACACTATGGAGAAGTATGCAGGTATAAGAAAAAACAAAATTGTGCAATTTGAAGTAATATGGAACTAGTGGAACTAAATGCTATCTTGCAGAGTGAAGTTTGTTAGAAAAAAAGATTCAGAATTATCTCCTTCATATGTAGGACTCCAAAGATGCATATCAAGGCTGAAACAAAGGTCCAAAGGCAACACGAAGGGAGAACTCAGCCACACAATGAGTTGGTAGGAGAGAGAATTTGAAAGGCAGGAACACTGGAGTCCTTGGAGGGAAGAAGGTTGATATTGGTGATGGGTGTGATTTGGATTTATATGCATGAGAAACCGTCATTAACAGTATTGTAAATAACAGAACTGCAATAAAAATTTATGTAATTAAAATTAGTGATTAAAATGAATCTTCTTTAATAAGTCCTTAAAGTCTGGGGAAAATGTTTAACTGGTTCAGCATACTTAATGCATAAAAGTTACAGTTTAACATGATAGCTTCTAAATGTATATACTGCAATCCACAATGTGTAAGAGAGGGAAGAGAGAAGGAGAGAGAGAGAAAGAGAAAAGAGATAAAGAACCTACAATAGAGGCAGGCTAGGGGAAGGGGGAGGGAATTGGGGTCATTGGTGGTGGAAAATGGGCACTGGTGGAGGGATGGGTGCTAGAGCACTGTATGACCGAAACCCAGACATGAACATTTTTGTAATTCTATATCTCACGGTGGTACTTGTATTGTCACTTGTCTTCCCATTGTTCATCGATTTGCTTGAGCAGGCACCAGTAACATCTGTATATGTCCTTTTGCAAGCAAGTGTGCCCCAGGGGCATCTGCTTGCTCCAGGAGCAGGAAGAGTCTCAAACCATTCCTTCAGGTAATGGGAATGAGGTTCATAATTGTTACTGGTTTTGGCATATCAAATAAAACATGGGTAGCTGCCAGGCTCTGCCTTGAACGTGGTATACTCTCAGTAGTAGGCTCTCATCTCGAGCATTTACTAATGGAACTCAATGGGGAAAGATCCCTTTTACTCTTGGGTGGAGTTCTGAGGAGCTGTGGAGTATAGATGTAGAAAATGACTGACCTCATGGTGTGGGGGTTGCTCTGGCTTCCTGCTAGGCTCACTGGGATGATGAGTCATAGCTAGAACCTGCCTAGAACTGAATAGAGTGTATAAATGTGAAAGGTCCTGGGAAGGACCTGATCCTAACATCTAGTACTGTCGCGGCGCCACACGGAGGTATGGGTCTGGCATGTCTCTCTTCCGGGGTAGCTGGCATGGAGGTGGAGGAAAGGGTGGAGGAGCCCAAATCATGATGGTACAATAAAATATAAAAAAGTCACAGTTTATATTTTTATTCACTTTTTTAAAATTCCCTGGCAGTGCTTGTGGTTTACTCTTGGTTCTGTGCTCAGGGGTCAATCCTAGTGGGGGTAAGAGTGCCAGGGAATGAACTTAGGTTGACCACAAGCAAGGCAAGTGCCCCATCGTCTGTACTATTACTCTGGCCCCAGAAGCTACAGTTTAGATCCAGGCTCCTTTACTAAACACCATACTACAATGTTCATTTTTGTTTGGAGAGTAAAGGAAGTTTTCCCCACCCACTTCATTCCCTTTCCCACACAATACGACTGCTTCCTTTGCTAATGTATTAGCAAGTAACTAGAACCACTTAAAATTCGAGAAGTTCAACAGAGCATTGTCTGTATCTCAATTACCCAGAAGAGGTTTTTAAACAGCACATTCATGTATACTAACTCACCTGGTTTAGAGCCCATGTGGTCTTTCTAGTCCTCCAGTGATTGGCAGAATATTGCTGCCCTTCTTTAAAGAGGCTCAAATCATAATCCCTAGAATATCAGATTGCTCTTTTTAAAAGCTGGTAAATGAAAATTTGTAGATGCAATTAAAGATTTTGAGATGGGAATTTCTTCTGGATTATCTGGCGGACACACTATAATCACAAGGGTCCGTACAAGAGGGAAGCAGAAGCGGCAGTCAGATTGGAAGATGCTTTACTGCTTATTCTGAAGATAGAAGGGGCCAGACCTTAAGGAAAGCTTCAAAGCTGAAGGCAACACAGTTCATTCTCGTACAGTACCTCCAGAAACTGCCCTGCTCTGCTAATTTTATCTCAGTAAAACTTCTGGCCACCAGAACTCTAAGATAATAAATTCATGTTGTTTGAAGCCACCAAGAATATGGTAAATTTTTATGAGTCATAAGAAATGAATACTCTTTCAATTTCAAAAGTGTCCTTGGTCAAAACCAATCAAGAACTGACCTTGACAAGCCAGTACACTATCAAATTGAAAGGCTTTCACAGAAATCTCTTTCTGGAAACTCTGCAGTGCCCTTAGGACAGAGGCAGGCTGAGCCCCTATCAAGCTAAGACCCAAGCCGCAGAACCCACACCTTACAACTGCCACCATGCCAAAGGCCCAACCCCACTGCTTCATGAATGAGGGATGAAAATTCCAGATACACTGATTTTCAGACTGAAAACTCTGGGGGTCTTTTCGGAGTGGGAGCAGGCAGCCTCTCCCACACCTCGTATTTCCAGAAGTCCTGGCAGCCATGCCCACCTCCCACAGTAGCCGCTATATAAACTCATTGGCACAATTCAACAGATCATAGAGTTTCTAGGAGTTCAACACTTTCAAATTCCACAATACTGACATCCCATTAGGAACACACCAAATTTGATGGGAAAGAAACATTGAAGGCAACTAAAATCAATAAACAAAGACAATAACCCAGAAGGCTCAACTAGTAACATATATAAACCCTCCAGTAAGGACTTTATGACTCCATGATAAGATACAACAATTTTTACAAATTTTCTTTTACTGAAGTATTTTATAATTCCATTAGCCATTTAGTTGTAGCAAGCAATGCAAAATAAATTATTTTGTGCCTGTTAAGGGAGCTGGGGTCCGCCTTTCCCTCTCTGTCCCATCTGGGAGACCTTGTGGCCCAGCCCATGAACTGCCTCAGGGTTATAGGCCATCATACAGAAACTCAGACAAATGGAGGAGAGCTGCCATCTGGCTCTCCCTGGGTTGTGTGGCTGCGCACAGCCACGTGGTACATCAAACTAGTGGAATCAATCATGTTCTGGAAATTCAGAAAGTAAATTCAAGAACAGAAGTCAGAGGACCTCACACCACACAACCACAGTTACCCTCTGATCTAGACTCCACAGCTGGACACAGACCGACCCAAGAGAGAAGCTGAATTCAAGCCCAGGGGACTTGGTGACTATGCCAACCAGGACTCCTCACCTGGAGCTGGACTGGGCCACCTCCCCACCTCGGCTCCCTCTACAAAGGCCTGGCAACCCTGTCCAGAACTGCTGCTGGGGCTCTCGGCTGGATGCCAGGTATTCAGGTGCAGGTCAGAGTCTCTGTCTGCCCTCCCCCGTGCTAGACTGATGGGGAGTCTTGGGGTGTGGGCAGGTTTTTGTTCCTTAGCCTGTCCTCCGCTAGGCTCCCAGAAGTCAGAAAACCTATGCAACACAATCACAGTCATCCTCTGGTCCAGACTACACAGTTGGACACAACCCGATCTCCATGGCACGCATGTGCCTGTGCAATATCTCAAAACCTGGTATACCACAAACGTATGGGGAGTCAGGAGGCTAGGTAAGATAGAGAAGGGAACAGTGTGCTGATAATCATTGAAAATGATAATGCCATCCGAGAACGGAGCATTGAATATAGATAAAAAGATACACATGATAACCTCTAAATGTATGTATTACAATCCACAATGTGTAAGAAAGGGAAGTGAGGAGAGAGAGGGGGAGAAAGAGAGAGGGAGAGGGAGGAAGAGAAAGAGGACATATAGAGAGAAAAAGAGAAAGGGAGATAAAGAACCTGCCATGGAGGCAGGCTGGGGAAGGGGAGGTAAGTGGGGACATTGGTGGTGGGAAATGGGCATGGGTGGAGGGATGGGTGCTGGAACACAGTAGAACCAAAACTCAAATATGAACATCTTGTAATTGTATATCTCACGGTGGTATAATAAAATATTTAAATATATATGTATATTGAAAACATAAAAATAAGGGATAAATGTTTATTTTCCTGACCCGAAAGAGCCCTTAATACGGCAGCAGTAAGAAAGGTGAACAAGCAGTGCCTGATAAAATTTCCACGGGCATCCTAGGCTGCCAAAACGAAGAAGGACTAAAATGACTGTCTGTACTTTCAATCCACGTACGCTGGCATCGAAGCATATATTGAGGATCTCATGGTGCAAGCGCAAAAGATCAAGTACAACATTATTGGTCTGACTGAGATGAGGAGGCATCAGTCGCATCATGCAGTATTTGACACCCGGAGAAGAATTGTTCCTTGGAACATGCGACGAAAAGAGGTGACAGTGGCATTGGTGTCCTTGTCAACACGAACACAGCCATCAACATTGATTCATTTGACTGCCTAACAAAAGGATAGGATGATTACACTTGAAGAGATGTGGCCCATTGCCAGCAATTTCTATCTTCATTGTCTACGTACCAACATCCACATACAAAGAAGTTGAAATTGAGAAATTCTACATGGTACTGGAGGAGTTCTATAAAAAAGATCACACCTTCTACAAGATCATAGTCGGTGATTTTAATGCCAAGATAGGACCAAGAAGATCAGCTGAAGAACTCCACATCCAGACCCATGGCCTAGAATGGAACGAACAGGGTGAGAGACTATCTGAGTTCATCATGTCCACCATGACCATTCATGGGAACTCACAGTTCCAGAAGGCTGAAACGTAACATTGGACACGGGAATCTCCTGGTGGACAGTTCCGCAATGAAATTGACCACATCATCTTCAATCGATGGTTTTGTCTGACCATCCCCAAATTCCAAACAGGATCGGACCACCATCTCCTTCATGCAAAATTCTACTTCACACAATGGGGAGAAAAGGCTGCAAAATTTAAGAAGAGAACTCCAAGAACGATCACCAACTGGGAACTCTTTGGCACCATTGCAGCAACAAGGGAAGATACCATCACTGACGACATCAATGAAGAATACAACTGACTGGTTCAGCACCTCCATGATTGTGCGAAGAATGCCGAGAGAGAGAAAGAGACAAAAGGATGCCTGTCTTCAGAAACTCTCGAGCTCATTCGCCAATGTGGCAAGGCGTGAGCCTCAGGAGACCAAATGCTAACGTCCAAGCTTGCTAAATGGTGCAGAGAAGTGATAAAAGAAGACCTCAAAGACACAAGAGCAGAAATACTGGAAGATGCAGCAGAAGCCGGGAAAAGCATTCACACCGCCCGACTGTCCTTCGCCAACTATAAAACCAAGATAACTGCCCTCCGACGCCCTGATGGATCTATCACATCTTCCAGAAAGGCAATGGAGAAGATTATCCAGGACTTCTACTCAGATCTCTTTGATAGCCACATCCACCTGCCCACATACCAAATTCCACAGGATGGATATGTCATTCCCAACGTTCTCCCTTCTGAAATCCAACATGCCATTTCGTCAGTAAAGAAGGGAACAGCACCAGGCCCAGACAAAGTCAGACCCAAACATCTGAAGAATCTGCCATCGGTACTCATCAATACACTAGCTCAGCTCTTCACACGCTACCTGTCTGAATGCAAGGTGCCCTCCCAATGAAAAACCAGCAGGACAGTTCTACTGTTCAAGAAGGGAGACATTCACGACATCAGCAAGTATTGCCCCATCTGCCTGTTGTCTGTCATCTACAAGCTGTTTACACGAGTCATCCTGAACAGGACTAGCAGAACACTAGATGAAGGACAGCCATGCGAGCAAGCTGGCTTCCGGAAAGGATTCAGCACAATCCACCATATCCACACGGTAACCAAGCTCATTGATGTTTGTAGGGAATACAAGATGCCGCTCTGTCTCACGTTCATTGATTTAAAGAAAGCCTTTGATTCTGTGGAGACTGAAGCAGTCATTGAAGCCCTACCAAACAGGGTGTTCAAACCCAATACATCAAGATCCTTCGTGAGCTGTATTAAGGATTCACCACCAGGATCTCACCATTCTACAAAAAAGTGATCATTGATGTCAAAAGAGAGGTTCGACAGGGTGATACCATTTCACCAAAACTCTTCAGCGCCACCCTCGAGAACATCATGTGACAGTTAGAATGGGAAGGAATGGGAGTGAAGATAGATGGTCGGCAACTACACCACCTCCGCTTCGCTGATGACTTGTTCTAATAACACCAAACATTAGCCATGCGGCACAAATGCTGGCTGACTTTGACCGAGAATGTGGAAAGATAGATCTACAGCTGAATCTAAAGAAAAACTATGTTTGTGAAAAATGAACTAGTTCCAGAGGCCCCATTCACTCTCAATAGAACAAACATCTCTGAATGCAGCAGTTATGTGTACCTAGGTCGTGAAGTCAACATGATGAATGACCTAAAATCTGAGCTGCGCAGGGAGGAAGAGAGAGAGGCATGGAATGCCTTCAAAGGCATCGAAGAAATAGCTAAAAGGACAAAGAACCTCTGGCTCCAGCACATCTCTTTGACTCCACCGTTCTCCCTTCATTAACATATGCCTCAGAGACCTGGGCCCTATGAAAGCAGGATGAGAATGCTATTCGTGTCTGCCAGAGAGGAATCAAAAAAGCTATGCTTGGAATATCACATCTCACTCAAGTGAGAGAAGGAATCCGAATTTTGACCTCCGTCGCTATTCCAGAATCAGGGATGCTGTCTCGTTTGCCAAGGCATCAAAAAATCAGATGGGCTGGACATGTAATGCGATTTGGAGATGACCACTGAACTAGAGCCATTACCAACTGGATCCCACAGGATGTCAAAAGATCACGTGGCCGCCCACCTACAAGATGGTCAGACTTCCTTGTCAAGACAGCTGAAGGAACGGCTTGAGGCTCTTCATATTCCTAAATCAACCAGATGCCATTGGGCTACATTGGCACGTGATAGGGTCCAATGGAAATGTTACTGGCGCCCACTCGAGCAAATCGATGAATAATGGGATTCAAATGATCAAGTGAAGGGATGAAAATAGATATTTCTTCTAAGATGCATGAAAAGTAACTTTTCTCATTCACCAAAATATATTACCAAGTAATTTCACTATTTTTATTTATTATTATGAATTTTTTTTTTTTTTTGCTTTTTGGGTTGCACCTGGTGATGCTCAGGGATACTCTTGAGTCTTCACTCAGGAATTACTACTGCCAGTGCTGGGGGGACCGTATGGAATGCTGGGGATCAAATCTGGGTCAGCCATGCAATGCAAACACCCTACCCACTCTGCTATCACTCTGGCCCTCACCATTTTTTAAATTTTACAAAATTTGCTTAATTTTTGCATTGAACATTATGAGAAATGGCATCTGCAATAAGCATTACTTAAAGCACCAAGACACACAGAACTCTTCCTGGATCCAGAGACTCCCATTTGGGGATCCAGACAATGAGAGTCCTAGCCAGGTAAAGAATTCTTGGTGAGGGCTTCATTTCATTGAGATTTTTTTTACTATATCCCATCACTATCCTTGGCTCGAAGGGTTTCTTCTGATAGGTCTGCTGAATGTCTAATGGATGCTCCTTTATATACAGTTTTCTTCTTTGATCTTACTGCTTAAATACTTTAACACTGCTCTATCAACTTTTGATAGATCTACAAGATTGAAACTCACAAAGGAAATGCTGGTCCCTAAAAGAAGAAACAGAAGAAAGAGGGCTAGTAGATATATACAGGGCATTTTATCCCCCAAAAAAGCTGAATACACATTTTTCTCCAGTGTTCAAGGAACATACTCCAAGATAGATCACATGCTGAGCCACAAAACGTATCTCCATAAAATCAAGAAGATAAAAATGTGTCAACTATTTTTTTCAGACAATGATGCACTGAAAATAGAAGTTAATCATACACAAAAAATGGAGAGTCATACCAAGCACCTGGAAACTAAACAGCTCACTGCTGAACAACCAGTACATTGAAAAGAAATCCAAGAGGAAATCCAAAATTCCTGGAAACAAATGAGACAGAAGACATGAATTACCAGAATTTGTGGGATACAGTGAAAGCAGTGTTAAGAGAAAAGCTCATAGCTCTTCAAGCATTCATCAGGAAAGAAGAAAAGGCCATCATAAACAGTCTGATTTCACAACTTAAGACCTATAAAAAAGTGATCAGCAAAAGGAGCCAAACCCAGGTAGAAAGAAAAAAATGATAAAACTTAGAGCAGAAATCAATGAGATGGAATCCCAAAAAACAATTCAAAAGATCAACAAAACCAAGAGCTGGTTCTTTGAAAAAAATAAACAAGATTGACAAACCACTTCCAAGACTTGCAAGGAAAAGGGAGAGAACCCAAATAAATAGAACCAGAAATGAAAAAAGGAACATCACAACAGAAACCACAGAAATTCAAAAGAGCATCAGAGATTACTTGAGAGTCAGTATGCCAGGAAACAAGAGAACTTAGGAAGAAATGGACAAATTCCTGAATTCCTATAGTTTCCCAAGACTGCAACAAGAAGGTTTGGAATACCTCAACAAACCTATCACCATAGAGGAGATGGAATCAGTAATCAAAAGTCTGCCCAAACACAAAAGCCCAGGTCCAGAGGGATTCACCAGTGAATTTTACCAAACCTTTAAAGAGGACCTACTCCCAGCCCTTTTCAAGCTCTTCCAGGAAATTGAAGAAACAGAAAACACTCCCAAATAGCTTCTATGAGGCACATATCACCCTAATACCCAAAGCAGACAGAGGGACATCAAAAAGGAATACTACAGACCAATCACCCTGATGAACACAGATGCTAAGATCTTCAATAAAATACTAGCAAATAGAATCCAAAGAGTCATCAAAAAGATTATGCACCATGACCAAGTAGGATTCATCCCGGGAATGTAAGGATGGTTCAATATCGCAAGTCAATCAACATAATACATCATATTAATAAGAGGGAAAAATAAAAAACATGATCATATCAATATATGCAGAGAAAGCATTTGACAAGATCCAACACCCGTTCATGATAAAAACTCTCCAAAAACGGGAATAGAAGAAACCTTCCTCAATATAGTCAAAGCCATCTACTATAAGTTCACAGCGAGCATCATTCTCAGTGGGGAAAAACTGAGAGCCTTCCCCTAAGATTGGGGACAAGACAAGGCTGCCCACTGTCACCACTTCTATTCAATATAGTACTGGAATTACTATCTATAGCAATCAGGAAAGTAAAAGACATTAAGATCATTCCAGATAGGAAAAGAAGTCAAACTGTCACTATTTGCAAATGACATGATTTTTACTTAGATTTACACTAAACTCTGTAACAAAAACTCCTATAAATAATAGATTCCTATAGTAGAGTGGCAGGCTAAAAAATCAGTACCCAAAAGTCAATGGCTTTCCTATATGCAAATAATGGAGAAGAAAGGGATATTAAAGAAACAATCCCATTCACAATTGTGCCACAGAAAATCAAATACCTAGGGATCAGCTTTTGACTAAGAATGTAAAGGATCTCTACAAAGAAAACTACAAAACATTGCTTCAAGAAATAAAAGAGGACCTGAGGAAATGGAGACACATTCCCTGCTCATGGATTGGGAGAATTAACATTATCAAAATGGTAATACTCCCTAGAGCTTTATACAGATTCAATGTAGTCCCTAAAAGGATACCCATGACATTCTTCAAAGAAATTGACCAAACACTCCAGAAATTTGTATGGAGTAATAAACCCCCACGGATAGTTAAAGCAATCCTTGAGGAAAAGAAGATGGGAGGTAACACTTTCCCAACTTCAAACTCTACTACAAAGCAGTAGTAATTAAAACTGCATGTTATTGGATAAAGACAGACCTGTAGACCTATGGAATAGAACTGAATATCCTGAAACACACTCTCAACTATATGATCACTTAATCTTTGATTAAAGGAGCAAAAAATATTGAGTGCAAAGAAAGCCACTTCAACAAATAGAGCTGGGAAAACTGGGCAGTTACATGTAAAAAAATGAACTTAGACCTCTCTACCGCCATGCACAAAAGTCAGATCAAAATGGATTAAAGATCTTAACAAACAGACATGAATCTATAAGGTACATCAAAGAAACCATAGGAAAAACCCTCTACGCGTTCAAGCTAAAGGCATCTTCAAAAGACGAAACACCACTGATAAAGCAAATGGAAGCAAAGATAAAATTATGGGATTATATAAAACTGAAAAGCTTCTGCACCTCAAAAAGAAATAGTGACCAAGATAGAAGACAGCCCACACACTGGGAAAGTATATTCACCCAAAGTCCATCTGATAAGGGGTTAATATCCATGATATATTAGGCACTGTTAGAACTTTTACAAGAAGAAAACAGCCAACCCCATCAAAAATGGGGAGAAGAAATGAACAGAAACTTCCAAAAAAGAAGAAATTCGAATGACCAAAAGGCATATGAAAAGTGTTCCTCATCATTAATCATCAAGAGAGATGCAAATCAAAACAACAATAAGGTATCATCTCACACCACAGAGACTGGGACACATCCAAAAGAGCAAGAACAACCAGTTCTTGGCATGGATGGGGGGGAAAAGGGACTCTCATCCACTGTTGGTGGGAGTGCCGACTGGTCCAGCCCTTTGCAAAACAATATGGACATTCCTCAAAAAACTAGATATTGAGCTCCCAGTTGACCCAGAAATACCACTCCTGGGATTATATACTCTGGAGACCAAAAACACACAGAAGAAACACTATCTGTACTTCTCTATTCATTGCAGCACTATTCACCATAGCCAGAATCTGGAAACAACCTGATGCCTGAGAACAGAAGACTGGCTAAAGAAACTGTGGTACATCTACACAATGGAATACTATGCAGCTGAAAAAGATGAAGTAATGAAATTTAGATGCAAATGGATGACATGGAGACTATCATGCTGAGTGAAATTAGTCAGAAGGAAAGGACAGATATAGAATGACTGCAATCATTAATGGGATATAAAATATATACCAGTGTTCTACTAA
>JAJIBD010022555.1:0-12500 GCA_021461705.1 Cryptotis parvus
CACCAGGCCCAGACAAAGTCAGACCCAAACATCTGAAGAATCTGCCATCGGGTACTCATCAATACACTAGCTCAGCTCTTCACACGCTACCTGTCTGAATGCAAGGTGCCCTCCCAATGAAAAACCAGCAGGACAGTTCTACTGTTCAAGAAGGAGACATTCACGACATCAGCAAGTATTGCCCCATCTGCCTGTTGTCTGTCATCTACAAGCTGTTTAACGAGTCATCCTGAACAGGACTAGCAGAACACTAGATGAAGGACAGCCATGCGAAGCAAGCTGGCTTCCAGAAAGGATCCAGCACAATCCACCATATCCACACGGTAACCAAGCTCATTGATGTTTGTAGGGAATACAAGATGCCGCTCTGTCTCACGCTCATTGATTTAAAGAAAGCCTTTGATTCTGTGGAGACTGAAGCAGTCATTGAAGCCCTAGCCAAACAGGGCGTTCAAACCCAATACATCAAGATCCTTCGTGAGCTGTATTAAGGATTCACCACCAGGATCTCACCATTCTACAAAAAGTGATCATTGATGTCAAAAGAGAGGTTCGACAGGGTGATACCATTTCACCAAAACTCTTCAGCCACCCCGAGAACATCATGTGACAGTTAGAATGGGAAGGAATGGGAGTGAAGATAGATGGTCGGCAACTACACCACCTCCGCTTCGCTGATGACTTGTTCTAATAACACCAAACATTAGCCATGCGGCACAAATGCTGGCTGACTTTTGACCGAGAATGTGGAAAGATAGATCTACAGCTGAATCTAAAGAAAACTATGTTTATGAAAAATGAACTAGTTCCAGAGGCCCCATTCACTCTCAATAGAACAAACATCTCTGAATGCAGCAGTTATGTGTACCTAGGTCGAAGTCAACATGATGAATGACCTAAAATCTGAGCTGCGCAGGAGGAAGAGAGAGCGGCATGGAATGCCTTCAAAGGCATCGAAGAAATAGCTTAAAGGACAAAGAACCTCTGGCTCCAGCACATCTCTTTTGACTCCACCGTTCTCCCTTCATTAACATATGCCTCAGAGACCTGGGCCCTATGAAAGCAGGATGAGAATGCTATTCGTGTCTGCCAGAGAGGAATCAAAAAAGCTATGCTTGGAATATCACATCTCACTCAAGTGAGAGAAGGAATCCGAATTTTGACCTCCCGTCGCTATTCCAGAATCAGGGATGCTGTCTCGTTTGCCAAGGCATCAAAAATCGAGATGGGCTGGACATGTAATGCGATTTGGAGATGACCACTGAACTAGAGCCATTACCAACTGGATCCCACAGGATGTCAAAAGATCACGTGGCCGCCCACCTACAAGATGGTCAGACCTCCTTGTCAAGACGCTGAAGGAAGCGGCTTGAGGTCTCTTCATATCCTAAATCAACCAGATGCCATTGGGCTACATTGGCACGTGATAGGGTCCAATGGAAATGTTACTGGCGCCCACTCGAGCAAATCGATGAATAATGGGATTCAAATGATCAAGTGAAGGGATGAAAATAGATATTTCTTTCAAGATGCATGAAAAGTAACTTTTCTCATTCACCAAAATATATTACCAAGTAATTTCACTATTTTTATTTATTATTATGAATTTTTTTTTTTTTTGCTTTTTGGGTTGCACCTGGTGATGCTCAGGGATACTCTTGAGTCTTCACTCAGGAATTACTACTGCCAGTGCTGGGGGACCGTATGGAATGCTGGGGATCAAATCTGGGTCGACCGTGTGCAATGCAAACACCCTACCCACTCTGCTATCACTCTGGCCCTCACCATTTTTTTAAATTTTACAAAATTTGCTTAATTTTGCATTGAACATTATGAGAAATGGCATCTGCAATAAGCATTACTTAAAGCACCAAGACACACAGAACTCTTCCTGGATCCAGAGAGACTCCCATTTGGGGATCCAGACAATGAGAGTCTAGCCAGGTAAAGAATTCTTGGTGAGGGCTTCATTTCATTGAGATTTTTCACTATATCCCATCACTATCCTTGGCTTGAAGGGTTTCTTCTGATAGGTCTGCTGAATGTCTAATGGATGCTCCTTTATATACAGTTTTCTTCTTTTGATCTTACTGCTTAAATACTTTAACACTGCTCTATCAACTTTTGATAGATCTACAAGATTGAAACTCACAAAGGAAATGCTGGTCCTAACTTAAAAGAAGAAACAGAAGAATGAGGGCTAGTAGATATATACAGGGCATTTTATCCCCCAAAAGCTGAATACACATTTTTCTCCAGTGTTCAAGGAACATACTCCAAGATAGATCACATGCTGAGCCACAAAACGTATCTCCATAAAATCAAGAAGATAAAAATGTGTCAACTATTTTTTTCAGACAATGATGCACTGAAAATAGAAGTTAATCATACATAAAAATGGAGAGTCATATCAAGCACCTGGAAACTGAACAGCTCACTGCTGAACAACCAGTACATTGAAAGAAATCAAAGAGGAAATCCAAAAATTCCTGGAAACAAATGAGACAGAAGACATGAATTACCAGAATTTGAGGGATACAGTGAAAGCAGTGTTAAGAGAAAAGCTCATAGCTCTTCAAGCATTCATCAGGAAAGAAGAAAAAGGCCATCATAAGCAGTCTGATTTCACAATTTAAGACCTTAAAAAGTGATCAGCAAAAGGAGCCTAACCCAGGTAGAAAGAAAAAAATGATAAAACTTAGAGCAGAAATCAATGAGATGGAATCCCTAAAAACAATTCAAAGATCAACAAAACCAACAGCTGGATCTTTGAAAAAAATAAACAGGATTGACAAACCACTTCCAAGACTTGCAAGAAAAGGGAGAGAACCCAAATAAAAGAACCAGAAATGAAAAAGGAACATCACAACAGAAACCACAGAAATTCAAAACAGCATCAGAGATTACTTTGAGAGGCAGTATGCCAGGAAACAAAAGAACTTAGAAGAATTGGACAAATTCCTGAATTCCTATAGTTTCCCAAGACTGCAACAAGAAGGTGTAGAATACCTCAACAAACCTATCACCATAGAGGAGATGGAATCAGTAATCAAAAGTCTGCCCAAACACAAAATGCTCAGGTCTAGAGGGATTCACCAGTGAATTTTACTAAACCTTTAAAAGAAGACCTACTTCCAGCCCTTTTCAAGTTTTTCAGGAAATTGAAGAAACAGAAAACACTCCCAAATAGCTTCTTTGAGGCACATATCATCCTAATACCCAAAGCAGACAGAGAGGTCATGAAAAGGAATACTACAGACCAATCACCCTGATGAACACAGATGTTAAGATCTTCAATAAAATATTAGCAAATAGAATCCAAAGAGTCATCAAAAAGATTATGCACCATGACCAAGTAGGATTCATCCTGGGAATGCAAGGATGGTTCAATGTCCACGAAGTCAATCAACATAATACATCATATTAATAAGAGGGGAAAATAAAAAAAACATGATCATATCAATATATGCAGAGAAAGCATTTGACAAGATCCAACACCCGCTCATGATAAAAACTCTCCAAAAACGGGAATAGAAGAAACCTTCCTCAATATAATCAAAGCCATCTACTATAAGTTCACAGCGAGCATCATTCTTAGTGGGGAAAAACTGAGAGCCTTCCCCCTAAGATTGGGGACAAGACAAGGCTGCCCACTGTCACCACTTCTATTCAATATAGTACTGGAATTACTATCTATAGCAATCAGGAAAGTAAAGGACATTAAGATCATTCCAGATAGGAAAAGAAGTCAAACTGTCACTATTTGCAAATGACATGATTTTTACTTAGATTTATACTAAACTCTGTAACAAAAAACTTCTATAAATAATAGATTCCTATAGTAGAGTGGCAGGCTATAAAATCAGTACCCAAAAGTCAATGGCTTTCCTATATGCAAATAATGAGAGAAGAAAGGGATATTATAGAAACAATCCCATTCACAATTGTGCCACAGAAAGTCAAATACCTAGGATCAGCTTTTGTCTAAGAGCATAAAGGATCTCTACAAAGAAAACTACAAAACATTCTTCAAGAAATAAAAAGAGGACCTCAGGAAATGGAGATACATTCCCTGCTCATGGATTGGGGAGAATTAACATTATCAAAATGGTAATACTTCCTAGAGCTTTATACAGATTCAATGTGGTTCCTAAAAAGGATACCCATGACATTCTTCAAAGAAATTGACCAAACACTCCAGAAATTTGTATGGAGCAATAAACCCTCACGGATAGTTAAAGCAATCCTTGAGGAAAAGATGGGAGGTATTACTTTCCCAACTTCAAACTCCTACTACAAAGCAGTAGTAATTAAAACTGCATCTTATTTGATAAAAACAGACCCGTAGACCTATGGAATAGAACTGAATATCCTGAAGCACACTTTCTACTATATGATCACTTAATCTTCATTAAAGGAGCAAAAATATATTGAGTAAAGAAAGCCACTTCAACAAATTGAGCTGGGAGAACTGAGCAGTTACATGTAAAAAATGAATTTAGATCTCCCTCTACCGCCATGCACAAAAGTTAGATCAAAGTTGATTAAAGATCTTAACAAACAGACATGAATCTATAAGGTACATCAAAGAAAGCATAGGAAAAATGCTCTCACGGCTCGAAGCTAA
This sequence comes from Cryptotis parvus, assembly GCA_021461705.1. NCBI lineage: Eukaryota > Metazoa > Chordata > Mammalia > Eulipotyphla > Soricidae > Cryptotis > Cryptotis parvus. The sequence continues at coordinate 4,628 of JAJIBD010022555.1, forward strand.
AGGCATCTTCAAAGACGAAACACCCCTGATAAAGCAAATGGAAGTTAAGATAAACTTTTGGGATTATATTAAACTGAAAAGCTTCTGCACCTTAAAATACACAGTTACCAGGATAGATACAGCCCACACACTGGGAAAGTATATTTACCCAAAGTATATCTGATAAGAGGTTAATATCCATGATATATTAGGCACTGTTAGAACTTTACAAGAAGAAAACAGCCATCCCCATCAAAAATGGGGAGAAGAAATGAACAGAAACTTCCAAAAAGAAGAAATTCAAATGACCAAAAGGCATATGAAAAAGTGTTCCTCATCATTAATCATCAAGAAGATGCAAATCAAAACAACAATAAGGTATTATCTCACACCACAGAGACTGGGACACATCCAAAACAGCAAGAACAACCAGTTCTTGGCATGGGATGGGGGGAAAGGGACTCTCATTCACTGTTGGTGGGAGTGCCGACTGGTCCAGCCCTTTCCATAAACAATATGGACATTCCTCCAGAAAACTAGATATCAAGCTCCCAGTCGACACAGAAATACCACTCCTGGGATTATATACCCTGGAGACCAAAAACACACAGAAGAAACACTATCTGTACTTCTCATTTCATTGCAGCTATATTCACCATAGCTGGAATCTGGAAACAACCCACGCTCCCGAGAACAGAAGTCTGGCTAAAGAAACTGTGGTACATCTACACAATGGAATACTATGCAGCTAAAGATGAAGTAATGAAATTTAGATGCAAATGGATAGACATGGAGACTATCATGCTGAGTGAAATTAGTCAGAAGGAAAAGGACAGATATAGAATGATTGTATTCATTCACTTGTCACTTGTCTTCTTGTTGTTCACTGATTTGCCTCGAGTGGGCACCATATGTTCTGTCACGGCCTAGTGTAGCCCAAGGGCAGCTGCTCACTCCAGGAATACAAAGAGCCTCAAAACCATTTGTTCATGTCATGGGAATGAGGTCTATAATTGTTACTGGTTTATGGCATATCAAATATGATACAGGTAGCTTGCCATGCTCGCTGTGTGGGAACTGTATTCATTAATGGGATATAAATATATACCTGTGTTCTACTAATTGTGGGAAATGGTAATGTCAGAGTGGAAATCAGCATGGAATATACACAAAGAGACTTTACAAGATAAAAAGCAAATCCCTGTAGGCCAAGCCACAAAGTATAAGAGAGAGAGATACAGAGAGAGAGAGAGAGTAGGGAGAGAGAGAGAGAAAGAGAGGAAAAGAAAAAGTTCCTGCTATAGAGGCAGACTGGGGGGGGGGTGGGTGGGAGGAAATGTGGGACTTTGTGGTGGGATTGGGGCACTGGTGGAGGGATGGGTGTTGGAACACTGTACGACTGAGCATGAATTATCAACATCTTTGTAATTGTATATTTCATGGTGGAATAATTTAAAAAATGAATGAAAAATATGGCTACTAGCAACAAAATGCCATTTTCATCTTTAGGAAAAAAAAAGAGACTCATAAGCAACTTCTTTATCATGACAAATGCTTCCTTTTCCTTGAGCGCTGATGAGAAATGGTTTCATAAAATAGCTACACAGATGCTAACAAGAATTAGTATCACTGCCCAGGGCAAAGTGAACGGTAAACAAATGTAATTATTAAAGAGTATAATTAAAGTTAAAATTGATATTGTACTCTAATTTGGTCTTTCTATGTATTAAAAATCTATTTTATCACAGGAAAAAAACAATTAGAAATGTATGGAGACATTTTGCTGGGTTTGAGGGTGGAGGGCAGGTGGTTGGGCCATACCTGGCAGTGCTCAGGGGTCACTCTGGTGGTTCTTGGGGACTATATACAGTTTTGGGACCAAATTGGAGTCAGTTTTATGCAAGACAAGACAAATGCCTTAACCCCAGTACATAATCTTTTTGTGTCCTTAAAGAATTTTTTTTTTTTTTTTGCTTTTTGGGTCACACCCAAAGAATTTTTAAAACAACCTGCTCCCAATCAATCAGGGTCAGATTCTCTGGGGTGGAACAGGGGCCAGACCAGGCCCTATATTCTCTCCAGATGGTTGTAATACATTAGCTGCTGTACTCATATTCTATTTCTATGATAAATAATAAGGAAACATTTACCTACTAAGTTTTAAAAAGCATATAACAAAATAATAGTATGCAATCAAAATTTTATTAAAATATATCTGAACTATAAAATAGATAAACCATAGAACTATATGTACTGTAAAATGGTACTGAAGTATAGTAGTACTTTCCTGTAATTTTTAACTTTCTCCCATTATGTATTTCTTTGTAATAAAAACAATAGCCTACTCTGGAAAAAAGCTTAAATTTCTCAGAGAAACGGAAAGAAATAAAGAACTGCCATGGAAGAGGGCTGGGGAGGGGAGGGAACCGGGGACGTTGGTGGTGGGGGATGGGCACCGGTGGCGGGACAGGTGCTGGAACACTGTATGACCAAAACCCAAATATGAACTTTTTAATTGTATATCTTTGTAATTGTAAAAATAAAAAATTTTAAAAAAAAGCTTAAATTTCTCATAAAGCGTAAACATGCCATGACCATAATATGATCCAGCAATTGTACTATTAGGTAGTTAACATAGAGAAATGAATATTCTTTCAGAAGAACCTGAACATGAGTGTTTATAGAGCTTTGTTTGTGAATGCCAGAAATAGAAACATCCCAAATGTCCTTCTCTAAGAAAATGGCTAAATAATCATGGCACATTTATACCATGGAACTGTGTTCAGCAATAAAAAGGTAGGTTAGCAATATACAGAACAATCTGGCTGATTCTCCAGAAAATTAATGCTGAGAGAAAAAAGTCAATCACAAAGGTCACATATTGCATAATCCCATTTACATACTGTTCTTGAAGTGGCACATTCAGAGAAATGGAGATCAAATTAGCTGTTTCCAGAGAGTAAAAGGCTAATCGGTGTCTATAAAAGGCCAAATGTGCAATCCTTGGGTTGGATCCACCCTGAGTGTTTATTGCAGTGATGTAAAGTCCTGCAGTTGGATAGTAGATTTGCAATATTAAAAAATTGGGAGGGGCCGGAGCGATAACCCAGCGGGTAGGGCGTTTGCCTTGCATGCAGCCGGCCTGTGCCGGCCCGGGTTCGATCCCCGGCATTCCATATGGTCCCCTGAGCACCGCCAGGAGTAATTCCTGAGTGCAGAGCCAGGAGAATCCCCTGAGCATCGCCAGGTGTGACCCAAAAAGTAAAAAAAAATAAAAATTGGGAAACTGGGATAACAGTAAATGGGATATCTCTGCATTATTTCTTAAAACTGCATATGAATCAACAATTACCTTGAAAATTTAATTTCAAAAAAGATAGTAGGAATCAATTTTAACTGGAGAAAATACCTATTGTGTTGAATCACTTGTTGCCTCTGGAAATGCATTTGTTAGATCATAATAAAAAGCAGGTATTTAATTTCTTAAAACATTGCCTTAAGAACACAAAAAATCATTGTACCTTCAGATTGGATAGTACAAGAATTTAATTTTCAGAAAACACAACTACCCTTATGTGAGCATGAAGAGAGTAACCCCTCAGAATAACCTGGATGATGAGGGGTTTGTCAGCTTTTTCAGTTTCTAATGCTTAAATGACAGTAAGCTCCACAGGTAACCAAAAGTCCTTTGTAAACTTATTATGATACCAATATCCAAGGTCAAGTGAAACATATATCAGGAGGTCTTGTCAAAGGTGGAAATTATCACAAACGTGTGGGAGTCAGAGGCTAGGTAAGACAGAAAATGGAACAATGTGCTAACAATTGTCGAGGGTACTAATGCCAACCTAGAACTGAGCATTAAATACAGGCTAAAAGATACACATGACAACCCTTTAATGTATGCTCTGTAATCCATAGTCTGGAGGGGAAAGGAAAAGAGAAAGAGAGAGAAATGGAAAGAAATAAAGAACCTGCCATGGAGGAGGGCTGGGAAAGGGGGAGGGAACCGGAGACGTTGGTGGTGGGAGATGGGCACTGGTGGAGGGATGGGTGCTGGAAAACTGTATGACCAAAACCCAAATATGAACGTTTTAATTGTATATCTTTGTAATTGTAAAAATAAAAAAAAATTAAAAATAAAAAAGTCCTTTGTAAACTAAGGAGAGAGAAACTGAAACAGGGTCACTTCCCAGGTATTTCTCAGGTACTTGCTCTCAGACTCAGAAGTCATCAGATTTAAGAGGGGCCTGTCAGTGATGCCCTCCAAGGCCTCAAGATAAATCCTTAAATACAAATTCTGGCCTTATCACAAGTTCCTCTGGACTAAGAGACACTGTGAAATTGATTGGATCTGGAGTGGCTAGGAAATGACCACAGTTCTCAATAAGAACATTAGGTTTCAGCTCTCTCCCTAAGGAAGAGTAAAGGGATGTTTTAGTTGTAGCTCCATGCGAGAGTACTTGCCTTACTCTGTGTTTAAGCCACAGCACTGTGGGGGAGTAGGGTGGGAGTGAATTTGGTAAGAGGCTTATAAACACACAGGAATGCATCCAGAAAACTGAGCTCAAACTTAAGGATGAACAGACTGTGGATAGTTAGCTTCAGAGAAGAGAGGAGAACGATGGCCACCGCACTACATCCATGAGACCTCTGCAGGCAGTCCCTGGGATTCTGGGATGTAACTGGGTAGTATGCAGGGAGACTGAAAAAAAGCCTGAACTCCCAGTTCTGAGTTGGGAGCTAAGAGGGAAAGCGATTTTACTTTTTATCCAGATGAGGAGTAGAGTACACTTAGGAAACAGAGGATGTGCTACAAAGAGAAAATAAGGGACAATGAATAAACATTTATGCACTGACGATCTTTGTCTTTCTTTTTTCTTTCTTTCTTTCTTTCTTTCTTTCTTTCTTTCTTTCTTTCTTTCTTTCTTTCTTTCTTTCTTTCTTTCTTTCTTTCTTTCTTTCTTTCTTTCTTTCTTTCTTTCTTTCTTTCTTTCTTTCTTTCTTTCTTTCTGTCTGTCTGTCTGTCTGTCTGTCTGTCTGTCTGTCTGTCTGTCTGTCTGTCTGTCTGTCTGTCTGTCTGTCTTTCTTTCTTTCTTTCTTTCTTTCTTTCTTCTTTCTTTCTGTCCTTCCTTCCTTCCTTCCCTTCCTTCCTTCCCTTCCTTCCTTCCTTCCTTCCTTCCTTCCTTCCTTCCTTCCTTCCTTCCTTCCTTCTTTCTTTCTTTCTTTCTTTCTCTCTCTTTTTTTTGTCTTTTTTGGGTCACACCCAGAGATGTTCAGGGGTTACACCTGGCTCTGCACTCAGGAATTACTCCCGCCAGCACTCAGCACTCAGGAGACCATATGGGATGCTAGAGATTAACCCTGGTTGGCTGCATGCAAGGCAAATGTCCTACTCATTGTACCAGCCCCACTGACTCTTTCTTAGAGTTTTCTTTTTCTATCATACGCTGAGAAAATGGATTCACACAACCCAAGAACACAAGTTATTTGCTCCCATCTGTGGACTTGGCTGCATTTCCACTCTTATCTTCTAGTCCTCCCCCAGCTTAGCCTTGCTGTGGCCCCTCTTCTGTCCTGCCTGGCATTGTTCCTGTCTAAGACTTTGGCTTCTCTCAGGAACATTTCAGATTACTCCCTTCAGCTGCTTTACCTCTGGTCCTGTCCAGTACATACTCTTTTCAGCTCAGCATTTCTATAGGAACCTCCCTTCCCCCTTTGATCTGGATTAAGATATCCTGTCCAGAAAGATACACCATTACCTGAACAGACTTCTGTTGCTGTGATCTTAACTGCAGTGCCATAAGCAAAGCAAGAGACCAGGACAAGCCTGAGTTAAAGCCTCTTTCTTCTTTTTTTTTTTGTTTTTTTCTTTAGCGTCTCCATATTTGATCGTTTGATCGTTGTCTGGATAGTGCTGATCTGCCGCCTTTGACAATGGTCATAGCCCTTAGCTCCTTATTTTATAGAACTAGTAAAGAAATGTCCAGAGAGTGTCTTCTCCACAAAAAACAATTTTGTTCAACTGTTCAGGGCTGCAGTGACTGTATTGTTTAAAAAATAGTATTTAACCCAGTGTTTCATAACGAATTAGTGATGCCTGCCTAAGGCTAAAATGTGGGCAGAGTCTTGCACTGGATAATGCTCACCATTTTTGGACAGCCTAGCTTCCTGCAGGGCTGATATGTTCCTTGAAAATACTTCACCATATGCCTGTGCATTCCTTTATTAAAGACCCATTTTTCAGTAAAAGAAAATATTCCTAATAAATTAGCATTTCCCCTTTGAATTTGCTATAAAAATATTACCAGTGCAGTAATAATATACTGCACTGTGCCTTTTCTCCAAGAACATACTTGCCAGGGCCTTTGGTAGAAATGGGCTTTGCAAATAGAAGCTGGGAATTATAAAACCCTTCCAGTTTTAGGCTGGAAAAGAGTGGCTTCTTGGATGAATGGTATAATAAAAACTGACTCATTATTTGAGACTCTCCCTTTCTGGTTCTTTCTTATTTTTTCATATTAAATGTTGGGTCTCAGAACAAAAATCTCTGGCTTAAATAGTTGTCAATACCCAGATCATAGCAGTTAGCACAACACTGCTTTCCTACTTCTCTACAGAAAATCAGGGCTATCAACAGCAAGGCATACTTTGCTATATGTGTTGATTCCTACTAAGCATCGTTGGCACAGAAGAATAATTATTCAACTTACCTTGTAGTGGAAGAGAAACAATCCGCAGAATAGACTGTACAAGTCTGCCGTGAGCAGGGAGAGGTTGACTGAAGTTGCACTGGTTTTCTTTATGACAATGGGCATAAAGCTGTAAAGACCAAACATGCAGGCACTAAAGCCCACGTAGAGCAACCCTGGTGGGGAGAGGAAAGAGAGTTGTTACAGATCCCATAGGGACATTTGTGCATGCATAGTGGGGAAGGAAAGGGTAGGAGTAATACCATTTGTTATTCATAGCAGGGAACTTTTCTTTTATTGCATTAAGTGAAGGAATTTTTGTTATTTTGTTGTGTTTTGTTTTTGTGTTTTTCTTTGGAGTAATATCTGATAGTGCTGGGGATGTGTTACTCCAAGTTCAGTGCTCAGAGTTGCTACTAGCAGTGTGAGGAGAACCCTGAGAGCTAGATATTGAACTACCTAATACACACAGTAGTCCCTTGAGCTATCCTCTGGGACCTTAAGAGAGAGATTTATAATTGAATAAAACAGAACTACAGCACACAATACCAAGCAAAGATCATTGGGTGGAAGATAATGCCTGCTTTTCATGACCTAGCCGACATTGTTTCATCTGGGAAGGAGTGCCTCTTAGTGGCTAAAAGTCAGAACAAGGGGGCAAGTCTTATGAATTCTATTCCCAATTGTGCCTTTATTAATTTCCACTTGCCATGTATGTTGAAACTTTCTCATCTCTTAGTTTATTTGCACCATAGGGACAAAATCAACGTTTGGTAGCTTGTCTTGCTCGGAATGATGAATAGCTACACGGCCCTTGAAATGGAATGGCTGACATGCCAAGAGATTTGAACCAAAGAGTCCTAAATTGGAGCCTTAAGTGCACGACCTTGGGCAGATCATTTCATCACTCTGATCTGTCACTTACTGCCAGACTGTGAATCCTGCTTAGTTCTGTCCCAGACACAAAAATTACCATTTTCTAGCATCCTATGTGTGCTTTAATAAGAGTTCTATTGTTTTATAAATAAATAGATAAATGATTTATAGACAAAGTATTGTGTTATTTTAAAATTAAGATTACAAGGAAAAATGCCTTTAAAAAGCAATGTGTTCCATTTCTCATCTTTTCATTTTCTAAAATTCTCTCCATCCCATTCTCTTTCTTCTTATAACTAAAAACAAAAAAATTATCAACAGTAATT
>JAJIBD010022555.1:15000-230418 GCA_021461705.1 Cryptotis parvus
CTTGGAAGGCGACTGGAGCTGAGTTTAATCTGGGTTAGTCTCATATTTCATGCCCCCTGCTATCTCCCTGACCCCTGCTGTCATTTCCTTCCTTCCTTCCTTGCTTTCTTTTCTTTTCTCTCTTTCTCTTTCCTTTTTTTTCTTGCTCCTGGCTCTGTGCTCAGGGTTCACTCCCAATGAGGCTTCAAGGTTCGCACCGGGTCGTTATAGACCCTGGTTATCCGTGTGCAAGGCAAGCACCCTGCTGCTACATTTCTAAAGATGCTTTGGCTCTGTCAGGAGAATGGATTGGAAGCAGAAATGCATGGGAGGTCACCAGTGAGAATGTAATATAATGTCCAAGCAAGACATGCTAGTGACTTTGCTGGTAAAAGCAGTAGAAATAATGGAGGTGGTGGGTCAGTATTGACATCAAGGATACACACAGGTTTTCAGGGGCCTCTGGCTATATTAGGAACCAGGTGAATTGCGCTATTTATTCATATGGACAAAACTGAAAGAGAGCCAGGTTTTCATGGAAAATTAAAAATGTTCATTTTGAATGTGTTAAGTTTTAGAGGCTTTTGCATCATCCAAGAGAATTTGTCTAAAAGGGAATGGGATATGCAATTGGCAGTCTCAGTGAAGAGGTGTGATTTTACAAGCACATTGGTAAGCCAAAGCAGAGAGGAAGAGAGAAGTATAGCAGTTTCATTCTACTCAGGAGTTTCTCAAGATGCTTCAAGCTTAAACTTTCTAAATATAGGTTTATTTTTTTCTAGCAGCAAAAATTAAATATAGGAAAACCAGAGTAGACTATATGCGATTACAATTAATCACTTTGTGTGGCCAACCAATTTTTTTAGTGTGTGAGTATTACGTTTTGGGAGCTAAGCAGTCAACCAAATGAATACATAATTAAATTGTGAATAGGAAAGCAATATTGCTGCAGCTTGCTGATTTGATGTTCTTAGATGGACACGAGCTAGTTAATGGATGTCAGCAACGCTTCTGAAAGCTCAACTTGCTGTCCATGTAAGGTTTTCAAACAATCAATCAACAGGATCAAATGAGAAAACTGAATTACTCGTTGACAGATAACTACATAATGACTGCAGCAACTGAATTTATATGCAGAGTATGTGCATGCTTTCTCCTTATTTGGGAAATTTTCTCTCTTACTAAAGATAGATTTTGGTTAATCTTCTCCTTAGGCACTAAGGATATCAGAAAGAATAGTATCTCCTCACACAGGTAAAGAAACAGGCTTACAGCAAGACCCAATCTTTAATAACCAAATTTAAAAGGTGCCTGTCAATGTGGCAGGTTGGTGCGAGGCCTGGCAGGGAAGGGGGTAGGGAGAGGAAACCCAGGAATACTGGTGGAAGGAAATTGACACTAGTGGCAGAACTGGTGATGGAACAGTGTATGTCAAAAGCCCAACTATGAATAACTTTGCAATTCATGGCGCTTTAACAACATAAAATTTTGGAAAAAATGACAGAGAATAGGCTTAAAGAGTTTAATAACAAAGAAACATTCAGGGAAAGGGTGTTGCTCAGCTGACACTTGCTTTGCATAGGAGCCTCTTCATCAAACCCCAGCGAGAGGGGAGGGGGAGGAAAGAAAAAGACAATAAGAGCAAAAAACAAGACTCAATAGGGCAAAAAGAATTTGAGGTACAATTATATCATATTTGAGAAAACAAGTGATGAGGCAACCCTGTGACTAGTAAGGGCAGTAAATTACTCATGAGCCTGGGCCTAGAGAGCTGTAGGGAGAAAGTCTTGGTAACAGGGATCCAAGAAGACAAAAACCCAAGAGAAGTAGAATTAAGGAAACAAATAACAATTTCTAGAGATCTGACTTCAAACAGAGAAACCAAAAGGAACCTGGTTTCTTTCTCCTCCATCTAATCTATCCATGCTGTTGTTTCTCTTTCAGCAGAACTGGAAGCCAGAGGACACGCTGCCTGGGAAGTACAGTTTGCTTGGGCTACCTCTGCAATGCAGAGCAGAGTAAAGCAGAGGAGAGCAGGGCTGGAAACAGCCCTTGAGTGAACAAAATAGAAAGGAGACCAGCACACAGAGAAGAAGCAACTTGTTCTCAGATCACAGACTGTCTGGCACAATTATGCTATATTGTTAATGACTATAAAGGGATATAAGACTCAGAGGAGTATCTATATTTGACCCTAATGTATTTTATTTTATATATGATATACACGTGAATGTGTATGCAATGTATTTATATAGGTGTATGATGTTTAAATAAGATGTATAAGACCCACAGTCTGATGTTATGTAGGCTACATATATATTATGTCATTACTTTCTTTAGAATTTCACTCCTGTGTCTTTTGCTTTTTTATGAATCTGGGATTTTGAGAGGCATTTTTCTAAAATTGTTGTTGTTTAGTTTGGGACCATAGGCAACACTGGTGCCAGGGATCAAACCCATAGTTCCTACATGCAAAGCATGCGTTCAGCCTTTTGACTTATTGCTGTGGCAGGTTATATTATTAAATTATTATTTTTAATTCTTAAAAGTAAGGTTTAAGTAAGATGGTTCTATAAGGAGAATCTGTGTTTATATCTGTAATTGCAACGAGTCTCCAACAAAGCTTTTATTGATGTGCAGAGAAAACTTTTTATTGATGTGCAGAGAGAGAGGGTTTACTATCATGAGCAGGGGAGAGGCCATGCTGGCCAGACTCAGAGTGGAGTTTTGGGCCCTGCCCTTTCCTCTGCCTCCATGCCAGTTGCCCTGGAAGAGAGAGACCCACCCACGCCAGACCCACATGTCCCTTTGCGCACAGCCGCAAATTTTTATAGGATACTGAATTTTGCATAAGGTTCTTCCCAATTTCTTTCACATTTATACATAGTAAACAGTTATAGACATATTTTAACTGATACAAGTAAGCCTGGCAAGAAGCCAGAGCAAACCACACATCATGCAGTTAGTTTTCTAAACATCCATACTCCATAGTTCCTCAGAGCTCCATCCAAGAGAAAACCTGATCTTCCCCCTTTAAGTTTCATCAGTAAATGCTCTGGTTGAGAGCCTTCTACTGAGACAATACCAACTACACGGTAAAGCCTGGCAAGCTACCGTGTTTTTTTTTACTTTTTATGCCAGAGACCGGTAACTATTATGGACCTCAGTTCCATAACCTGAAGAATGGTTTTGGTCTCCTCCTGTCCCTGTAGCAAGTAGATGCCTTTGGGTTGCACTTGCTTGTGACAGGACTAATGGAGATGTTACTAGTGCCCACTCGAGCAAATCGATGAACAATGGGAAGACAGTGATACAGTGAGAGAAAACTACCTGAAGTACCAACAAAGAAAGCTTTTTGTACTTCTTTATTCATCTCTGCGCTATTCAAAATAGCTAGAATCTGGAAACAACCTAAGTGCCGAGAACAGAGGACTGGCTAAAGAAACTGTGGTTCATCTACACTATGGAATACTATGCAGCCATCAGAAAAGATGAAATTATGAAATTTACCTGCAAATGGATGAACATGGAGACTACCATGCCGAGTGAAATTAGTCAGAAGGAAAAGGACAGATAATAGAATGACTGTATTCATTAATAGGATATAAATAGATACCAGTGTTTTACTAAGTGTGGGAAATGGTAATGGCAGATTAAAACTCACCACTGAATATACACAAAAGAGACTTAAGTGATAAACTCTAAATATCTGAAGGGCTAGCCACAATGTGTAAAATAAGAGGGATAGAGATGCAGAGACAGAGAGAGAGAGACAGAGAGAGAAAGAGAGGAAAAGGGCTACCTGCTATTGAGGCAGCCTGGGGGTGGGCGGGAGGGGGTGGAGTACATTGGTGGTAGAAATGGGGCACTGGTGGAGGGATGGGTGTTGGAATACTGTATTACTAAGAACCAATTATGAGCACCTTTGTAATTGTATGTCTCGCGGTGTTATATTAAAAAATTAAAAAAAAATAGCACCCAGAAGTAGCAAGAGAGAGATGTCCTTGATAAGAAAGTAACTCCACCTCTGGTCAATAAGTTAAAATCAGGAAGAATTTTCTAAGATGCCTGGGGATATGGTTGGGGTAGTGAGGTTGTTCCAAAACCTGTCAACCTAATCTTATATCTATCCTATACTTAAACCTTGGAACAAGAGGCAAGCAAATACAAGTTATAAACAGGGGTTGGAGTCATTGACAGGAGCCATCTTGGCAACCTGTCTCAATCTTGCTGGAAGCAGTACTGGCGCACAGACCACCACATTGGCTCTCACTCTCCTTAATAACAGACAGTGAGAGCAAATCCCTGAGGCCAGCTCCACCTATCTTTAGCAAAGGGCTTAGCTAGCTGGGGGCTGAGAGGTAATTGACTCTTGACTGTAATTGAATATTGACTGTTGGATGACAGAGCCTAGCTAGTTTAGGATTTTTGCTGTTTAATCTACTTACAATTTAAGCTATTTACATTTCCTTAAGCCAGGATTCATGCTAATGAGGTCACTCTTCTGTGTAAACACTGATGGAGGGTGTGGCAGTTAAAGGAGGCATTTTGCCTCTGAATTAATAACTTCCTAAATATTATTATAATCTCTACTATGATTTCAATGTTTTCTAGATTGTGCACAATTCCTCTTAATACCCACTGGTCCCGGGGTGGGACAGTTAGCATTTACCAGAAAACTTCCACCCTTGCTAGGTTGAGACTACTGTTTAAGATTAAAGGAAGGGTCTAATAGCTTGTCCTCAAGCAGTCAAGCATGACCCTTTCAGTAAAGAGAGGACACTCAGAATCACCCTGGTACAGATGATAAATAAGACAGACCTTGTGGGTACCATCTAGATTGTAAGAAGCCCATTAAATTATGATGTACTTTCCCCATGAATAAATATGCATTAAGATGTATTTATTTATACCAGCCCTCTCTCTCTCTCCAGTGTTTTGACATAAGAGATAACTTACCTCTAAGTAAGATAACTTACCTCTAGGCCCTGGCACAATCATTTGTTTAGACCTGAAACTAGTGTGGCAAAACCTTATGTCTAAACTAGAAGCTGATTCATTGATCTTTGTTGACACTACACTCCCTGAAGATAGGATTACTTTTGAATAAATAAGGGGACTGACCCGATGTATATCCATCCACTTTGGTTGGGGACTTGGGTCCCTGAGCATGGTCAGAGTTCTGACCAAGAGCTAGAGGTCTGGGGAATCCCATTATCTTGGATTGTGGTGGCAGAGCTTGTGTTTTTAAAAGCCTTTCGGAACCGTGCTGGACTCCTGAGTTTTCATCCATTCCCTGCCAGCCTTGGAGGAAGGAAGGGAACTCATTTCCTGATATTATTGGGGACCCAGCGGCTCCCCAAAAACTGACCCCTAACAGGCAAATAGATTTGGCCCCTGCCTGTTCATATCTGACTGCTAGGAAGCTAGTTTCGCCCCTATAGACAGAAAGCACCCTGTGGCTCTCCCAATACAAAGACATTCTTTGGGGGTGGGGTCAGGTGAGGTGGCACACTCATTGAGTACTTTGCTCCACCGCTTGCTCAAGGCCAGCCAGACTCTGTTCAACCATCTCTGGATCGCTTATTTTGTAATTACCTGGGACAAAGACCTCAGCCAACCCCAGGTCAGAGGAACTACGACTGTCTAGTGGCTGAAGGGAACTGGTGACCCAAATGTCTGATCATATCCTGAGACTCACAGACATGGGGCAGAGCTGCTACTGGCTCTCCCTGTGCCCAGTCGCTCACGAGGTGCCCAGGAGGGATGGCTGGTTCTAGCCCTGGCCCGCCACCCCAGCACAGCCTTGCAACAAGGCAGACGACCCCCCACTCGATGAGGGCCTCCGTTTTCCACATCAGGACTTCCCTCTCATCAGAACTCCACCCATAAGACCAGTCTATCACAGCCCGGCTGTGATATCAATAAATGCTGGATTTAGAGGTGACTACAAGAGTATGCCACCCACACGGCAGAGTCTGGCAAGCTACCCATGTTGTATTTGATATGCCAAATACCAGTAACAATTTTAGACCTCATTCCCATGACCTGATGGAATGGTTTGAGGCTCTTTATGTTTCTGGAGCAAGCAGATGCCCTCGGGCTCTACTAGCATGAGACAGGACATATGGAGATGTTACTGGTGCCCGCTAGAGCCAATCGATGATGAACGGGAATACAGTGATACAGTGATCCTGACCTGCTTGAACTCAAGCCACAGCCCCTTGGGCACACATAATCTTGACTGACTGATGATGACCCAGGCATGCTCGAACTCAGCAAACAGACACTGCTGAGGACTCACTGCCTGGAACCTTTGCTTGCACTTAATAAAATCAGTTATAATTTAAAGTAACAAAATCAAGTCTAGCTAAACTGTTTTTAGTATATGTGTAATAACCAGGTGAGTGAAGATTATTAACTAGGGAGAGCTTGTTCAAGTAGTGCACTGAACTCCAGAACATACAAGTGTGAGCCTGATCAATGGCCTCAATCACCGTATCTCCAATTCAACGTTGGTGAAAATTAAATGATTTATTGTCTCTAGGGTCAAGAGGGCACAGAATCCAGGGCCACATTTATGCAAATACGTGTTCCACAATTAATTCATATCCTCAACTGAAGATTCGATATTCCCAGTTGCCTTTATGGTCTTTCCTGCTCTGTGGTTCTATTACTCCAGTTTCAAGAAAAAGACAAATCTGTTTTGGCCTCCAGGAAGAAAGCCAAAACCAATTCTAGCATCACCACTAGCAGCAGAAGCTAAGAAGCCTCTCCTATGACAAATCTGCAAGCTCACCCACGGCGCACTCTTTACTATGACGTCTGACTTAAGGTGAGCTTATATTTGTTTACAGATCTTGAACACATTATGGCAATGGGCTAAAGGAAATGTTTAAGCTTCTTGCTAGATTTCCAGTTGTGACTCTAACACACCACTCTACATGTGAACTATCAATTCTATTAGTCATGTTTTACTTGAATCTAATGACTACATTTCTGCTCAAAAGAGTAAAAGCAAGACACAAAAACAAATAACATTTGTTATTTTCTTCCCATTAATTCTTGTTTCTTACAATTGACCAATGATAAAGCCTTTAAAATTCTTTCTAAATCCAGAAATCATAAAATATTTATTTTTCCAATTATTCCAAGAAAAAACTTTTAAGAAAGAGGAGTCATATAAGCTATCCAAGAGACAGTTTGAGGGAAATTACTGATGTAGAGAGACAGATGGTGAGAGACAAACAGTCTTGGAATCTGGTCTCTTCACTAAGACGTGGTAAATTCTCCACAAAGACACTGTGATCAGGGCTCAACACTTTTCAAGTAATGCAGTGATTTTGAGGAGGATGTTAATCCCAGCTTATTTTCCCTATTTCTCTGGTCCACAAGTACCAACTGCTGGTATGTTATGTCCATTCTCCAGAAAGTGCAATGCCAAGCCTAAGAGTCTTTACCATGATCTGTACAGCCTCCTTTTGGACTGCAATTTTGGGGGAAATGGCAGGTTTGCGTATCACCTTAATATTGGTAAATAATATAGAAAAGAGAAACAGACAAGGAGCCACCAGTAGACTGGGTAAAAACCAGAGTTATGAGGCTATGAAGTGAAATGTTTCAGCACACCCAGATGTGTGTGCTATCAAGAAGAAAATTAAAGCACCCTGGCAAGCTAAAACTGCCCAGAATTGAAATCCAACAAATCACCATTTGACAGCTTCCCACCAATTAGAACAATGACTGAAATGTCACTTGCATAAAAAGACTGAATTGTGGCATAGTCCACACACTGAGCCTTGCCTGTCCTGCCTTCATTCTGTCTGTCTCACCCACCTCCATTCCATCCCCACCATATTAGCATGTTTCCTGCTGGGCTACTTGGGTGGTTCAAGTGTTTCCAGGTCTCTTCTTGGCACTGCAATACCGAAAACCCAAAAACAGATCTACCTTATGCGAAAAAAGAGAATAACAACTCTTATGCTATAACACAGTTGCTATAACGTGATGAGGTTTCCTTTCACTGTCTCTGACTCAATTATTTAATAAATATTCATTCACTTGATTCTATGTGCTTAGAATGAGCTAAAAATGGACATTTGTAGGCAGTCAAGATGAGGTAATGAAGACAAATGTGACTCTGGTATAAACATGTTCAACCCAATCCTTCCAGTGCTTCATTACAAAACATGAATGGATATTTGGTTCCCTTTCTAGATCAATTTGGTCTCATTTCAAAATAGGAATTAAATGGATAGTTTTGCAGCATGTTCATTTTACACAGCCGTTCCGCATCCCAAACAATGGGAGATTGCTGTCCTAATGGCAACATGAGAGCTCAGAATAGAATTGTATTTGTATAATACATTTAACTAGCGCTAAATTATAACACGATCTTGGTGAACCTGCACAGAACATGCACATAATTAGAGGACATATTATTTTTATTACTGCTATTGCTATTAATGTATAATTAATTTATGTTCACAGTCCACTGCATGTAAAGTGTCAGTGATCCACTGGGAGTAAAAAGGTGGGGAGCCAGGTAAATTAATTAATCTAAGGTTAATCTAAAGCAGTCATTTTAATCTGACCTGCCTAAAAAAGTATCCAATCAAGGATAGATGACAGGACGACTCGGGTGGACATAGTAGCAGACCAAAGAAAGTTCCAGTCAGGAAATGGGAGAACAACAAAAATAACAACAGAATGAAAAAGAAAATTCTTTGTGCCCTCCTCAACACCTAGATAAAAGGTAGAATCAAGCAGGGGCCATACACGCAGACAGCAACAAGGTACAGAAGGTACACAAGGTCTCACACCATGGCTGTAACTGGAGACTAAGGAAAGCCTGGATGGTGGAGAACTGATGGGGTATGTTCTATATCCACTGGGAGTGGATCAGTGACAGGTACAGAGCAGCAAGTCCCAACAAGGTGATCTATATGAAAGGTTCCTCTCAGCTAGACAGATTCTAGATTAGGAACACAGGAGGTGAAAGCAGCTTAGGGGGAAGACCAGATCATTGTACACTGGAGGTGGCCAGGATGTGGTGACACACAGTAGAGATGGATGGATGGATGGATGGATGGATGGACGGACAGATGGACAGACGGATGGACAGACAGACATATAGATAGAAAAATAGATAGATAGGTAGATAGATAGATAGGTAGGTAGGTAGGTAGATAGATAGATAGAAGATAGACAGACAGACAGACAGACAGACAGACAGACAGACAGACAGACAGACAGACAGATAGATAGATAGATAGATAGATAGATAGATAGATAGATAGATAGATAGATAGATAGGCAGGCAGACAGTCAGGCAGACAGATAGATAGATAGATAGATAGATAAACAGACAGATAGTTGATAGATAGAGAGAGAGAAAGAGAGAGAGGTGTGGGGAGTGATTTGTATATGGGGAACATAACCTGTCTTTTTTAAATTGCATAATAAACTTTATCTTCTGAAGGACATGAGTTTTGTATGCAAGTCTTCCACAATTCTCAAATGCAATAAAATATACTCTCATACTAAATTTATCAGGTGAGGGCAACAATTTGTTTTGTGATTTTGAGTATCACAAAGGCAAATATAGCTCTAACCTGCAGCTGATTTCTTTACCCAGCTTCCCTCCTCTCCCACTCCATGCCTCCTCTCCCACTCCATGCCTCCTCTCTACAGATTTTCATTTCACTGTGATAGTCTATAGCAAAACTTGAGAAAAATTAAATGGAAGAATCTGTGACAGAGCCAGGGCTAGTCAGCACTGGAAGGCACTTTGAAGTCATGCAGAATTGCGTAGCTCTTACGTCTTTGTCTTTGGAGAGAATCAAGTTGGCCTTGGATTCTTGGGGGTTAAGGGAAGAAGGTCACACAGAGAGGTTCATATTATTGTCTTTGACGATGGATGTAAAAGTAAAATTTGACTGAAACTTTGAGTCCCATCAAAGGTCATTTAGGCAGGAGCCAAGCAGGTAGTTTCACCATGGGGACTGCCTGCATTTTTATCCACTTGTACTAATTGTGCCCCCATTTATGAAGACCCTCACTCCACCAACAGCCAAACCCTGTTTTATTTATCAAATCCAAGTATGCTGGCATAGATTGAACAGATAGCTTATAGGATGAGGGTACAGAACTTGGCTGTGTGATCATTAGAGCATTACCTAAGAATTTAAGTCATTCTCAATATTTTTAGAGAAAAATGATTTTAAAAACAGGTGGAATCTGTGAAGTCTGGATGGCTGTTAGCTACCTCAAAGCATGTCTAGTCTCTTCCACAATGTTCCTTTGAGATTAGTCACTCATTTCTTACATGAAAACTGTTCCCTTCTGAAACGGTTTTATGGGCTCAGAATGTTTGTTACACTTTGCTCTTATGCCTTTTTGTTAAATTCAGGTTTTTCCTTTACTAAAGTGCATTTTCTTAACGATCACATCAGTTTTGTGATTCTTGGCTAGAGCAAATTACTGTCATTTTCATTCTCCCATAGCTTCAGGACATTTTTTTCTTTCTGGTTGGTCTTTAACCTAATAACATACTTTGTGTCTACACTAATGGCATCTTGATAATGATAATGGACAGAAGCTCAATTAGAAAACATTAGGAAACATGCATCTCAGATTCTTTCAGTGTGCAAGAATTTCTTAAACTGACAAAGGGATTTCACTTTCTTTTTGTTCCCTGCATTAAAAGTTCTTTCAAACATATTTCTCAGATTTACAGAGCAGAACATTGTAGGGTGATCAACCCCCTTACCAATTTGCCAGTCCCAGGGCACCTTTAACAGCTCCTTGTGCTCCATTATAGCTCTGGAAATTAAAAAAGAGGTGGACCTGATCAGCAAGGTTATATCTCACCTTACTTTCAATGTTCTTTTTTGAATCTTATAAACAGACAAAGAAGCAATTGATGAACAATTTCAAGAATAACTTTGGGCCATGCACACACAAGTCTAAGAAGGCAGTCTGAGATTTACTTCTGAAGGATCTTGTCAGCCGTGGTGAAAGCAATTAAGGGGAAAAGAAGGACTTCTATTGGGCTGTATCTACTGGGCCTCTGATACAGTCTACTCTTGCCATTACTTAATTTCTCAAAAAAGAAAATGGTGAGGTTCAAGCAGATTCTGTGCTCAAAGCTCTAACCATCTGGGGTAGTAAGGATTTTCAAGTTTAAATGTATAACATAAAAGAAAAAGCAACAAAAAATTAAAATATACATAAGTTAATCTGTAGAATATGTTCAAGACAGTTTTCTGGGCCTCTTAAAGAATCTGATTTAGAATTTCAGGGGAGGTCCTTGAACATGCATTTTTGATAAGCACTCAGGTAATACCCAGTGCTGTCAGAAAGAAAACCATCCTTGGAGACAGCTCTAGAAGAGGATGAGGAGGTGAGGTTGGCACCATACCCCCAGAGCCTCTCTGTTTCCGCACCCTGTCAGGTTATCTGCTTCCTTTGCCAAACACACCTACTGCTATTATTTTGGCAGCAGTGTTCCCTGAAGGACTCCGTTATTTCTAATGGACTGTAACTGACACAAACGTGTGCTAGACTTTGGAATATGTATTTTTGAGTCAAGAATAATAATCCATAAAATGAGCTATCCATCTATATAATGTTGGCTATAAATAGTTGAATGAGGCAATTTCTTTTCATTCCACCAAGCTGAGTACCAGGTTTAGAGCTTTATAATGCCATTCTGCGTTCAAAATGAACCCAAACTAAATCTTTCTCAGTCTTTCCATCTCTGAGTTTTGTTTGTTAGAAGCTTTCACCTACATCTTAGGATAATGAAATTTGAAGAATTTTTTGGAAACAGTCTATCTGTGAAAACCAAATTAAGGGCATGATGTCCTCATAAATAACTTTTGACAGTGACACAGTACCTTTCTTGTAGAAAGTGATTTGATAAAGCCATTTATTTTTGTTTTGTAGAAAGGAATTTGGTGAAATTAGACTGGTGCTTATACAATTGTTCTCTGTCTCTTGTAAAGTTTAATATAGTTTTTTTGACAGGAAGTATGCTTTGTTGAACACTTACTTGCACCACAATTTCAGAGGCACTTGTTAGTGATGTACTCAAATGCCAAATTATTGCAAAGTTGTCTATGTTTTACCTTTATTTATTTAAAGAAGTAAATATTTTGAAATATGGTTCACTTGTGTATATTTATGGGAAATAAAAGAAGCTATTTATAAAAGAACAATTTAAAAAGGACAGTTTTTTACTAGTAACTAGAATATTCCTTTTTATAAATATGTCAAGAAAGCATAAGACAGTGCAGTGGGTAGGGAGCTAGCCCTGCACACAGTCATCCTTTCTGGGTTCAGTCCCCAGCACTACCAGTGGGTTTTAACCCATAAGCACTGCTGGGTATGGCCCGCCCTCCTAACCACCCCAAAAAGCCATTTTGGTTGTTTGAACCAAACAAACAAAAATAAACTCCATCAAATTATGCACTTGAACTTAGTTTTTCTCATTTTCTAAGTAAAATACCCTTGGTTGATTTAGAACAATCAACATATTATTAATGATTTCTTGTAACTTATCAAATTATCTTCAAAGCCCATATTTACTTTAATAATAATTGTTACAATTTGAATGAATTGATTAATAGAGATAATGAATTTTTAAGCCTTTATGGAGGTCGGGAAGTAAGAACAGCGCTGAAAGTATCTACTTCTGGATTCCTTTTTACTCACAATTGAATTCCACTGAAAAATGCACCGAAGAGTCCAATCATTCCCAGAAATTCCACTCGACTGAGGGTTCGGATGATATATTCTTCCCAGACGTTAGAGATCCCATACAGTGTGGCTCCTCCTAACACCAGAAGGTCCCCAACCAGCTTATTTTCCCCTAGGAACAAAAACACACAAACAAAAAAGAAAATAGAGAGACATAAAAAATTTTCCTAAAGAGAATCAGGTACCAGAAAGTTGAATTTCTTTTTGCTTATTATACCGACATAAAAATTTTATGGTTTCCCAGCTGAGATAAAGTTCATCCTGGGCGCTATATCATTCTGATACAAAAATAATGCTCCATCCAGGGAGCAAGGGCCTTAGTTTCATTGGTAATGTGGGAGAATGGTAAAGAGTCAAACAAACTGAAAACATAAGATCCAACCTATAACAACCAAACTTTAGGGAGTGCTTATCATGCAGGCAGGCTTGTGGGGGTGGAGACAGGTGGCAATTTGAAAATACTGGTAGAGAGAAATTGACATTGGTGGTGGGACTGGATCTAGAATATTACAAATATAATTCTTAAATATCAATAACTTTGTAAATCGAGGTTCTTTTATTAGAAAATACTGTTGTATATATAAAACCAGAGTTTGTTGTTTTCTGTGGTGTAGGCGGGTTACATCTGGCAGTGCTCAGGGTTCACTCACTCACCACATATGGTCACCTGGGGGACCATATATGTTGCCAGGGATGGAGTTTCGGTTGGCTATATACAAGGCATCCCTGTACTAAGCCATAGCCAGAAATTTTACCTCCTGAGAAGCAGCCAAGTTTTCTTCTGGGTTTTCCTGCCTACACAATGCCTCATGTCTTCTGTCTAGGAATGTGTCTATGAATATATGCTAATATGTGGACATGTTACATTTGCTGCAGGGTACTTTCCAACCACTTAGAGAACATGGTGTCAAACAAATGGAATGAATCTGAATTTCCACCCTGTGCTATATTAGGACAAAAACGATTATAGAAGCAAGTATTCAAGAGCTCGGGTGAAATATGTATTTGCCTAGAAAAAGGAGAGTGTTTGCTCAGAAAATAAGAGTAAAAAAATATGGAGTGAGATTTTTTTTATGCTACCCCTTAAGCAAGAAATGCAGGAACTAAAATATATGTAATGCACTATCACATAAATATTTTTTCTTGTTATATATATGTATATATATATACACTCCGTTTATATATATACATATATATATACTCAATATATATGTGGTTTAACATATATATATTATTTGGTGTCAAATTAGTTTGGTTTCAGCTTGTTTCTAGATTTTAATAAATGTTCCACTTGTTTATTTCCTAATAGGCAAACTCTTTCCATTCCAGGAAATGTGAATTCTGTTAAGGAAGGAGAGCAGAAATCAGTAACTGAGGAGACCTCACTGGTGAGCATGATGTTCGACTAGTCTCCAGCTCTGACCTGAGCTCAGAAGCTAGACATACAAATGCAGCTCTAGGCAGTAGAGTTGCCAGATAATCTCGGGATGAGGTGATAGTATGCCTACTCTCAAACTGAGATTGGGCTATTTTTTGATTTCCTGATACTTGTTTCATGATACATGTCAGCATTTCTCTGAATTTTCCCCCTTAGTTCTGCTTTTGCTGTCCTATAGATTCTTTTAGTTTAGGCCCTAATTTTCATTTGTCTTGAGGTATCATATTATTTCTCCTTTGATTTCTTCTTTGACTTCCTGAAGGATTTCTCCACTCCCAGTGCCAATTTGAGGATGGCTGCTGCAAAGCAGCCCTGGTGGGCTTGGCTCACCTCCAGGGTCCGCTTCGCTGCTGCCTCTGGGTACAATAACTCTTAATTCAGCTAATCGTGCGTTTATATTATACGTACATATATAATATAATACACACATATATGTCACTGATTATTAAACACAAGCAAACTTCACTGCATTGAATTTCCTTATTTTTTCTTTATGTTTTTATTATTATTTATTTGGAGGCCACACCTAGCAGTGCTCTGAAGCTCCTCCCAGTACTTTTTGTTTGGGGATACACCTGGTGAAGTTCAGGGGTGATTCATAGCTCTGCACTCAGGAATCACCTCTGCAGTATACTCAAGGGACCATATGGAATACTGAGGATCAAATTCAGTTCCACCACACACAAGACAGGCACAATCTGTACTAGCAATCCAACCTCAAGTTTCCT
This sequence comes from Cryptotis parvus, assembly GCA_021461705.1. Lineage (NCBI taxonomy): Eukaryota > Metazoa > Chordata > Mammalia > Eulipotyphla > Soricidae > Cryptotis > Cryptotis parvus. The sequence continues at coordinate 29,908 of JAJIBD010022555.1, forward strand.
TATTTTAAAAAGATGTCATTCTGAAAATAAAAATTTTAACTGATGTGAAATAATGTAAATAAAATAATGTAAAATGCCTAATATACACTGTATCATTAAATATTCACTAAGTAATATCATTAAGTACTCATTAAACACTCCATATCAGGACCCATGGCCTAGAATGGAATGAACAGGGTTAGAGACTATCTGAGTTCATCATGTCGACCAAGACCATTCATGGCAACTAACAGTTCCAGAAGACTGAATCGAAACTTTGGACATGGGAATCTCCTAGTGGACAGTTTCACAATGAAATTGACCACATCATAGTCAATCGACGGTTTTGCTTGACCGATGCCGCTGTTGTCCCAAAATTTCAAACAGGATCGGACCACCCTCTCCTTCATGCAAAATTCTACTCCATGGAACAGGGAGAAAGGGCTGCAAAGTTTAAGAAGAGAACTCCCAGAATTCCCTTCTGGGAATGACCACCAACTGGGAGTTCTTTGGCACCATTGTGACAACATGGGAAGATGCCATCATTGCGACATTGACAGAGAATACAACCAATTGGTTCAGCATCTCCATGATTATGCAAGGAATGCCAAGAGAGAGAAAGCCATAAAAGGACACCTGTCTTCAAAAAATCTCGAGCTCACTCAATGTGGCAAGGCACGAGCCTCAGGCAATCATAAGCTAACGTCCAAGCTCGCAAAGCAGTGCAGAGAAGCCACACAGGAAGACCTCAAAGACAGAAGAGCAGCAATACTGGCCAATGCAGCAGAAGCTGGGAAAAGCATTGGCAATGCCCGCCTGTCCTTTGCCAACTATAAGATCAAGATGACTGCCCTCCGACATCCTGATGGATCTATCACATCTTCCAGAAAGGCAATGGAGAAGATTATTCATGACTTCTATTGGGATCTCATTGATAGCCTCGACCACCTGCACACATACCAAATTACACAGGATGGATATGTCATTCCCAGTGTTCTCCCTTCTGATATCTGACATGTCATTTCATAGATAAAGAAGCCAAATAAGAGGAGGAGGAGGAGAGGAGGAGGAGGAGGAGGAGGAGGAGGAGGAGAAGGAGAAGGAGAAGGAGAAGGAGAAGGAGAAGGGAGAAGGAGAAGGAGAAGGAGAAGGAGAAGGAGAAGGAGAAGGAGAAGGAGAAGGAGAAGGAGAAGGAGAAGGAGAAGGAGAAGGAGAAGGAGAAGGAGAAGGAGAAGGAGAAAGGAGAAGGAGAAGGAGAAGGAGAAGGAGGAGGAGAAGGAGAAGGAGAAGGAGAAGGAGAAGGAGAAGGAGAAGGAGAAGGAGAAGGAGAAGGAGAAGGAGAAGGAGAAGGAGGAAGGAGAAGGAGAAGGAGAAGGAGAAGGAGAAGAAGAAGAAGAAGAAGAAGAAGAAGAAGAAGAAGAAGAAGAAGAAGAAGAAGAAGAAGAAGAAGAAGAAGAAGAAGAAGAAGAAGAAGAAGAAGAAGAAGAAGAAGAAGAAGAAGAAGAAGAAGAAGAAGAAGAAGAAGAAGAAGAAGAAGAAGAAGAAGAAGAAGAAGAAGAAGAAGAAGAAGAAGAAGAAGAAGAAGAAGAAGAAGAAGGAAGAAGAAGAAGAAGAAGAAGAAGAAGAAGAAGAAGAAGAAGAAGAAGAAGAAGAAGAAGAAGAAGAAGAAGAAGAAGAAGAAGAAGAAGAAGAAGAAGAAGAAGAAGAAGAAGAAGAAGAAGAAGAAGAAGAAGAAGAAGAAGAAGAAGAAGCAGCAGCGAATAGCACCCCGCCCAGCCAAAGTCAGACCCGAACACCTGAAGAATCTGCCTTCAGTACTCATCAATACACTGGCTCGGCTTTTCACACGCTACCTGTCTGAATGTAAGGTGCCCTCCCAATGGAAAACCAGCAGGACAGTTCTACTGTTCAAGAAGGAAGACATCCACGACATTGGCAACTATTGCCCCATCTGCATGTTGTCCATCATCTACAAGCTGTTCACTTGAGTCATCCTGAACAGGATTGGCAGAACATTAGATGAAAGGCAACCATGCGAGCAAGCTGGCTTCCAAAAAGAATTCAGTACAATCGACCATATCCACACAGTAACCAAGCTCATTGAGGTTTGTAGGTAGTTCAAGATGCCACTCTGTCTCACGTTCATTGATTTAAAGAAAGCCTTTGATTCTGTTGAGACTGAAGTGGTCATTGAAGCCCTAGCTAAACAGGGTGTTCAAACTCAATACATCTAGATCCTTCATGAGTTTTATTATGGATTTACCACCAGGATTTCACCATTCTACAAGGAAGTGATTGTCAATGTAAAAAGAGGGGTTCGGCAGGGGTGATACCATTTCCCCCGAAACTCTTAAGCACCACCTTTGAGAACTTCATGTGACAATTAGAATAGGAAGGTATGGGAGTGAAGATAGATGGCTGGCAACTACGCCACCTCCGCTTCATGATGACATCATTCTAATAACACCAAACATTAGCCAAGCGGCACAAATGTTGGTTGATTTTGACCGAGAATGTGGAAAGCTAGGTCTAGAGCTGAATCTCAACAAAACAATGTTCATGAATTAGTTCCAGATGCTCCATTCACTCTCAATGGAACAAACATCTCTGAATGCAGCAGTTATGTGTATCTAGATAGAGAACACAAGATGATAAATGACCTAAAACCTGAGTTGCACAGTAGAAAGAGAGAGGCATGGAATGCCTTCAAGAGCATCAAAGAAATAGCTAAAAGGGTAAAGAACCTCCGGCTGTTCTCCATGCATTAATATATACCTCAGAGACCTGGGACTTATGAAAGCAGGATGAGAAATCTATTCAGGTCTCCCAAAGAGAAATTGAAAGAGCTATGCTTGGAATACCATGCCTCACTCAAGTGAAAGAAGGAATCTGTAGTTTCGACCTCCTTCGATGATCGAGAGTCAGGGATGCTGTCTCGTTTGCCAAGGCATTGAAAATCAGATGGGCTGGACATGTAATGTGACTTGGAGATGACCGCTGGACTAGAACCATTACCAATTGGATCCAAAGGGACGTCAAAAGATCACGTGGCTGCCCACCTACAAGATGGTCAGACTTCTTCATCAAGACCCTGAAAGAATGATTTGAGGCTCTTCGTATTCCTAGAGCAAGCAGATGCCATTGGGCTACACTGGCACATGACAGGGACAAACGGAAATGTTACTGGTGCCCGCTCAAGAAAATAGATGAATAATGGGATGTCAGTGGATCAAGTGATGGTTAAAAAAGAACGAATCAATCTATTTGAAAAACCCCTTGTCATTCTGGATTGGGTGGTTCTCATTTGGGATTCATTTTATTTTGAATCAATCGGTTTAAAATTATAGTGCAAAAATTGATTTTCTTCAGCCTAGAACTGAACATTGAATATAGGCAAAAAGATACACATGATAACCTCTAAATATATGTATTGCAATTCACAATGTGCAAGAGAGAGAAGAGAGAAGGAGAGAGAGAGAAAGAGAGAGAGAAATAAAGAAACTGCCATAGAGGAAGGCTAGGGGAGGGTGGAGGGAATTAGGGTCAATGGTGGTGGGTAATGGGCACGGTGGAGGGTGGGTGTTAGGTATGACAGATACCTAAACATGAACATCTTTGTAATTCTATATCTCACGTTTGTATAATAAAATATTAATTAAAAAAGAATTGGTTTTCTTTTTTTCTTTTTGGGTCACTCCTGGTGATGCTCAGGGGGTACTCCCGGCTCTTTGCTCAGGAATTACTCCTGGCAGTACTCGGGGACCATGTGGGATGCTGAGGATCGAACCCTGGTCGGCTACATACAAGGCAAACACCCTACCCACTGTGCTATCTTTCTGCCCCGAATTGGTTTTATTTGCTGGCATTTTCTTCAAGTTCTAGAAGCATCTGTTTGGAGGAACATTTTGTCTCTGTAATAACAGGAGGTAAAGAAGGAAGATTATTTAACATTGCTACTTACCACTATATTAAGAGGAAAACAGCGAACTATACATTGGTAGAAAGCTGAAAAACTACTAAAGCAATTTATGAAAATGAACCCATCTCACTGAACATTTTTGAGTTTTAAGTGGAACCATTTGCCTTATTTTTTTTCTGGAACTTGCTAAGTTTTAGTACCATAATCCTACATTTGGGGAAAACAGATCTGGGGCACTTGCTTACTCTAATTTATTGGACAATTATAAATTTCTTATAAAGTCAAAATTATGGAAAAGCAAGTACCAAATGGCATGCCAGAAAAATCCTGACTGGATTCACATCTACATCATACCGTTTGAAAAAGTGTCCTTGTACACGTTTCTTATCTTCCTTTCACTTTAATTTCTTTGGCTTTGAAACTAACAGTAAAAATGGTTTTTTTTTTTGTGAAGTTTGGAGGACAAAATGGGCTAATGCACAAGAAAATGTCTGGGACCTTTGGAAACTCAGTAAAATTGTTAGTTTCATCGATCATATCTAATTATCTACTTCTTGATATATTTTCTCTTCCTTTGAATAAACAAAACAAGAACTCTAATCATAATTGTTATTTGGATATTTAATAACTTTAGAGAGAAACCGTAAGATGTAATCAATGTATTATTATAGAGGCTATTTTGAATAGCAAAGCTTTCTTTAATAAGAAGCTATTTCATTTCAAAGTGCTTAATAAAATTTTAAAATAGGTTGGCCAACATAACATCTGATGAGTACTCAGGTGCATTTTCCTGCGAGCCCTCTTTTTATTCTTGAACAAATCTGTGAATACTGTAATCAAAATACCTCTTCCTTAAAAAATATAAATTTTTATTGAGGTGTGTCTTAATACTTTCTTATTTAATCTGATTAATTAATTGATTAATTTAGGGGTTGGATCACACCTGGTAGTGCACAAGTCCTATTTCTGGTTGAGGAGTGACCTCTGGTGGTACACAGGGGACTATATATGGTGCCAGGATTTTGAACCAGGGTCACAGCTGAGATGGCTATATACAAGGCAAATGTCAGCCAAAGACTCTTATTTTCCAACCTTTCCTTTCATAACTACATCTTTTCTTTATTTTTTTTTCAGGATAAAAATCTAAATTACTCTATTAGTGTAATCACTCTCATTTTATTTTTTTATTTTAAATTTTTTATTATACCACCATAAGACATACAATTACAAAGGTGTTCATAATTGGTTCTTGGTAATACAGTATTCCAGCACCCATCCCCCACCAGTGCCCCATTTCCACCACCAATGTACCCCCACCCCCTCCCTCCCCCCAGGCTGCCTCAATAGCAAGTACCCCAGTTTCCTCTCTTTCTCTCTCTGTCTCTCTCTCTCTGCATCTCTCTCCCTCTTCTTTTACACATTGTGGCTAGCCCTGCAGATATTTAGAGTTTATCACTTAAGTCTCTTTGACTACATCTTTTCTGAGAAGATGAAATTCTATGGAGAGTATTGTTTATTAATCAACCATACACAGCCCAACATTTACCACTTTCTTAGGAGTCATTTCTATTGTTTGTCTCTCTCCTCCCTATCATTTCCTCTCCTCCAACATTTAACAAAGAGATGGCCTGTATGAACAGAAAGGCCAATAATATTGTGGTGGAGAGAATGTACACATAGGGCCCACTGATTTTGACAAACTTGGAAAAGATGTCTCCTGTCCAGTCAACTCACGCTTCCTCTCCTGGGTGATCAGTTGTACTGTGACAGCACCAAATGGAAACATAAATCTTGATCTGTCCCATTTTGCACACTACTCTGATGGCTGGAAAGTCTCCAGAGCCGTGGGGTCCTCTTTTACCTTTGTCCATAGTTATTCAACTTACTGGTAAAGTATTTTGTGTTTTTTTAATATAAAAACATTAATTGTGGCACATATTCTGTGTCCTGACATTTATAGTTGTATCTGGAGTACCTTTTGCCATCTGAAAGGTTTCCTTAGGCTTAAACCAGAATGAGAAATTCTTAGCTGATGAAAATAAGCATTTGAACAAAGCAGAAATAGAGGAATTACATTAATGAGATCAAAGTAACTTGGACAGCCCAATCCCAATGTGGCTGAGGATAGAATTTTTTTAGAATCTTAAACCAAGATGAACTAAACAATATAAAAGGATCATGAGAGTTAATCTCTTTCTCTCTAAAAAAAATACCCAAAAAACAAAAGCAAAAAATAAAAAACAAAACAAAAAAAAACCCTCTTGGTATGAGGGGCTTTATTGAGTTGTATAGTCTGAATAAAGCCATAGTGGGTGCCTTAATTTTTTTAAAGTTCTGTCCCTGGCAAATTAATGCATCTGAATAAACTCTCTTATAAAAGCGAAAATAAAAGGAATAGGAATATATTTTATAATGATAACTACCACTTTGCAAATTATACTGTCCTCAAAACCATAATGTTGTGTTCTATTTTGTTCACTCTGGGGCCACACGCAGTGATTCTCAGCAATTATTTATGACTCTGAACTTCCTGAGTACTTCATCACTCTCGGCCATGCTTAGCGAATCAAATGTGCTAGGGATCAAATGTTTGCCTTGCTGTGTGCAAGGCAAACACCCTACCTGCTGGACTACCACTTCAGACCTGACTTTTTTTCATAGCAGGTTATAAAAACTAAAGTTTTAATTGCTATCTTATTTAATTTTTAATAGATAAAATATTTCTAATTTTTCTAATCATATTTCTAATCATTACTTTGTAATTATCCTATGTGTCTGGCGATCTTAAAATATTATACCATGTACTCGGATCCTAATAAATGAGCTCTAAAGAGACTTTACAATAAAAAATTGTAGTTCTTTTTCAGGGTGGGGAGGCTTGAGCTCCTCAGGCCTTACTCAGGAGCTACTTTTGGATTGATGCTCAGGAGCAGGTGGTATTGCCGGAGGCACCATACCTATTGGTGGTATGTTCTCAGCCTTTTGAGTTATTCCACAACTAAAATTTTAATTTTTTAACATAGTTTCTAATAGGGATGATGCTGTGGAACTTAAACAGATTTACACAAAGATATAAATACCACTTCAGTACATTTCAAATATTCCTCATTGTTTTACAAAATGGCCACCATTGAAGATCTGTAAAATGACTATAAATGAACTTAAATAAATTTCAACTCTTTTCCTAAGGTTCACATAAAATCAAGGAACATTTTTCCACAGGATTGATGAACACAACCAAGTGGAATACAATCAAGTTAGCATAAAATTATGGGTTTATACATTCACTCAGATCCATAAAGACAATTGTCTTCACTGACTACGGAATTCAATGAAGTGAATAGCCAGCATAAATGGTGAGAACTCAGCAAACTGTATCATAAATACAGGCACATGCTTCTGCTTAGTCTGTGCTTACTCAGTTAAAATGAAGCTGATAATGTATAATTTAATTGTGACTTAACAGGTTATATCACAAAGAAATTCTCCAAAGAAAGAGATTTATCCAAAAATTGTCAATATCAAAATCATCATAGCTATAGCACAAAATTGACCCTTTCATATGAAATCTATTACTATCCCATGAAATAGTATTTCCTAGAAGAGAAAAAAATAAACGCATGTTGTTGGATAACCCCCTGTAGGCGACAGTTAAGAAAACTGTTAAAAACAGAAGGCCAGGATTCTGTGCCTGGGAGGAGGGGCTGTAAAAGGCTCAAGGAGAGAATCCCAGGGGGCCTCTTGGCGAACTTTTTGGGAGAGAGAGAGGTCCCTGGAGAGAGGTTCCTGGAGTGAGCTGGAGTGAGAAGTAAGAGAAGACAGATTAAAAGGAGAGCTGAAGACTTTCAAGAGCCTGTGTTCTTGTTCTTTTGTCCATCAATAGAGGGGAATGATAATCAACCCGGGACACAGCTGGGGACTTCACCGAACCCAAATACTGTTGAGGATCCTGCTGAGCCCTGACACATGTATTTTCAATCCACCTATAGATGTGGGGATTGATTTTGTCATTTAGGCAGGGGGTCTGTGAAGACCAAGGTTGTCTCTTCTCTTTTCATATCTTCAGTTTCCAGGCAACAGGGAACTGGACAGGGCAAGAAATAGAAGCCTACCTTAGTGCCTGGGAATCTCAGGTACTTGTCATTGCTCTCTCAACTCTGTGACCGTGGCTCACCCAGCTGACTTCCCTTCATTTGTACTTTCTTTCATTTTTTTCTATTCTTTGGACCAAATCCTGCAGAGCTGGGGAATACTCCAGGCTTGGTGCTCCAAAGGTGCTCCCAGGTGCTCAGGATAACTTGGTTCTGGGGACCAAACCTAGTACTCCATCATAAAAGCGTGTACACCAGATCTTTGAGGTGGCTCCCTCAAAGTCCTTGGATAGTCCTATTTTGGCATTCTTATATGCCACATATAAATGACCTGTGAACATGGACCTTTCAATTATAAATATCTATGGTGCAAATTAAAGAAAGTAAATGTCATTCATTTTAGATGCGTCTTATGATCTCTCTGACAGTAAAATAATGTTCCAATTTTAACTATCATCTAAATTCCTAAAAGCAAAGGCAGAAACAAAACTACAAAAGACTGGGGGTACTTCCTATCCTGTTCTTGAAGGGGAGCACACTGCCCCATTGCCCCACCACCCATATTTCTAAAGCAAATGCATTGTTGCATTTTTAAGAATGTAATTCTTTAAAAATCATTCATCTATAAGTCATCTTAGGTCAAAGTTTACAGGAAATTCATATAAATTTGATGAATAAATCTTAAAAACTTAGTTTGTTGCTGCAGAATCTTTGACTTATATCAGTTCTTCCTTGCAAAATGAATACACATCAAAAAAACATGAATGAGAAGATTAAATTTAGCTCCCTTGGCAAAAAAATAATATTTATAATTTAGCTTTCTTATATTAAATATTCATTCTTTTTTTTTTTTTTTTGGTCACACCTGGCTGTACCCAGGGATTACTCCTGACTCTGTACTCAGGGATCACTCCTGAAGGTGCTCAGGGACTTTATAGGGTTTCAAGGATTAAGTCCAGGTGTACCACATGAAAATCAAGTGTCTTACCTGCTGTACTTTCTCTAGGTCCCCTAAATATTCATTTTTATAGTCTTGCATGTCAGTTTTCAGCCAGTAGTTTGAAAGCTTAGTCTGTCTGACTTTGAAAAGATAGAGTTGGGAACAGAAGGCAGATAGATAGATAGATAGATAGATAGATAGATAGATAGATAGATAGATAGATAGATAGATAGATAGATAGATAGATAGATAGATAGATAGATAGAGTATGTGTGTGTGTTTGAGAGAGAGAGAGAGAGGAGAGAGAACTGAAGCACGTGCTTTGCATGCAGAAGGCACAGGTTTTATTCCAGGCACTAAATGGTCCCTTAAACACTGCCAAGAGTAGTCCTTAAGCACTATTGGATGAGGGCAAAGAAAATAATCTGGAGAAGTGGAACATGAGGTGTAAGGATAACTCCAGGGTTTAGGAGTGGACTAACCCAATGATATCATCTCTAAAGAGCTGGTCCATTTAGGCAGCTGTAGTCTCTCAAACATTTTTCCAGTTGGTTCTCCTCAGTTTTAATTATAGTTTAAATGTTTCTGAATGCATGTAGAAAAGATGTAAGACCTGTATTTTTGCTTTCTTCATTCACTCCAAAAACAACGATATTTAAAATTTTATGGTGGGGGTGGGGGGCAGGTTGGGCCATACTCAGTGCTCAAGGGTCACTCGACTTTGTGTTCATGAGTGACCTCTGGAGTGCTCATGGGACTGTATGCAGACCCACCCAATATTACTTTTCATGCCTTTATCTTTCCCCACCTTACTGTCCTATATTACCTTTCCATCCCAAGAAGCAAGGAAGAAGCCCTCATGTGTCACTGTTCTACGTGGAGAGGCCCAAACATGACTGGGACAGGCACTAGGGAAGACCACTTCCTTGCCTCTGCCCACCTGGACCATTTCACTTCTTGCCTTGACCTCAGCTACTGTAGCAAGTACTGTAGCAAATATCCAGAGACTCACCTGCTCCCTGATGCCTTCCCACGAGCACATCTGCTCCTGCCATGCAGCCCATTCCCAGGATGCAGACAACGATGCCAACGGTGCACAGCCTTGTACCGGATCAGCAGGAAGAACCAGGACAGCAAAATCACCACCGGATCACAAAACAGTCCAGTAGCTATTGGGAGAAAGGCAAAGAGCAAAAAGGAGATTTAAGGGGAAGCTTTCCAAGACATGAAATAGAGAATTGAGCTCTGTGGAAAATGGGCTTATTTCCTTTGAACCTCAGTTTCTGGCTAGACCCAGAATGTTGCAATTAAAACAAAATCTGAAACAAACACATTTTTTTTTTGTGGGTTTGATCTTTTATTTATTTATTTTTTAAAAATATTTTATTATACCACCGTGAGATATACAGTTACAAATATGTTCACAAGATGTTCATATTTGGGGTTTTGGTCATACAATGTTCCAGCACCCATCCCTCCACCAGTGCCCATTTCCTACAACCAATGTCCCCGATTCCCTCCCCCTCCCCCAGCCTGCCTCTGTTGCAGCTTCTTAAATTCTTTCTCTTTCTCTCTCTCTCTTTCTCTTTCCCTTCCCTTCCACATTATGGATTACAATACATACATTAAGAGGTTGTCATATGTATTTTTTTGCCTGTATTTAATGCTCAGTTCTAGGTTGGTATCAGCACTTTCGACAATTATTAGCACCCTGTTCCATTCTCTGTCTTACCTAGCCTCTGACTCCCACACATTTGTGGGACAGCAAAAATGGCAGCTAATGTGGTGGGTGAGTCTCATCTGGCTGCTTCTGGGACCCCACCGAGGTGATGGGCCAACACCCAAAACCCATCTGTCCTCCTGGGGGCCTCATGCTCAGCTGAGCTAGGGGAGAGCTGAGTTCCAGTTCCCCCAGCTGCGTCTGAGGCTCTGCATGCTATGGCTGGTCGCCCCAGGGCAGCTCCTGGGTGGGGCTACCAGGCTTAGACAAAATGGAGAGGGGAAGGGCTGATCCCAGCTCCATCTGACGAATTCCCGGTGTTTCTAAGCTTTCTGGGAGCTGCCTACCTGGGCTCGAACTCCGCTTTGCTGTTAGTTTGGTCTTGAGGTCAGTGTCCCTCCCAGGTGGGCTCTAATGTGCTGCAGCATCCGGACAGGGAAAATGGCCGCTAATGTGGTGGGTGCGTCTCATCTGGCTGCTTCCAGGACCCCCAGAGGTGATGGGCCAACACCCAAAACCCATCTGTCCTCCTGGGGGCTCCAATGGCCTTGGATTTTGGTATCATAATATGTACACACACACACACACACACACACACATATGTCATGCAAATAAATGCAGTAACTTTATATCTGTCTCTGTCTTTCTGGCTAATTTCACTCAACATGATCCTCTCCATGTCCATCCATTTATAGGCAAATTTCATAACGATTTTTCCTGACAGCTGCATAGTATTCCATTGCGCACATGTACCAAAATTTCTTTATCCAGTCATCGATTCTCAGATACTCTGGTTGTTTCCAGATTCTGGTTATTGTGAATAATGCTGCTATGAATATAAAAAGTAGGGATGGTGTTTCTGCTGCGTATTTTTGGCTTCCCAGTGTATATTCCCAGGAGTGGTATGGCTGGGTCAAATGAGAGCTCAATATCTAGTCTTTGGAGGAATTCCATATTGTTTTCCAGAAAGGCTGTACTAGTTGACATTCCCACCAACAATGGATGAGAGTACCTTTTCCCCTGCATCCCCGCTTAGCATTTGTTGTTCTTATGAAACAACACAAATTAACTTGACTAAAAACACCTCCCAAGCTTGAAAGGGGAGAAGGTCAATGGGGGACAGCAGCTGGTGAGGAAGATTCTCCTCCCTTTGTGACAGACAGCCCTGACTCCATCTTCTTTAGATCCCTCCTGGCTTCACAAAAGCAACTCCTGGTGAGGACCAGGGGATACTGAGGCTTTTTGGAAGGCCCCACTCTTTTAGGTATAGATATGGAAACGAGAGGTACAGGAACAAAGAGCTTAGAATTTACTTACTTGTTTGGTTGGTTTTGGGGGGGTCATACTTAGCAGTATTCAGGAGTTGGTCATGGTGTTTCTTGGAGAGCCTGTTACAGAACTGAAACTCTAGCAGGCAAAGCATGTGTTTCAGCCCTTTGACTATCTATGGACTCTATTATAATTTTTATTCCTTGTTACAATTTAGACAGAAGTTAAACTTGATTTTTCTCCAGACAGCTGTTTACCCATTGCAAATCACCTAGTTTATTTTAGAAATTTTAACATAAAAGAAGAAAAAATGTCTGCTCTAAATATAAGTGCAAACCTTAAGTTACAAATTACAAATAATTCCAAGACCCTATAAAAGAGCATTAACAGCTATAGAAACAAAACCACTTTGATTTCATTTCTTATATCACTTGATCACTTGACATCCCATTATTCATCGATTTGCTTGAGCGGGCACCAGTAACATTTCTATTTGACCCTATCCCGTACCAGTGTAGCCCAATGGCATTTGGTTGCTTCAGGAATATGAAGAGCCTCAAACTGTTCGCTCAGGGTCTTGGCGAAGAAGTCTGACCATCTCGTAGGTGGGAGGCCACATGATCTTTTGACATCCTGTGAGATCCAGTAGATAACAGCTCTAGTCCAGAGGTTGCCTCCAAACTGCATTTCCATGTCAAGCCCATCTGATTTTCGATACTGTGGCAGACAAGACAGCGTCCCTGACTCTGGAAGCGACCTATATATTTTGCACAAATAGTGGGATTTTTGTCTGATACGGAAGTGCCAGGAGTTAGTTAAGTTTTCCCTAATAATGTAGCAAGAAAACATAAGATGCCCGTGCCAGGAGCAGCAGATCTGAATTTACGTACCAGATTGATCATTTATTAGAGAAAAATGGCCTGGGTCAAGTCACAAACACCAGAAGCCTCAGGAGCATGGAAATAAAACAAGCAAAACGGTTTATGAATTATGGGGACCTTCAATGCTAGTCTTTAGTCCTGATTTCTAAAACTATCAGGGTTCCATAGAAGTGATTCAGTACTAATCTGGTAAGAGGCTGCAATTCACAGATACGCTCATCCAAGGCAAGGGCTCTTATATCACATAGGACTTTAAATTCATATATCTTGCAATTGGAGTGATGGTACAGAGATTGCCTTGCACATGACCAACTTAATCATCAATCCCCAGCACCTCACATGGTTCCCCAAGTCCCACCAGTAGTGATACCTGAGCTTAGAGCCAGTCCTAAGCATAGCCGGGTATAGCCTCAAAACAAAAGCAAAAAAATCCACATATTAAATTAGAAACTGAGGATCTTTATTCCAGATCCTCTGTAATAATTCTGTCAGGTAGCCTTGAGGCAGTGGGACCTAATTTCCCCTTACCCCATTGCTTATATCTAACTACATCTAATTTGCCATCTTTATTTAACACTCTCAAATCTACTTACTTCTACTGCCTGCATTGTTACCATCCTTAGGTACTTGGTTCTTGGAACAAGTACTTTCTTTTCCCCCAGGAGTCTCTTCCTACTGGAACACTCCATCATATTTTATATTTGCCTGTTTTTCTTTTCTATCAGGTCAGCATTTATAAATACCTCCTGGACGAAGCATTTCTCACGCCAGGCTACACAAGGTCTCCTTGCTTTCCTTATATTCTGCACTGCTCCTTTGAGTGCAAACTGCAATAGTACTCAATTAATATGAGATAATTGTGTAATCTAGGACTTCCCCCATTTGGCAGCCCACAAGTATAGAACTATATTCTCAGCAACTTAAATTCTGTGAGCTCACTAAAAACATCCAATGAGTTACTGGACAAACACAAAAAATTAAATATACCCATATCTATAGTTTGGTGTTTGCTTTGTGACACATCCTGATGGGCTCAGGATTTACTACTAGCTCTGAGTTCAGGGATCACTCCTGACGGTGCTCAGGGGCCCAGTTGTGCCAGAGATCAAATCGAGGTCAACTACATGTAAGGCAAGTGCCTTCACTCCTGTACTAGCTCTAGCCCCACCCTACCTACCAACACACACACACACACACACACACACACATGCACACACACACACAGAATTTTTGTTGTTTTGTTTGGGAGTCACACCCAGCTGTGTTCAGGGTTTGTTCCTGGTTCTGAGCTCAGTATTCACTCTTGACAGTGTTCAGGGTACCACTTGGGGTTCTGATGAATGAATCTGGATTGTGTGAATGCAAGACAAGTACCCTACCCACTGTGCTATCTCTCTGGCCCACCACACAAGGATTCTTAATAATTAGAAATATTCAAACTGGGAGGCTGGCAGAGAGATAACATAGGAAGTAGGTTATTTGCCTTGTACACTGTTGACCTGGGTTCAATCCCCTACACCTCATATGGTACCTTGAGCCTGCCTGGAGTGATCCAAGTGCAGAACCAGAAGCAAGCCCTGAGCATCCCTGGATGTGTCCCCACAAAAAAAACAAAACAACAACAAAAAGAATATCCAAATATTCTAAGTTCTAAGGGGAGTGAGTGTGTGTGTTTGTGTGTGTGTGTGTGTGGTACCAGAAATCAAACCCAGGGTCTCACACATATAAGACATGTACTATAACACTGGGCTTCGTTCCTGCCCCAAGAAATCTTTTTTTAAAAAGTTATTAAAAAGTCATGATTTACAAAGCTACTGATAGTTGGCTTTAGGCATACAATAATTCAACACCCACCAGTCTGGTAGCCTCTCCACCAGTGACAATTTCCACCAGTGTTCCCAGATTCCCTCCCCACACCAACTCCTACTCCATACCCATCCTGTCAATTTGGCAGGCACATATGAAGTTTCAGTAGTTACGGTTTAGATCGCACGTTTTCAGTGTTGATGAATCTGTGTCTTGGATATATGGCCATACCACTCACGTATATCACCAGTATAACTGAAGCCCTTGGTGCCTTCTCACCCATTACTTCCCCTCTCTTCTCTGTCCTTGATTTCTTTTCTTCTCTGTCTGTCTCCTCTCTAAACTGGGGTCAAGGATAATCTAGGCACTATCCCCCATTTACTTCAATACATTTAAATATTTGTATACACTCCAAGCATCCTTCAGTGTTGGAATAATTTTTAACATTGTAAACAATACTTGGAATCCCCTAGAGACAGAACTTTTTAAATTTTTATTTATTTATTTATTTTTTTGCTTTTTTTGGGTCACACCCAGAAATGCTCAGGGGTTACTTCTGGCTCTGCACTCAGGAATTACTCCTGGCGGTGCTCGGGGGACCATATGGGATGCCGGGGATTGAACCCGGTCAGCACAGGCTGGCCATGTGCAAAGCAAATGCCCTACCCGCTGGGATATTGCTTGGGCCCCAGAATTTTTTTTGTGACCTGTGCAGACCCTCAACCTTTTTCTCTATGCATAGCTCTTCTCTTTCACAAATTGAAAAAATCGAACCACAATACTAAGGTGTCCCCAAATAGCTGTGATGTGATAGGATGATGGAAGGCTGTGAGAATGCTAAGTGACACCATTAGCTGGGAAACGAGTCCAGAGGTCACTGCACTCCTCGGGGACTATGTGTAGGGGTGTTGGTTGGTAGCCTTGTACTATAGCACAGTAGATTACTGCATGGCTAATTAGCAAGTTAATGATCCCACTTGTGGTAAAATGCTCTAAGGCAGGTTTTACAACTGGCCTCAAATGCCATTTCAGTATATTAGAAAATGTCAGGTTGCCAGTGAAAACTGTTCACTGGGCATAAAACAGTTGGTGTCGTGTTTTAAAAACAAGAAATGATTGAATCAACAGTTAAAATATTTTGCTGTGTTTTCCACAATTGGGATTTCATTAGCTGGCTGGAAGCCCTCAGTCAGAAAAGCTGAAGGTCTCTATTCCTGAATTATTGAAAGCAAATGAGGCCATCATCCAATCTTTGGGGAGGGTTGCAGTGAGCCACTTAGCTCTCAGTGTCATGAGAAGCCTCTTAATCACTTGAGACCTGGGATCCATTCCCTTAATTGATAGTTTAAAAATTAAAAAAGTCCTTGTTTGTAAATGTCAGAAAGCCTATGGGCAAGGAATACTTTTTAGAAAGAAGACAAAAAAAGAATATACTAGAAGCCAGAGTTTCTGGGACATTTCAGTTAAAGAAGCTTGGTTTCTCCAAAAAGAGATCTGTAGTAGGCAGCTAAATGAATGAATGGATAGGTGCTTGTATCACAAGTACCAATGGCATTAGAAGCAATGCACATTGTGACTGGCATTTGGGAATAAACAATTCTTTATTGTATAATCCTGCCATTTTTCTCTTGCAGCACAGTTAGCATTGCTGGGTCCTGACTACTAAAACAGAGTCCTCCTTCACCTTTTCAAGGGTGCCCAGGGACACTATTTCCGAATCAGCAGGACCTCTTTATTTAAATTCTGGAGACTCAGAAGTTTCAAGAGACAAAACAATGACTCAAGGTCACTCAAATAGTTTGTTCCAGCACTATTTCTGTCATGATTTTCTTGGGGAACACAATTTCAATGGAGATCAATGGCAGACATTACTACAGGCAGAAGTCTAAGCACTGTGTCTGTACCTATAAAATAGAAACTATTTGGTGGCTGTTATTAGTAAACAGGCTATTATTATTTTTAGTAATTTCGGCTCTACTGTTTCCCCTATGGGCATATAATGTAAAACAAACTGACAAAATATTTTCTATATTTTAGTAGCTTAAGTCTTTATGAAGAAGTTTACAGAATAATAAAGCAGAGAAATTTTATACTAGATTTTTTTCCTACTTGAACTTTTAAAAAAGAAAAGGAACACACAAGCCATCTGATTCTGTTCACCTGTTCTAATTCACTAATTTGTCTACCTTTCTTTTGCAGATCTGCCTTTTTTTGCACAAATTTCTCTATCCAAAAGAAAATTATAAAATATATATGCTCCCAGTGTAAACAAATCCATGCTATTTTATAGTCATCTTAAGTTTGAAGAATAAAGAATACAGTCAGGTCTGGAGAGATGGTATAGCACAGAAGCCTCTTGCCTATCCACATTCAATCCCTGGCACTGAATATGGTCTCTGCAGTACTGCCAGGAGTGATCCCTGAGCACAGGGCCAGTAAGCCCTGTGAACTGCTAGTTGTGACTTTAAACTTGATCACTTGATCACTTGACATCCCGTTATTCATCGATTTGCTCAAGCGGGTGCCAGTAACATTTCCATTGGAACCTATCACGTGCCAGTGTAGTCCAATGGCATCTGGTTGCTTCAGGAATACGAAGAACCTCGAACTGTTCATTTAGGGTCTTGACGAAGAAGTCTGACCACCTTGTAGGTGGGCAGCCACATGATCTTTTGACATCCCATGGGATCCAGTCGCTTGCTTGTGATCCCGTGGGATCCAGTTGTTTATTTGCTTGTTTGTACCTTCAAAACAAACAAGCAAATACTGAAATTTGGAAGTCTGGAAGGAAAAGTGTTCTTGGTCCGAGGAATGTGGTTTAAGTGGCATATACTAACTTTGCAGGCATGAGCCACAGGTTTGACACCTGGAACTGCCTCATCTTCTCAGTATAAGCCCAGCAACACTGCTGCTTGTGATATCTAGTATCACAGTGCAATTGTATGATCTCTGGTAAGCATTGCAACCAAAAAATATGTAAGTCCTGGTCACTGAAACAATAGCAGAGGGAAGAGAATGGACGGGGTGGAAGGGGGATAGTTGAAAATGCTCATTGTCCTTTACATTTGATTATTTTTTCCCTAAAGATTTAAACTAATTTTACTCCTTGGTGTCCTTAGTCCTCAGGCAATTGCAAGGAGCTCAAAATCCCAAGTTACTTGACTTTATTGAGATGGGCCCTTCTGCTGACCAGTAGACCACATGCATGTGTGAGGTTTGATTCCTGGGACTGAAAAAAAATTAAAAAACCCCAATTTTTAGTTAATCTTTGTGATAGTTCCTGAAGGGACAAGTGACTATGACCACTTCATAGATAAAGAAACTGAGGGCCTTAAGGCAAAAAAAAAATTACTGTCTCACTAGGACTATGGTACTAGCCTCTTGTATCCAGTCAGAGTTCAAATACAGGTACAAAAGTTACAGAATAACAAAACAGTTTGTGCTGACCTAGCTTTTCAGACAATATACATTAATATCTAATTAATAATTTCAAATTAAATTTTATTTAAAAACTTTTAAAATTATGTATGTGAGTCACAGAATCATTTAACTTTTTGTTCTCCCTTTCCCTTCTCAGTTGTAGTCAATCTCTCTCTCTCTCTCCCTCTCTCTGTCTCTCAAATACACACACTCACACTCACTCCATCCCTTTTAGATAGTATCTGATCAAGCTTCTTTTCCTGTCTTTGGTTCCTTCGTTTACCAAAACTCCCCACCCTGCATCTGGCTTCAGACCACCAGGTATTTGAGCAGAATTTCTCATGGTAATGGGTGCCTGTTCTCCTGTTACTAAAGAGTCTCATAGAGAGTGGCTTGTCCCTTGTGTCCATGACATCTGCTTCCCACTGGACCTTGCAGAGTTAGTGGCTAGACCAAATGTTTGGTCTTCTTGACTTCACAATTCTAAAACTGAGCTTCAGGAAAAGCACAAGCTTTACAATAGCTGCATGCTGGGGGCCTTTCCTTCCCTTAGGAATCCTTCCAGCACAGCCTTCTACAAGGCCAATGCTGAAACGGCCTTTTTGCAAGGCCAAAGCTGAAACACCCTGTTGGGAAATAGCTCTGCACAGCTCGTGGCCAGAAGTGTGTGGTGAGTGAGTGTGTGAGTGAGTGAGTGAGTGAGTGAGTGAGTGAGTGAGTGAGTGAGTGAGAGAGAGTGAGTGTGTATATGTATGGGAATAAGTAGGGAGTGTGTGTGGAGTGAGTGTGTATGTGTGTGTGTGTGTGTGTGTGGGGTAGTGAGTAGGTTCTGTATGTGTGTGGGCAGAAGCAGCTTGAGTAGTTAAGGAGATGCACAAGAAACAAAGACATATTGAAGAAATACTCAAGAGGCAAAATGAACTCTAAGCTTTCCTTTAAACCACTGTTGCCAGCATTAGTCACAGTTTTCCTCCTTCCCCATAGCTCTCATCAGCCACAAGTTAATTATGTTTCTATAGATTTAGCTATTTGGGATATTTCATATAAACTGGGGCAATACAATACTTGATCTTTTGTAATTTACTTCTTTCCGTAGCAGGGTATATTCTAGTCTTCTTTGTTCTCCTCCCACCCACCCCACACCCTGGCCACATGCAGCAGCGATAAGGCACTGCTCCTGGCTCCGTATGGATTTCTGCTGGGAACCACGCCTGGGTCTCCTGCAGGCAAAGCATGTCTTCGAAGTGAGCACATTGAACTATCTTTTCAGCCCTTGTTGTATTGTTGCATGCATCAGTTCTTAACTTCTTTTTTACTACTGAATGATATTTCATTCAGATAAGTGTATAATAGGAATAGGGAAATAAAATGTATTTCAATTTTATAGGAATAGGGAAATACATTTTATTTCCCTATTCCTCAGTTAATATATATTTGTGTTGCTTCTACTTTTACTTAGTAAAATCTTAATAATGTCAAACAAGACACTTGAGAGTAAGCTTTTATTGGGGGAGAGCATATATTTTCAATTTTTTTCAGGTGGCTTTGGGAGGGTGGAAGAATTGCTGCTATTTAGTAACTCCTTTTAACATTCCGAGGAACTGCCAAGTGGTTTTCTGAAGTGGCTGCACTGAATGACAGTGAGTTGCCAATCCTAGTAGCAATGTAAAAAGGATCTAATTTTTTTGTGTCCCTGTCAACATTTGTTATGAAATATCCTTTGGATTTTAGCTATCCTAGAGGGTGTGCAAGGGTGTTTTATCAAGACTTTGATTTGCAAATTATGCAATTTGTTACAACATAGATGAAACTAGAAGGTATCATACGGAGTGGAGTTAGTCTGAGAGACAGATACAGAATGATCTCCCTCTTATGTGGGATATAAAAAAGCACAATAGGGAGATAACAAAAGGCCAAAGGCAACAGTCAAGGAATTAGTCTACAGACCTGAGCTTACCGTGGCATGAGATGTGGTAATGGGGTGTGTAGGAATGGGGGAGTTGAGGAAACTTGAGTAAATAATGGAGGGAAAGAGACTGCTTGGGGATTGATGTTGGAATATTGTGTTCTTGAAACTCTTCCATTGACAGTATTGTAAAATGCAAACCGTAGTGACTAAAATGGCAAAGATGTTTATTTGCATTTTCCCAATGGCATGATACTGTACATCTTAGAATAATTCATCATTTCTTTGATCTTCTCTGAATATAATTCTCAAATTCTTTGCCTGCTGGAATCACACAATATTGACTCATCACACAGTGTATGCTTCAGGAATCCTTTTACACCCTCGCCACAAGTAAATTGCTACGCCACACAGGTGTCAATACCTCCGACCTCTGTTTAAGGACTTTCTCTATGGTCTATGTCTTCTATCTTTGTCCCATCTGTATTTGCTCATTTTAAAGCTGGATATTTCTCAATATTTATTTAAAGTACTGGTATAATTTTTTCCCATTTTGGAACCTTTTATTTGCTCCAAATATTTAATTACAAGTGATACATCCAAGGTCATACTTGTATGCAAATCTCTGCTTTTCTCTATTGATACTTCCTTAGGATAGACCCCTAGCCAGGAAATTACAAGGTTAAAGAGCATAAACTTAAAAAACTCTTGAATACTGCCAATTTTCCCCCTAGGAAGTTAAAAGCTATTTACTTGTCCAATTTCAGAGCATAAATGTTCCAATCTTAGTGCATTCTTGCCAATGTGTGCATTATATTTTTTAAAACTTTGTCCCAAATGCGATTATGTGATTACCAATGAAGAAAAAAAAACCACATATTCATATTTATTCTATTTTGGGGGTAAATATCTATTGAGACATTTTAAGGTCACTTCTGCTGAAATAAAGAAATATAAGATTTGAGAATTGCTCCACAGATTAAAAATAGTAAGACTATACTTTCAGGGGTCATTTCTATAGTTCATTACTAGAAAAAGTTTCTCTGATAATGTAGAGCACTCCACACCACGAGGAGGAGCCAGAGCATCCTCTCCTGAGCATGAAGCCAGTTCGAAGTGTTGCTTTCGCAACTGCCTTTTGCCATTGATGAGCATTTGTCTCTTCTGTTAGGAGAATGAGAGGAGAGGATTCAGTCTGAGTGGTTTCAGGGGGAAAAATGAAATAAAATAGGTTTTCACTAAATCATCATCATAATCCCATTTTGTATTTACAGGCTCTAAAATTTAGCATGATTTATTCTTTGTCTTCAACTTATGGCTTTAGATCTCCAGAATAGCAAAGTTTAGTATGATATTTTAACTGATAGAACATTTATATTTAGAGGCTGCCATTTATGTCTAGGAAGCTATATTCACTGTCCTCTTCTTATTACTGGAGGTTTGTGGTTCCAATTAGTTCTCTATTCTGGATTTTATCTGGCAGAGAACTATAGCTTGATCCATTTGAATCGACTATTTTTTATAGTTTCTTCTTTTTATTTTTTTGTTTTTTATTACAATTACAAAGATATACAATTAAAAAGTTCATATTTGGGTTTTGGTCATACAGTGTTCCAGTACCCATCCCTCCACCAGTGCCCATCTCCCACCAACAATGTCCCCGGTTCCCTCCCCTCCCCCAGCCCTTCTCCATGGCAGGTTCTTTTATTTCTTCCCTTTCTCTCTCTTTCTCTTTTCCTTCCCTTTCAGACTATGGATTACAGAACATACATTAAAGCGTTGTCATGTGTATCTTTTTGCCTGTATTTAATGCTTGAATCACTATTTTTATAGATAAACTAGGTTGACTAGAGACAATTTTACATGGTTCCTCTATGAAACCAAAGGAACCAAATGAGGATCTGGTTTATCCTTAAGGGGCACTGGAGAACAGTGTCCTACTCTTATTATTTTTCTCAATTTAAACTTAGCTTAAACTTCCTTTGGCAGATACACTGGGATGCAGGGTCATGAACCCTGGCTTGGTCTCAGGAATTCTGCGGCAGGGGATAGTCATCACTACTCCATAAAACCGACAGAAGTGAAATACCTGAAGATTTTTGTCTTGGTTTTGGGGTTCACCTGGTTGTGCATGAGGGTTATTCCTAACTTGATGTAATGGAGTTGCTCCTAGCAATAATTGGGGGGCTAAATGGTGTCATAAATGAAACTCCGCATCTCACATATGCAAGGAAATGTTCTACCACTGAGTCCAGAAGATGTATTTCCCCCACCTCTCTTGTTTCATGATATGGGAACTCCAACATGTGGTAGAGTCCCTTACTGGACAGCAATTGAGCAATTTTCCCCTTGGGGCGAAGAAAGAAAGAAAGGAGAGAGAAGTATTTTCTTTCATTCACTCACTGCTTGAAGGGAAAGGGAATCTCTTGTGGCTCTGCTGGTACCAAGAGAGAACAGAAGGAATCTCTCTCTGTTGGATGAAACAGTTCACTAGATTCCTTTAAAGCATATTTTATTTATTTTTATTTGGGGCCACACCTGGTAGTGTTTAGGACTTACTCCTGGCTCTGTGCTCTAGGGATCATTCCTGGTAGTGCTCAGACGACCATAAGCAGTGTTGTGGATCAAATCTGAGTGCTCGGCACATACTCTTCCTGCTGTACTCTCACTCCAGTACCAAGATTCCTTTCTTAGAAGATTTATATTTCATGAAAGTAGGCATGAAAAATCTTTGCAAGTAGGAAATCAGGCTTTCTAAGAATAAAATGTTAACAACGGTTCTCCTTGAGTGGAACAACTGAATTTTCACAGCAGTCCTTGTGCCAGATTCTCTGTAGTTTCTAAATTTCCTCTCCAGTGTATATACTTCCTTGAGAATACATAAAACAACACATGTTATCAGAGTATAACATCTCTAGCAGAGGTAGATCAGTGTTTCTCAGGGGATGTGGGTAGTTTGGGGGTGGGGGAGAGAGAAGAAACAAAAACTGCAACCCCACTGCTCCCAAACCAGTACAGCATAATGAGGAGGTGACCTCATTCCTCTTTCTGACTCCGTGGGCCCAAAAGAGACTCTTCCACCAGCCTTCGGCTCCTCATTAACGTTTCCCTCTGGCTATTCACAGGGAGAAAGCTCCCCTCCTGGGGCCCAGCTGTCAGAGGCTAAACCTGAGGCAACTGGTAGGTGTTTCAGGAAACAGTATTTCCATACTCTCCCGTCCTCTGCTTCTAATTGGCAGTTTTCCCTTGTTTCTAAAAAGGAATATAAATTATAAATTCATCTTCAGTGAGTAAAACTTAACTGTGAACAGGAAGGAACCTTAGAAAAGACAAACTTCAGTAACACAGACACAACAAAAGCTCTCTTCTGGCTGACAGCTGAGCTGACGAGAGGGAAGGATAATTTAGGCAATGCACATTCACACGGTCACCATTTTAGTTCAGTGGCCTGGACTAAAATGTCATCCCAGAGCAGTGGAAAACCCATCCAGGAGTATAATTCTGGGTTGTAGCATCCCACCATCTGGCACAGATACTGGATAAATATCCCCATTCATCTAATTCTTCAGAGTGTTCCCCTCCAGACATCTTTTATTCACAACACTACCCCTCCCCCATTTAAAACCCTTTACCTAGGATATAAAGTTTAGGTTTAACTGTCTTAAAATACTCATTTCAAAGAGGTCGTGTTCCACCAAGTTACCCAGGAGACCCAAACTAATAATATGTGTCATTGTGCTGGGCATTCAATAGCTATTTTATAGGAAATGTCCTATTTCCAGAATTTAGAAAAATATTGCCATCAACTAGTTTTCTTATTTCTACAGATAGGAAATTAACCATGTGAATTTTTTATGCTCCCTAGTGTCAGTCCATTATAACTTCCTAGTTGTTCAAATATATTCAATTTGCTTTTATGGTTTCAATTCTCAAAGGCAAAAAGAAAGATAAAGTACAGGCAGTAGCATGCACTGAAAATCTGGGACAAAGACCTAGAATTCTAGGTAACCACTGGAAAACAGACCATTAGGAGACATGAGCTCTGGGCTTTTGTACTAATCTGCCTTCTAGGATGGCATTAGGGTGTGGAGTAGGACTGTCTGGGAGGGCATATTCTTTCTGGCTAAACTCAATGGACCATAGTTTCTTTGGATGGTTTGGCTCACTTTGTGATGCTCAGAGGTTACTCCAGGCATCACTCCTGGTGCGTTCAGGAGATCATATGGATGTAGGGAGTGCCCTGGGTCTGCTCTGAGCAAGTCAAATGCCCTACCTGCTGTATATCACTCTCGTCTCACTCACTGGACTTTTAATTAAGCTTAAGAACAATTTTGACCATCAGCAAATCAGGCTCCAAAAGTAGAAACTCAGGAATTATTGTTTTCTGAGTGTCTGTACAACTATCCAAGGCACAAAGCTCAGTTTCCGTTTCCCACAATTTATAGATTAGATATCAAATTATTGGAAATAATATGCAGATTTCTGAGAGAGTGATCAGATGCTCTAAGATCTTCCATGTTCCTGACACAATGAACTTAAGAGTCAAGGTCCAGGTGAAGAAGAGAAAGTAGGTAGAAACTAGTTATAGTAATAGTAATCCAAACTGAGTCAGCTCTCTGGGACAAATGGTAAACTTAGAGGACATTGCAAGAATAATCACTGAATAATCACTGCTTGTCCTTACTTCTGTTTATGTTAAGAATAGTGAAGGTTATAAGAAAAATTATGTTAGATTCATTTGTTTTAGTGTCAGGTCTCTGAGTGTTCTTTTTTGAATGTTTTTGGAAAAGTACTTGTCTTAAAGGCAGCCAAGCACACGCTTGTATTTCTCATTTATAGAATTCGCGAACATGGGGACTTTAACAATAACATTACAGGAAGCACATATTTTCAAAGCACATATTGAAGGAAAAGAAAGTTTTCTGGTAAAATATTAATTGGACATTAATTTTGCATTACTTCTGATTCCTCCAAGCATTAAAACAGCAGGGAGAAATAGTTTCAAAAGTAGAAGGAATAATCCTGTACTTTCACAGATCTATTTCTAGGTATAACTTGGCTATTCCAGGTTAGGGAAAAATCAAAGTTTCATTACCTAGAGTTGTCATTTATTCTTTTCGACAGGAATTTACTGAATGCCTGTTACATGCTCCCCATTTCTACCAGAGTGAACAAAACACCCTGCATTTAGGTTTAAGTGCACAAGTGATCAGTTAACACACATTTTTTTTCCTTTTCCTAAGAATTCACAGAACCCCGATGATAATTCTGCTCTTTGTTCTTTGGGCGTCCTATGCCTTTCTGCCATGGACTTTGCTCCAGCTGTCATCCCGTATCACGTCCTAGATCTTCCTCTTAAGGTATGCTCTTTCTTCTTTGCCATCTAGGCATGCTCATCTCAACTTTGATGCCCAATTGCTATGGTGCTATTTTTCTTCCCCACAGCCAGCTTCCTGAAAGTTACATCTAAAGCCACTAGCTCTGATTTCTTGGTCTCATTTATTTCTCAGGTCACATCAAGACTGACATCTCCTTTGCTATGACCACCCAAACTAAATTGCATAGCCTTTTGGATGAGGCTGTTCTGTAGCATTTGGCATTATTTACCACTCTCTTCTTGAATTCTCTCCTGCTTTTATTTTTATCTCCTTCTCTTGGCTCTACCGTCTTTTTTTCTGGAGTTTTTTTTTCTGGAGTTATCTTATTCTTTCTGTCCATCAAAGCTGGTTTAGTTTGTGGCTCTCTGTTTCATATTTTACATTTCCTACTCATGGGTTCTTCCCTACCTCATAGTTTATTTCCTGCCAAAACTTTGGAAAAGTTACATTACAGTCCTGGTCTCTGTCTTTTTGGACAAGTCGTCAGTATCTCAACTCAGAACAATTTTATCTCTCCTGGTGCAATGCTTGCTACTGATCCTAGTAGTGCTTGGAAAATGTAAGGCGTCAGGGGTTGAACTGAGGCTACCTGCAAGCAAAGCCTGTGCTCCAGCTCTTTAAATTCTGTCTCTGAACAGAATTTATTTTTCATTTATTTTTCCTTCTCTTTTCTTTTGAACTATTAGGCTTCTCTTTTTCCTTTAATTCATCTCGGATCTCCTCACATTCCTTTGTGAGTTCCTAGTCTATGTGATCTTAGATTTACTCTCATCTCTCTAATCTTGTGCTCTCAGTGTCTACGTAGTGTCTCTTCACTGACATTGACTGATTACACTTACTGTTTCGGCTTTAAAATCATGTTATGGGAACAGAGTTATCACCCAAAGGGTTGGACCATATGTATTAACTGTAGGCGACCCAGGTTGATCCTTAGCACCTTTACGGTCTTACCCATCACCCCTGGGAGCAGCAGCTAGAGAAAAAAAAATTTTATCTATGCTAATCACTTATAAACCTAAATCTTAAATATGATTCATGCTTTATTTTTCATTTAGTTTTCCTTCTGGAGGTGAGGTGGGGGATTGTTTATAAGTAGTGCCCAGAAGGCCTGTTGGCCACTTTCAGTGGTAAGTTCTGACACGCTGTGTGAGCCTGCTGGTGCAGTGCTCAGATGAGCAACACAGTGCTGTTTGGGACCAGTGGTGCTGGGGGTCACTGAGGCCACATCTGGTGGTAGTTGGAGGTCTCCAGAGTTATACCTAACAGTGTTTAAGGTGGGGCTGAGTGTGATGCTGTGAATTGAACTTGGTTCCTCGGGTATGGAAAGTATACGCTCCAGTTCTTTGAGTTATTTCCTTGGCCTCAGTTTATCTCTTTGTTTTATTTTAATATTTCACATTTGATTTTAAGCACCGTGGTTTTCACTATTACTGGTACAGTTCATTCCAGCCTCCACTAGTGCCACGTTCTTCTACCATCATCCCTTTGACACCATCACCCTCATATCCTCCTGGTAAGCTTCTTACTGACCGGTTTGCAGTTTCTATTTGCTCACTGCATCTTTTAAACTCCATTGTAACAGCATGACCTTCTGAAGTGTCTGGGTATACCAACGTTTCACACATTTCATCATGCTCTACACATAACTCATATATAACTGTCCTCAATTTCCTCAGGGAATGGGAGTATGAGTTACTCAGTTGCTTAGGTCAGAACCTGCATGCCTGACATCGAGAGATTATCCCGACCCTCTTCAAACACTTTATTGACTTGCTTCCAGAGCATTCCTTACTCCTCTCATTTAGCAGTGGCCTCCTTCAACCTTACTTTCTCCACCCTCTAAACAGTGGTATACCCCAAGTATTGACTTCCACATCTCTTCATTTTCCATCTGTAGTCACTCCATTGGTGTGATCTATTCAGATCGTGACTTTCGGTACCAATATGAAAATGACTTGCACATTCAATATTTCAGTTCCTGACTTTCCTCTAAATTCATGATGCATATGCCCAGTTATCTATGCCAAGCTATTTAATACCTAACAGGAAACATGAATGCATGTGGTCAAAGCAGAACTTTCACATTTCTCGCGCCACATCTGTTCTTCTCCACTTTTCTTCCATATACCATATGGCACAAGTTGGTGGCTTCGCCAATTAATATAGAATTATTCTTAACTTTTTCTCCTATTAAACTCCCTCTATACTCCTAAATCAACACAAGAAAATTCTATAAATTTTATTTTAACTGTATTTAGGTGGGGGACACACAAAGAAAACAAGGTTGGAATGGGATCATGAATGAAATAGGCTAATAAGCACCGATATGAACATCCAAATTCATACTCCAAATAATTCCTATTCTACACTTTCTAATAATTTCCCTCAGAAGTCCAAACTCCATTCCTTGACCTACATTGCACACATAACCTGATCCTTACTTTCTCCCTCTTCAATGCTTTTTAAAAAAGTTATTTTTTTGGGGGTGACACCTAGAGATGCTCTGGGTGACACCCTGCTCTGTACTCTGGAATAAGGCCTGGCAGTACTTGGGATACTAGTTATTGAACCCAGGTTTACCAGGCAAGGCAAAAGTCCTACCTATGCCAGTGAGTTTTTTTTCACTTTCCATTTCTTCAGTATGCCAAGCTCAGGGTCTGACCCTTACTCCACTCTCTTTGCTTAGAACTCCCTTCCGCATTGCTTTGCATAGCTCACTTCTTTGAGGCCAAGTGGCAGAGAGAGAGAAAAATCAGTTAGGCTTAGTTTTAAAGAGAAACTTGATGAGGACAGAGCACTATATTTTTTATGAATACGTTAGTGCCCATGGCTAAGAATTTGTCATATGCATAAAAATAAAACATGAATTCTTTGTAACAAAACATCAAATACTTGACAAAGGCCTTTCTTTTTAACTGCCTACATTTCTTTAGTGTTTCCTCATTTGATCCATCTTTGTCCTTCATGTAGATAGTCTTAGTTGTGAATACCATAATTTCATACATCAGAACTAAGTATGTCTTGGTCTCAGATTTGATAATAATTCCTCCAGAAAGTCCTCTCTGACCTCCTTAGTCTGGAGCAAGTGACCCTTTGGGTGATGCCATAGAGCTCTACATGTTGACTAAAAATAGAAGGAAAATGAGAGATACAGAATGATATCCTTCATATGTGGGCAACAAAGAAACATAATAATAAAATGTTATTTTATTAATTCTTTATTATCTGTGCGTATTTAGTTAATGTGTCTGATCTATTTTATTTATAATTTATTTTAAATTAATTAAACTAGACAATTATACTCAATTTTCTACCAGTAAGGATGATTTATGAATAATTTTCATTTCCATTCATTCTGTCACCTGCTCTAAAGCTTTTTGTGTGGCAAAACATTTTCTATGTTTTTTTTTCCCAGTAGAAGGAACTACAAGTTTAGATAGAACATCTGTTTTGTAATTTTCAGAATCTAGGTGTGGGGAGGAGAGATAATATTAATCTCTCAAGAGATTTGCTTCAACAGCTGTCCTTTGTGAGAAGGACCAGCCTAGGCAAGAAATCCTTCATTATCCTTTCTCCTCCTGTCACTGATTTACTCTTGCTATCTGAGCTCAAGCTCTGTGGCCCTAAATTCTTCCTCTATGACCAACCATGGGTATTCCTGAAGTGAATGCCGTATTCTGAAGATAGACTATACTAGATTTTCAGGGACTGAGTGGGGCTTTCAACCTTTTTAAGCTATTGTAGTTGAAATAGAGGCTAAGATATAGGACAGGTATTCGTATCCTGCACTCCAGAGGCTCAGGAGAATCACGGATGTTGTTAGTGGAACTTGTTCTGCCATAATTACCCATCTTGAGAGTCTAGAGTAGCACCCACGCTTAAGTTACAGAATGAGCACTTCCCTTTTCATGGCCTGACTTAGGTCCTAGAGAAGTGGATAACCCCAAATTTTATCCTTGGCCTATATGGCCTACAATTCACACTGTGATAGCTCCAGTGTGGGTGTGAATTGTCCAGGCAGCAACACGAGCTCTGACTCCCCTTCCTAATTCTGTCTGTACCAAGGGCTTTCAGTTATACTCATTTAAAAAAATATGTTTGGATTGATCAAACATCCTCTGATGGTAAATTGACATGAATTTTATGAGCTACATATAGATGGATTATTTCTTTTTAAAAAAAATTATTATAACACGTGAGATATACAATTGAAAAGATGTTCATAAATGGGTCATGACATACAGTGTTTCAGAACCCATCCCTCCACCAGAACCAAATTCCCACCACCCTTATCCCAAACACGCCCCGCCACCCAAATCCTGCCTGCCTCTATTGCAGGCACATTTTATTTCTCTTTCTATCTCTGTGTCCCTGTATTTCTCTCTCTCTCTTCTGTTACACTTTGTAACTTGCCCTATGGATACTAACAATGTATGATGTCTCTATCTGAATATTTAAAAGTGAGTTCTAGTGTGACATCATAATTCCTCATTCCCCATAACCTCTCCAATTTCGTGCAAATAGAATGATCATTAAAGTGTATAAATAAGGAAGATCCTGGGAAGGACCTGGTGGTAAAATATATTAGTCTAAGAATACCACATGGCCACAGAGCAGCCGTGTGCCTGCACAGCTATGGATCTGGAGTGCCTGTCTTCTGGCGGTTGGCTGTGGTGGCTGGAGCTTAGGGCCACACCTGCTGACCTGGAGTCTGGAGATTAGGTGGAGTTGCCCAAATCCCTGCTCTGAGTCTGGTAGGCGTGGTTGCCTGTATGGTGAGCAAGCCCTAGGAGCTATGTAGGACACAGCCAGGCACTGGCCGAGCCTTTTCTTTTCCCCCCCATACCTCCTAGGGCTTGCTCACCATGCAGGCGGTCACATGCAGGCGGTCACCACAGCCAACCGCTGGAAGACAGACACTCCAGATCCACAACTGCGAAGTTCGGCCTCATAGTGAGTGGCCCAGGGAGTTCCTGGGAGAAAAGCAAAAGGCTCAGCCAGTGCCTGGCCATGTCCTACATAGCTCCTAGGGCTTGCTCACCATGCAGGCAGCCACGCCTAGATGGCTTATTTCTTTTAATAGAGGATCGTTGCTGGGTCTATTTCTCCATGTTTTATGGGTGTGTCTACATTGAAGCAATGAATATATCTGTTGGATTACTCTTTATCCATAGCCCTACTTGCTAGCACTGGGTTTTATATTATAAATGAAAGGTTGTTTCTTTCTTTCCTGAATGCCCTTTACATACGCTTATGCTAGTATAAATGACTTGTAGAGACAGAAAGACAGTTAAGGCTATGCATTTGTGATATAGGAGTTAATTAATTGAATTAGTTACTCCTAGGCATATGTCATATTTCCATAATTTAAAACCTCAGTTGTCTTAGATTGATTCCAATTCCTTACACCCCAAAAGAAGGACCCCTCCATGGGATTGAATTGACCCAGGACAAGTCGTGACTAAACTACCCTGGCATTGGCATGGGATGGACTAAATGTCCTGAACAGTATTATAAGCTTGAGCAAGGTCATGGAAAACACTCTATTCTGACGCAAAGATAAACAATAGATCAAAAAGGACTTTGTGGGGATTAGGAATAAAGCAACCTGATGAGAGGAATGTAGACTGTGCTATATGATGTGATCTCGCCAGGAAAAGTCACCCTATAAATTTAATCCTGGTGTAGATAAATATCTGTCTCTCTTACTGTGTTTATACAAAAATAACTAGAAATATTATTGAAATGATTGTTTACGAGACAAGGAGAAGCGAAAACCACACGCTGTACTGGGAGAGCCTGTAGCCCCAGGAGCTGGGGTGTGGCCCCTTGGTAGGTTTGCTCTGGTAAGGGGAAGTTTTCTCTCTCATTGTTTTGGTATTAAGGGCCATTGCCTCCTGTAACTCCCTTCCCAAACCTTTTGTGAATTATATATCTCTGGAAAAATTGATTTGATGGTGATGTATGTGTGGAGTTAGTTGGAATGAGGAGTGAGTATCACTGTATCACTGTCTTCCTGTTAATCGTCTATTTGCTCGAGCGGGCACCAGTAACATCTCCATATGACCTATCTCATGCAAGTAGAGCCCAAGGGCACCTGCTTGCTCCAGGAACATAAAGAGCCTCAAACCATTCCATCAGGTCATGGGAATGAGGTCTATAATTGTTACTGGTATCTGGCATATCAAATACGACACGGGTAGCTTGCCAGGCTCTGCCGTGCGGGTAGCATACTCTTGTAGTCCTCTCAAAATCCAGCATTTATTGATGAACTGGCAGCCGCAAGTGGCCGCGCGAGCCGGGCTGTGATAGGCTGGTCTGCTGGGTGGAGTTCTGACGAGGGGTAAGTCCGGATGTGGAAAATGGAGGTCCTCATGGAGTGGGGGGGTCGAGGAGTAGAGATACATTAAAGCATTAGATTTTCTAGGGCTTGTAGACTTGTTCCTTTGTCCATCAGCCAGAGGAACATTGGTTGGCCCTGAACATGGCCAGGGAATCTAGTAAACCCCAATATCTATTGGGCATCCCATTCAGCTTCAACAAATTTCTTTAATTATGAACTCTTTGAAGGAGTTCATTGTCACTGAGGTAATGAGTATGTCCTAAACCCAGTAACTGAGATGATTTTGACCAAGAGAAGCAGAAGGTAAGTGCCTTGTGCAGTAGCTAGTTTTTATTATTCTCTGATCAGAATGTGTCACAACTTCTAAAATAAGCTCAGAGTTCTCCACTTAAGGGACTCAGAAAATACTCAGTCATTCTCTCTCTGACTTCCTGTTCAAGGGTCTTTGAACTAAAATGGCCTTTAACTCAGATATGTTAATAAAAGAGAGCACAGGAAGAAGGGAACACTTTCACAAATATTGTAGTTTTTAGGACTTATTGTGTGATTCTCAAAGTGATTCTGAGCAGTTGATTGTCGTATTCTGAGCAGCTGAAACTCTGAAACCTTTGGTTTTAAAACAATTCACAGGCTTTTCCTGATTTATAATTTGTAAACAAACTCATTGCCAAAACAAGCAGTCTTCATATGCTTCAAATGCATTGCCAAGGGAAGTAGCTATTCACACTTTCCTTTTTCAAGGGCACTTTGCTACTTTAACCATCTCTTACAGGTGGACTTTTTGTAGTGATTGAGCTGAAATGAGCACTACTAAAATTGCAACCAAGTTTGGCATGGAACTATTTTTATATTGTGTCCCTGTAACAGAAACACCAAACTTTTTCTTCAATGAGTTCATCTATGCAACACTGGGAATATTGGCATGTTAGTTATTACAAAGTGAGAAGAATTGAGCCAGACTGACAGTACAGTGGGGTTGCCTTGCATGTCACTGACTGGGTCTGATGCCCAGTATCCCATAAGGACCCCAGAGCACCAAAAATACCCCTGAGCATCATTGGCTGTGGCACAAAAAAAAAAAAAAGGAAAAGCAAATAGGCAGAAGAGGTTCTCAAAGAATATAAAAACAAACATAGATAGGAAATAGAAGCTACTTTTTGCACCTGTGTTTCTATTTTTATTTCTTTTTTGGAGAAAGGTCTCAAAACATTAGTGCTGTCAAATCTGCAAA
This sequence comes from Cryptotis parvus, assembly GCA_021461705.1. NCBI lineage: Eukaryota > Metazoa > Chordata > Mammalia > Eulipotyphla > Soricidae > Cryptotis > Cryptotis parvus. The sequence goes on from JAJIBD010022555.1 coordinate 62,791, forward strand.
AGCTTACGAATCTGAACTTTGAAATGCTTTCAAAAGTGCTTACAAATCTGCACTCTGACATCAGACATCAGGAGGGTCATTATTCTGCTTATAAATTGAAAATAATGCACAATAAAAGCTAGGCCTTGAAAACGATGAGAATTTGGGGGATGGGTAAAGAAAACTTACTTATTGAGCATGGTGTGCATGAATTTACATATTTACTCTTTTAGTGTACTAGAATTGATTCATCTCAACATGACTGTCCTTCAGGGTATTTACTGGCATGGGAATATATTTTCAAAATTTATTACCGTTGTTTTGTGTGTTCAATATTGTTGACACTTATGGCTTCAATGTACATAGTTGCCTCATCTCACTACCACCAAAGTGACCAAGATCCCCCACCCTTGAGTCACCTCCAATTCACCTACTCCCCTCCTAGTCTTTTTTTTTTTTCTCATTAAACTTTGTTTTTAATGGGTCTCAAAATTCTGTGACAGATTTTTTGGTCAAGTTGTTTCCATTAAAAAGTACTGATTTTAAAAACTAATAACTTAAACTGCCACACACACAAAAAAAACAAATGGTCCACAAAACATTTTCCTTTCCTTCTGAAGGTTTTACGATGCATTGTTATCATTAACCAGTCTTTTACTATTGAACTTAAATGGCCAATTGAGACAAACAGTTCTGAGACCGTTCTTCCACCACTGATTAAGACTGGGGTGGCAGGTACTGGGGATAATATTCATTTAGCCTTCTGAGCTTTCTGGGCAGACTTGGTAACCTTGCCAGCTCCAGCTGCCTTCTTGTCCACTGCTTTGATGACACCCACAGCAACAGTCTGCCTCATATCACGAACAGCAAAAGCGACCCAGAGGAGGGTAGTCAGAAAAGCTCTCAACACACATGGGCTTGCCAGGCACCATATCAACGATGGCAGCATCACCAGATTTCAAGAACTTGGGGCCATCTTCCAGCTTTTCCCAGAACGACGATCAATCTTCTCCTTCAGCTCAGCGAACTTGCAAGCAATGTGGGCTGTATGACAATCCAGCACAGGTGCATAACCAGCACTGATCTGACCTGGATGGTTCAGGATAATCACCTGAGCTGTGAAGCCAGCTGCTTCCATTGGAGGGTCATTTTTGCTGTCACCAGCCACATTGCCACGACGAACATCTTTGACAGACACGTTCTTGACATTGAAGCCCACGTTGTCCCCAGGAAGAGCTTCGCTGAGAGCTTCGTGGTGCATTTCAACAGACTTAACTTCAGTTGTAACATTGACTGGAGCAAATGTGACCACCATACCAGGCTTGAGAACACCAGTCTCAACTCGGCCCACAGGGACAGTACCAATACCTCCAATCTTGTAAACATCCTGGAGGGGCAGACGCAGGGGCTTGTCAGTTGGACGAGTGGGTGGCAAGATGCAATCCAGGGCTTCAAGCAGTGTGGTTCCACTGGCACTACCATCTTTACGGGTGACCTTCCATCCCTTGAACCACGGCATGTTAGCACTTGGCTCCAGCATGTTATCTCCGTTCCAACCAGAAATTGGCACAAATGCTACTGTGTCAGGGTTGTAGCCAATCTTCTTAATGTAGGTGCTGACTTCCTTAACAATTTCCTCGTATCTCTTCTGGCTGTAGGGTGGCTCAGTGGAATCCATTTTGTTAACACCAACAATGAGCTGCTTCACACCCAGAGTGTAAGCCAGAAGGGCATGCTCGCGGGTCTGCCCGTTCTTGGAGATACCAGCCTCAAATTCACCCACACCAGCAGCAACAATCAGGACAGCGCAATCAGCCTGAGAAGTGCCTGTAATCATGTTTTTGATAAAATCTCTGTGTCCTGGGGCATCAATGATGGTCACGTAGTACTTGCTGGTCTCGAACTTCCACAGGGAGATATCAATGGTGATACCACGCTCACGCTCTGCTTTCAGCTTGTCCAAGACCCAGGCATACTTGAAGGAGCCCTTTCCCATCTCGGCAGCCTCCTTCTCGAATTTCTCGATCGTTCTCTTGTCGATGCCGCCACATTTGTAGATCAGGTGGCCGGTGGTGGTGGACTTGCCCGAGTCTACGTGTCCGATGACGACGATGTTGATGTGAGTCTTTTCCTTTCCCATTTTGGCTTGCGATTAGCTGTGGTTTTCACGACACCTGCGTTCTGGCGGCAAACCCGTTGCGAAAAAGCTCCCCTCCTAGTCTTATGCTCACAGTTTGTATTATAATATCTAGTGTTTGAAGTTCTCATAATTCAAATATCTTTAGGACTCTGAAATTGCCATTGTGGCACTCACTGGAATATCCTTATTGCAAATAATTGCTCTTCTTTGAGAATAAGTTTTACATTTTTGTGAACAAATTCACTTGTATTACTTGTATCACTTGTCTTCCTGTTGTTAATCAATTTGCTGGAGTGGGCACTAGTAACATCTCCATACATCCTGTCACAAGCTAGTGTAGCCTCAGGGCATCTGCTTGCTCCAGGAACATGAAGAGCCTCAAACCATTCCTTCAGGTCATGGCAATGATCTATAATTGTTACTGGTTTTTGGCATATCAAATACAGCATGGGCTGCTTGCCAGGCTCTGTCTTGTGAACAATTAAAATAGTCAATTAAACTGATAATAATCTTGGTCAAAAGGAAGAATAAGTTATCAGAAAAACTATGTCAGAGAGATAGTACAGAGTTAAGGCACTAACTTTGCATCTACCTCTTTCTGATTTGATCCCCACTGTCCCATCATGGTCCTTTGAGCACCACCAGAAGCCCACCTGTGCACAGGTTCAAGAACCTACAAGCCCTACCAAGTGTGTTGCAGCCCCTTCGCCCAGCCCATTAACAAAAATGGCTGCCCCTGAAAGTTCCAAGTGAAATATTCATTCTTTTTTAAATGATAGTCAAATCTACCAAGTTAAAATAACAAAAGATGAGCAGTTTTGACAACTAATATCCATTTGAATGCTCAAAATTTGCTATTTAAACATGTTACTTTTACGTATTATAAGTAATATATATCTTATATATATCTTGAAATACTGTGTTATTTTAAGGACATGGCGATCTGGAAAATAAAGAAAACTGTAATATAGAGAGGTGCTTCTAATGAAAATACTCAGTTTGCTTTCTCTTAATTTTCATGTTGCATTACCCAATAATGAAAACTATTTGTAACAAAGTAGATTGTTTCAATTAAATTAACTGTTTATAGAGCATTCTGGAAATCTTTTACAGACTACAGCATTGATTTTGTTTGGTGGGATGGAGTAGGGGTTTGTTACACAACCCAGTTCTCTGCTCGAGTGACCCCTGACAGTAATCAGGGACCACAAGTGGTGGCAAGACTGAATCAGGGCCAACAGCCTATAGGAAAGTGGATACAGTATTTATTTTCAAGAGAAGCAATATTTGTTTTTTATTTTTTGAATCTGTAAATATATCTATGAGAAAAAACATTTGTTTAGCTCTTATTAATTATCTTCATATTTAAAAAATGGAGATTAATTACTTGAAGAAAGCTTTGATAAAATATCACTGTCACTGTCACTATCTTCCCCGTATATCATCGATTTTCTTGAGCGGGCACCAGTAACATCTCAATATGTCCTGTCATATGCAAGATATCCCAAGGGTATTATCCCGCTCCAGGAACATAAAGAGCCTCAAACCATTCCATCAGGTCATGGGAATGAGGTCTATAATTGTTACTGTTATTTGGCATGTCAAATACGGCATGGGTAGCTTGCCAGGCTCTGCCATACAGGTGGGATATTCTAGTAAACACCTCAAAAAATATTTTTTGAGGTAAAAGATATTGAGAAAATATCAATAATGTAATTTATAGAATTTGTTCAAAACAAAATTTTAAATCAGGGAAAATTACATAAAGCAAAAAAAATCATTTTATAGGTATGGAATAAATTAAATTACTAGTCCATGCCTACAGAAAGTATTTAAAGGTGAAATCAGTATGTTCATTCAAAAAGCATACCTTAGGCGCGGGAGCGATAGCCCAGCAGGTAGGGTGTTTGCCTTGCACACAGCTGGCCTGTGCCGGCCCGGGTTCGATCCCCAGCATCCCATATGGTCCCCCGAGCACCGCTAGGAGTAATTCCTGAGTGCAGAGCAAGGAGTAACCCCTGAGCATCGCCGGGTGTTACCCAAAAAGCAAAAAAAAAAAAAAAAAAAAAGCATACCTTAAATAGCTCAAGATATGGAACATGGTTCATTGAAATTCCCCAACTTAAAAATCTTACAAAAATTAGTTTCTAACAAGGTGCACAATTCATCAGTTTCCAAAGTAAAGTCAGGGCTGGAGATAAACAAAGGGATTAAGGCTCCTGTCTTGTCTATGATCAACACCAGTTGATCCCTAGCACCACATATGATTCCCTGAGCACTGTCAGGTGTGGACTGAAAACCCAAAATCAAAAAAAAAAAATGCCAGTTTGAATTGTAAGGTCTGATTAAACAAACGTCAGAAAATTTAATTTTGGTTTTCAGGGTTTATTTAAAGTCTTCTCCTCTTCCCTTCTTTTGTTACAATGACATGTTGTGATGCTTACACACTTTAGCCACAGAGCTCACATACACTTTGTGTGGAGTCAAGGATACCCAAAAGCAGAGCTCCTGGAGTTGACTGATGCATGTTCCAGAGCATTGAGGATTAAATAGGCTGGTGCCTTTGCCCTTGGGCTAACACTGGTCCCCGTCTTTTCTTTTTCTGTTCTTAGTTTTTCCTTAGTTTTTCTGTGTGTTTTATTCTGTCTTTCTCTCTAATTCACACACACACATACAAACTTAGAGATGCTTAGTATGTGTATTTGCAATATCTTACTTAAATCAATAAAAGAATTGATTAAAACTATTCATTTATACAATTTTCTGCCCACAATAACAGCCAGCAATATTCTGCAGAGAGCATTTCATGCACTTCCTGTACAGAAGGGCAAATGCAGATGAATCTGTGTAACCCTAGGGACTTGAGGATATCTAAAGCTTGGCCTCCGGTCCTTTCCTGTTTTCTCTATTTACCATTATCTAGCAAGTACTCCAAGATAGGAATATGAAACTGTGTATTATGTAAAAATTGGAATGAATTTTTTCACAGTCAATACATAGAAATAATAGCTAGAGAAACAATTTATTTTTCATAGTATATTATTATTTTCAACATACAGGAAACACTCATTTACCAGCATGTTAAAATATATAAGCCATTTCCAAAACATTTATTTGAAAATATTATCTCAGGCACATTTATTGCAAAAAGTGAGGTGCATCTGTACCAGGGGCTGGGGGATTGACCGGGTTTTACATGTCAACCTAGAGCATTCCTGTCTTTTGACGTTAATTTTGCCCCAATACTGTAAAATAAGGGTGATTTTATATTGCTATATTCACGTATACAATTTCTCTTAATAGTTTCACTCCAATAAGAGAGGGTTAGAAGACTTGTTTGTGCCTAGCAGCAATCTCATTAATCTCTATGAAATTTCACCTCTGTTACCTGGCAAATAGTCTTACTTGAAGTAACATAGCAATCCATCATTGGTAAAGCTCATTGGAGTATTGACTTCCTAACCTCCTCCTTGTGTCTCAAGCAACTCTGTTGATCTAGAACACTGCATGTAGCAGTGAAATTTTCCCCCTACACTGCTTAAATTTCCTGTCAAAAAAATAAGAATGTGTGGGAGGATGGGATGATATAGAGCACATGTATCTTCTTTATTTACTTCTTTTAAGTTGGATCAATACAAAGAATTGAGGTGGAAAATATATGAGTAAAAGAATCTGGCATTTATTGAATACCGATAACATGTTGGAGGTATTGTAAAGATAGTGTGTGCATGGTGGTGGGTAATTCCCAGTTTGACTGATTGATGGTCACATGGATCTCAAGTAAGCTGAGAATGTTAAAAAAAATTGCAGAGGTAGAGTTGAAAGGTCTATTGCTTGCCTTACGTGAGTGAAGACTTTGGTTTAATACCCAGCACCACAAAATAAAACAAAACAGAACAGTAAACAGATCTCCAAATAAACAAGCAAACCAAAAAACAAGAAAAGTTTATTTGTAGGAAGGCAGGGGGAAGTCCCCTAAAGAGGATATGAGAGTCTGTAGTATAAGAGATAAGGGTCGAATAAGAAAAAGAGAACAACCGAAACATTATTTTTGCCTTCTAAGGCAGAGTCACTGAGAGCAGTGTTACAATTATATACTCATTATTACATGAGATGGAGGATTTTTTTTTTCATGAGAAGAGAGGTCTTTTTTTATTTTATGAAGAGGGAGGTTTTTTTTTTCATTCTTCCCTATAGGTAGGAATTCTGAAGTTCAGATGGATAAAAAGATGTGTTCAATTAAAGTATACATCTAAAGACATCTCACTTATTTATAATTTGTAAACATGAATTTCTGGAGCTGAGAATCAACAGGGAATCAGCTGACTTGCTTTACTATCAGATTCATGTTGTCAGTGAAACCTGGTTTTATAGACTCCACTCAATTATCCCCTTGAGAATCTTCCCCGTCATTCACAAGTTCAGTCACTCCTCTGTAATCCCAAGACACACTGGAAATAGCTCCATTCACTACTTTTTACTTCACACTGTGATTTGTTTGCAGATCTGCTTTCCAACAAAATAAAATAAAATTTCATAAATTGAATGTCTGCTCTTAAATCATGACCAATACAGTTTTATATCTACAAGCCAGAGACATGAGGACAAAGAGAGACTTTCCTTTATAGGCTACTTCCCAGAGGTCTAGTATAGACCAAGGGTGAGGGTGGGGGATCTACAGGTGACAACATAAATGGGGGGCAAAGCAGAAGTCTAGGAGCCAACCAGTAGGACACGTGTGGTACAGGAAGGAAAGTAGGTCAGAGGGGGCCTGGTCAGAAACAGATTGCGAAACGCGGCTCTATAGACATGCTTTCTGACATAAAGCTGGCTTTCCTGACTTCTTTACTCAGGAAGGGTTTAGAAGACAGATTCATGCAGAGAGAAGGGAACCTAAGTTCCATAATTATTCCTCCGATAGACTAAATGCTGATATTACCATTATGCTAGTTTTCCCAAATATGTGAGGTTTACCCATACTGAACAAAAAAGCCTGGAATTTCAGAGAGGATGGAAGTTATGCATGATCGAGAAAGTTAAAGGTAAAGAGGAGAGAATCACTGCTCCTTCCCACTTGAGGACTGTGGGAAGAGGAAAGGAATTGACAAAGGAAAAATAATGTGACGTTATGTGTGTCCAGAAGGGTCCTCTGTGAAGTTCCAGAGGGCTGGAAGAAAAAAAAGAGTTTGAAAGGAAGTCAGAAATCATGGTGCCACAGCAATCTGGCTAGGTCACACTACAGAACAACCAGAGGTGACATTTGGTTCATAAAATACTCTAGCACTCCAGAATCTTGCTTAGCTTCTAGATGATGTCTAGAAGTCTCAGTGCTCCAGAAAGGGGTGTAGGCAGGTTTGCAAAAGATTCTGTAGGGCAGCAACCCTCAAGGTTGGAGATCAAATCTATTCACAGCACAGTATCTGGGAGTTCACAGCAAGAAGGAAGGTGACTAAAAAGAGAGGGGTCCTTACTGGGGTGGATGAAGCAATTCCAGCAGCAGGAACATGCAATAACTGCTGGCTGCCCGTGTAGTGCACAGCAGGCTCACTAGATAAGCTCAGTCAGAAGTGAGCTCGGAGAAAGGAATTCTGAGAGCTCGGTCATTTTTCTAAAAGAAAGTTTTTAAACAGGAATTAAATCACCAGGCTTTATTTTAATCAACCCTTCTCTCCACCCACTGTTATTTAGCTAGCTTGAGGGGTGAAGGGGGAAAGCATTCCATGAGATCAGATAGATCATAGGCTATAAAGAAGGCATAGTTACTTTGAACATTGCGGCATAGCACACATAAATCTGATTCTAGGTTAGGCCTATAGCACACAAACCCCCTTGAGATTTGGATCACTTTTTCATCTTTACAGTTCCAGAACATTGTAGACTACTTAAAGGATGTTTACAGTTCCACATATTGGTCCTGAATGCATAAGTACTCCCATAATGACAAAACTGCTAAAGGTCACTGGTGTTACCTTGCCTAATAATAAAACTTTAGAAATTTGTCCTTTCATTGACTTATTTCAGTAGCCCAATTATTTTGGGCATCTAAACTTAGGCGATTTGTGAAGGAAACAAAAGTGAATTGTTTCTGCTTTTATTCCAGCATTAGAAATTTATTATTATGTACCAGATACACAAATTCTGTGGAGACTGAAGCAGTCATCGAAGCCCTAGTCAAACAGGGTGTTCAAACCCAATACATCAAGATCCTTCGTGAGCTGTATTACGGATTCACCACCAGGATCTCACCATTCTACAAAGAAGTGATCATTGATGTCAAAAGAGGGGTTCGACAGGGTGATACCATCTCACCAAAACTCTTCAGTGCCACCCTCGAGAACATCATGAGACAATTAGAATGGGAAGGAATGGGAGTGAAGATAGATGGTTGGCAACTACACCACCTCCGCTTCGCTGATGACATCGTTCTAATAACACCAAACATTAGCCAAGCGGCACAAATGCTGGCTGACTTTGACCGAGAATGTGGAAAAGTAGGTCTACAGCTGAATCTGAAGAAAACTATGTTCATGAGAAATGAACTAGTTCCAGAGGCCCCATTCACTCTCAATGGAACAAACATCTCTGAATGCAGCAGTTATGTGTACCTAGGTCGAGAAGTCAACATGATGAACGACCTAAAACCTGAGCTGTGCAGGAGGAAGAGAGCGGCATGGAATGCCTTCAAAGGCATCGAAGAAATAGCTAAAAGGACAAAGAACCTCCGGCTCCGGGCACATCTCTTCGACTCCACTCTTCTCCCTTCATTAACATACGCCTCAGAGACCTGGGCCCTACGAAAGCAGGATGAGAATGCTATTCGGGTCTCCCAGAGAGGCATCGAAAGAGCTATGCTTGGAATATCACGTCTCACTCAAGTGAGAGAAGGAATCCGGAGTTCTGACCTCCGTCGCTATTCCAGAATCAGGGACGCTGTCTCGTTTGCCAAGGCATCGAAAATCAGATGGGCTGGACATGTAATGCGATTTGGAGACAACCGCTGGACTAGAGCCGTTACCGACTGGATCCCACGGGATGTCAAAAGATCACGTGGCCGCCCACCTACAAGATGGTCAGACTTCCTTGTTAAGACCCTGAAGGAACGGTTTGAGGCTCTTCATATTCCTGAATCAACCAGATGCCATTGGGCTACATTGGCACGTGATAGGGTCCAATGGAAATGTTACTGGCGCCCGCTCGAGCAAATCGATGAATAACGGGATTCAAGTGATCAAGTGACCAGATACACAGTTCTCTTCAATTATCTTATATACTTGAAGGAGAAAGAAAAAATGCAATACTACTATTATAAATTAAAAAATAATTATTGCAATAGAAATTTAAAAGATTATTTATTCTAGTTCTGCAAGTAAGGATGTTCAAAATGTCATGAAAATAAGGAAGAAACATTCTTCTTGCTTCACAATGACTTTAACTGGTACCGTATGAGGGCTCCTCACGCCCCACTCGCCATCCCAAGGCCCAAAACAGTTTTTCCTTCTATAGAGGTAGAACATAAAAGTTCCTTCTTAGTAGAAGGAACAAAGATTATGCCAAGAGACAGATATGGGGCAGAGCTGCTCACTTGCTCTCACTGTGCCCAGTCGCTCATGAGGTGCCCGGGAGGGATGGCAGGTTCTAGCCCTGGCCTGACACCCCAGCAGAGCCTCACAACAAGCCAGACAATCCCCCACATCATGGGAACCTCCATTTTCCACATCTGGACTTCCTCCTCGTCAGAACTCCACCCAGCAGTTCAGTCTATCACAGTCCGGCTCATCCAGATCCACCCTGCTGCAGTCTTTTTTAATCCGGCCCAGGTATGCTGATCCAGAGACAGACATGGGGCAGAGTTGCTACTTGCTCTCACTGTGCCCAGCCGCTCATGAGGTGCCTGGGAGGGGATGGCAGGTTCTAGCCCTGGCCTGCCAACCCCGCAGAGCCTCACAACAAGCCCCCCATTCCATGAGGACCTCCATTTTCCAATCTGGACTTCCTCCTCGTCAGAACTCCACCCAGCAGACCAGACTATCACAGCCCGGCTCACGCGGCTGCATCGGCTGCTCGGTTCATCAATGGATGAAATGCTGGATTTTGAGATGACTACAAAAGTATGCTACCCGCACCGCAGAGCCTGGCAAGCTACCCGTGTCGTATTTGATATGCCAGATACCAGTAACTATTATAGACCTCATTCCCATGACCTGATGGAATGGTTTGAGGCTTTTTATGTTCCTGAAGCAAGCAGGTTCCCTTGGGCTCTACCTGAATGAGACAGGTCATATGGAAATGTTACTGGTGCCTGCTCGAGCAAATCGAAGATGAATGGGAAGACAGTAACAGTAACAGTAACAGTAACAGTAGAAGGAAGTCCTACAAACACATAGTCAGGACACTGAATGGAATAAAAGAAATGCTGAAGATAATTTCAGAGTTCTCCTCTGATAATGGCTTAGTGATTACTACTCATCTTAGTTGAATGGGTTGACAGAGAACTAAATTTAGTCAAATATTAAGATTTAGGTTCTTTCTAACCATAAGGATAGGCAGTTCAGATCAAGGAAATCTAGAAGAGATTCAGAATATCATGTTCTCTTTTAAGTCACAGAACATTGCTTAATTTTGTTTTCCCTATTAATGTACTTAAAGAATTTCATGAATAATCATCATATTGCCATCATCCTGTACATGGATAGATAGATGAGAGCAAGAATACAGAAGGAGATATCAACTCAAGACAGTGACTCATAATTGTAAATTCAATCCCATAAACCTGTTCCTAATGTACCTGGCAAATTTTCTCTTTGGACTATTCCGAAATGAAAATGGAGGCTGCTACAAAAAATATAATTAGTGACCTTTACTAGTATTGTGATGCTTGGACCCAGGATATTTAGACCACCATTAGAGGAATCCTGAGGGTGGGGAGGTCTTGATGTCACCAGTGAGGTTGGATCCTGTGCCCACAAAGAATGTTAAGTAGAGCATCCATAAAGAAGCCTCTAAAAGCCAATTCAGAGGAATAGCTGCACTTTATTAGGTGGAAGAGGGATATTTAAAGTAGGGGAAAGTAGAGTGTGAACTGTGTGTCAATCAGATAGAGGGATTAAAACAGAGATGGCTTAATTCTAAACAGGTAGGGTGTGAAAGGGGATTAAAACAGGGTGTGTGCTGCTGTACAGGGTGTGTGCGTAATGTGTTTAGCTACAGGAAGGGGACCCTCTCCTATGTCTCCACTGTGCTGAATGTCTACTTTGCTTCATCCCACTGCTATCTGACTGTATTGTACAGAATGTTCATGTAACTCTTGATTGCCCCAACTAGATTCACGTCTGCTCAGTAGCTCTGTCCATAGCATTTAGCCACAAGACTGGTAGCTTTTCAATTTGGTGGCCATACCTGGCCATGCTAGGTGTCTATCCTGGCAGTGCTCAGAGGACCTAATAGTGCTAGTCACTGAACCTGGGTCTCACACATGCAAAGCACATGTTTCAGTCCTTTGAGCCATTTCTTGGCCCATACATTGTAATTTTTTTAAATCCATACCAAATATAATAATGTTCTAAGCTATTTACCTGGCTTAAAGTTCAAACTCCAGGGACACATAAGATATCAACTACTCAGCTTTTATCTCTATCTGATATAACTTAATTCAGAGTCTAAAGAAATTCAGGAGTAAACTCAGAAAGTTTTATTATTATGTAATGCAGCCACATATACTATTGTATATATATGTAGTTTCTGTTACATATAAATACTAATATAAATACTGTGAGAGACTCACAGACATGGGGCAGAGCTGCTACTGGCTCTCCCTGTGCCCAGTCACTCACGAGGTGCCCGGGAGGGATGGTGGGTCCTAGCCCTGGCCCGCTACCCCAGGAGAGCCTCGCAACAAGCCAGATAACCCCCCCCATTTCATGAGGGCCTCCATTTTCCACATCCGGACTTCCCTATCCTCAGAACTCCATCCAGCAGACCAGCCTATCACAGCCCAGCTCACTCAACCACAAGCGGCCGCGTGGTTCATCAATAAATGCTGTTCATCAGAGGTGACTGCAAGACTAAGCCACCCGCATGGCAGAGCCTGGCAAGCTACCCGTGTCGTATTTGATATGCCAAATACCAGTAACAATTATAGACCTCATTCCCATGCCCTGATGGAATGGTTTGAAGCTATTTATGTTCCTGGAGCAAGCAGATGCCCTTGGGCTCTACTAGCATGAGACAGGACATATGGAGATGTTACTGATGCCTGCTCAAGCAAATTGATGATCAACGGGAAGACAGTGATACAGTGGTAAATACTACCCAAAGCTACCAAATGAATTGTCTCACTTAAGGTATTACAAAGCACACTGAGGGCATTGGTTTGCACTCTGTATAACCTCTCCTAATATGCAAAAGTCAAAACTTTTGGGTGAGAAAATAATAATCAGAAATACAGTTCTTGTTTTTTGTTCATGATGGAAACTGCTGAAGAATGGAATGAGTTCTGAAACGTGTTCTCTGCCAAGGAGGGAATATGTTAGAATATAGACACCTCAGCATCATTCGCAAGAATATAAAATAAATGTCTTTCCAATGCTAGTGTGTGGCTCAGTGCCAGCACCCTTGTGTGAGACCCTAAGCTCAATTGCAGCATCACCAAAACAATAAATAAATAAGTTTGGTTTTAAAACTGTATTCGAGACCCTTTTAATTACCAAAACTATTGTGTCTGAAGAATTTGTTTTCTTCTTATCATAGAAAAACCAATTTTATGTTTGCATTTTAGTACCATATGTCTAATGAAAGATAATAATAATTTTGGGTGAGAAGTAAAGCTGGTATCTTTTACTAAAATGGTTCATATAGTATAGTTATAAATATAGTACGGCTTTTAGAATTTACCCAAATGTCATTGCTAATCTGTCTCAAAGTCACAGGAACTATCGATTTATTCTGTACAAACTATGAGATACAAACCCATAAATGAGTCTTCAGAATTAAATCCCTATAAAGTTAATATGATAGTGTTATTATAACTATTTTTACATAAAAGGCAACATCTGGATTTTCACTCCAATGTCTACCTTTCATCATCTTTTCCTTTTTGCAACTGCTCATTTCTTTCAGATGTAAAGGCAAATTTTAAAATTTTTCAAAAGATTCTCAACATTATTAGCCAATAGAGAAATAAAAATAGAACCACACACATCACTGCACACCTTTTAGAGTGGCTCAATTTAACACTGATGAAGCCACCAAGTCTTTGAGGGTGCTTTTATATTATTACAGAAATGGACAATCCAGCCATTTCAGAAGGCCAAGTTTTTAGAACTAGAGAGTTTAGCAATGGAAATTCTGAGCATTTATTCTGGGTAAGTTAAATTATTACTTACATTAACACAAAAACCTGCATATAGCTGCCTTATTTGCAAAAGGCTAAGCCTGAAAATAACCCAAATGTTCTTTAATGACTAAATGGTTAAACAAACTCCAATTTAAAAAACCTATAATACTGTGGAATACCACTCAACAACAAACAGGAACAAATTCTTGAAATCTGTAACAATTCAGATGGAGTCAAAGACATTGTGCTTTTATGAAAAAGGTTAATCTCAGAGGATTCATGCTGTACAAATATATTTTCTATTTCTTCTCCAGATCCCCAAATTATATGAATGGTGAAATATTCAGTCACCAAACATCAGTTATGTGTCCTGATTATAGTAGTGGTTATCAATTACATGGAGCACACAAACATGCACATGCGTACACACCCAACACAGCAAAGAGGTAAACACAGAATTAGGTCTTGTTTAGTTAATAGTCACCAATGTTAATATCTTGATTTTTGACATTATACTAAAGTAATATAAAATGTGATGATTAAGAAAATGAATGGTTCCATGAATTACTTGTGTTTGTGAAATTTCTGTGGACCTGCAATCTTTTCATGACAATGTTTTTCCTCTCAAGCTTCACCTATCAATATTTGTACCATTATTTGGTAACTAAATAGAGAGGGCAAGAAGGTAATGCAAGAAGGTAATTTTTTCTAGTTTATTCTAAATGTGTTTGAAGAGAACCAGAAAGCAAAATTCATCATTTATTTCGAATGTCTAAAAAGACATATGAAAAAAATGTCATCATCACTAATCATCAGACAGATGCAAATCAAAACAACAATGAGATATCATCTCACACCGCAGAGACTGGCACATATCCAAAAGAGCAAGAACAAAAATTGCTAGCATGGGTGTGGGGAGAAAAGGATTCTCATACATTGTTGGTGGGAATGTCGACTGGTACAACATTTTTGGAAACAATATGGACATTCCTCCAAAGACGAGAAATTGAGCTCCCATTTGACCCAGCCATACCCTCCTGGGAATATACCCTGGGAGGCCAAAAACACACAGCAGAAGCAACACTTGAACTTTTATTTTCATAGTAGCACTATACACAATAGCCAGAATCTGGAACAAGAATAGTGCCCGTGAACAGATGACTGGATAAAGAAATTGTGTTGTGGTACATATACACAATGGAATACTATGCAGCTGTTAGGAAAAACAAAGTCATGAAATTTGCCTATAAATGCATGGACATGGAGAGGATCATGCTGAGTGAAATTAGCCAGAGGGAAAAGGACAGATATAGAATGATAGCATTTATTTGCAGGATATAAATCCAAAGCCAGACAAAACATGGATCAGGAGGTCTTGTCAGTGGGTAAAATCTATTGCAAATGTGATAGTCAGTTAGGTAATACAGAGAAAGGAACAGTGTACTAATAATTATTGTAAATGATAATACTAGCGTAGAACTGAGCATTGAAAGTAAGCAAAAGGATATACATGATAACCTCTAACTGTATGTATTGCAAGCCACAATGTGCAAGAGAAGGAAAAGAGAGAGAGATATAGAGAGAGAGAGTAAGAGAAATGAAAATTACGTCCCATAGATGAAGACTAGGGGAGTGGGGAATCATGGGAAATTGGTGGTGGAAAATGGGCACTGGTGGAGGGATGGGTGCTGAAACACTGTATGGTTGAAACCCAAATATGAACACTTTTTAACTGTAAGAAAAGAAATAAGAAAAACAAACAAACAAACAAACATAAATAAAAGGCTGGAGTGCAAAAAATCATTTTGCTGTGAACTATGAATAAAGATTCTTGCTAAAATAATTTTGAAGGGTCTGTTGGATCTCAACCCACCATTTCTTTCTTCAGATACTTTCACTACTCCCATTTACCTAAAAACTTAAGTCACACTTTTATACTGGCATTGGTGATCTCTTTAACTCCTTAAAAGTGAAGAAGTTAACTTCACTCTGGATCGATAGCACAGCGAGTAGGGCGTTTGCCTTGTACGCGGCCAACCCAGGTTCCATCTCAGGCATCCCATATGGTCCCCTGAGCACTGCCAGGAGTAATTCCTGGGTGCAGAGCCAGGAGTAACCCTGAGCATTGCTGGGTGTGACCCAAAAAGCAAAACAAAAAAAAGTCACAAAGGGAAACTCTCTCTTCATTCTTTCCAGGCATAATATCACTTTTTGACCCTAGGACTCTGGTACAGATAATGCCATGAGCCAAGAGTCTGCTCTTCCAGTTCCGCTGTCTGTATAGTATCCTGATAGGAAATATTCAAGAGTAATGTTATGAAAGACAGGCTGGAGACAGCTAAAGCCAAAGAGTAATGGAAGTACAGGCAAGGCAGAGGGGTGGGAGAGAGAGAGAGAGAGAGAGAGAGAGAGAGAGAGAGAGAGAGAGAGAGAGAGAGCTGTTCTCAATGTGGGGTTTATTGAATTAGTGTGGGACTCCATCTGGTGTTATTCCAGGAACTATCTCCACTTTATTCCTCCCTTACCCATGTGTCAGTAGGGTTTAATCTGATCCTGCTTCCAGGGGGTGAGCTATGGTTGGTGAGAGAGTGATTCTTGGTCAGAGAGTAACTTTCTGCTAGAGGGGATATGGAAATACATATAGGATACTTCTTGTTGTTACAAAACGGAAAACGATGCTATTAGTATTATTGGGAAGGGGATTATAATGTAAGAAGAAATGATAAAAAGAGACAGTATGAGAATGGATGATTGTCTTATAATAAGCAGACCGAGTTGAGCGCCAATACCACATAGGGTACCCTGAGCACACAGTCAGGAGTAAGCCCTAATCACTATTAGGCATGTAGCAAAAAAACCAAACCACTCAAATTGCCAATAATATTCCTGTTGAAAGGCATTTTCTGAATCAGAAAAAAATTATGCCATTGTTTAGAGAATCTAGGACTAAGTATGTTACTGGCGCCCCCTCGAGCAAATCGATGAATAACGGGATTCAAGTGATCAAGTGATCAAGGACTAAGTATCTCAACTCATAGAAGTCAGTGTGGTCCAATCAAAAATGCTCTGTTTAGTTGTCATGGGCTGTTGGATGACAAGCCTAGCTAGTTTGGGAGATTTGCTGTTTTATCCACTCACAGTTTAATTTATTTACATGTTCTTAAGCCAGGGCTCATACTAATAAGATCTCTTTTCTGTGTAAACATGATGGAAGGTGTGGCAGTTACAGAAGTCACTTTGATTCTGAATGAGTAACTTCTGACTTATTGTTATACATCTACTAAGACTTCTATGTTATCTAGATTGGGCACTGCTCCTCTTTATACCCACTGGACCCTGGGTGGGACAATTAGAATTTACCAGGAGACTACCACCCTGGCTATTTTGAAGCCCATGAAATTAAGAGGTATTACTTTATACCAGCCCCCTCTCTCTCCAGTGTTTTATGTAAGAAATAATCTCATAGTCTTGGAAGAAGGGATTAGTCCTTGAAATAATCATTTATTTAGACCTGTAGTCCGGTGTGGCACCACCCTACTACACTCTTCTATTCTCTAGAATCTGTTTATTTGATCTTTGTTGACAGGTTAGGATTACTTTGTGTACATAAGGGGAGTGACTTGAGGTACATATCATCTTTGGTGGTACTCCTCTATGGTGGGATCCACTTTGGTGGGACTCTTTCTGGTGGTATCCTCTTTGGTAGGAGACTCTCGGTTCTTGTGTATGGTCTAAGCTCTGACCAGAGCTAGAGGTCTTCCATTATATTGGATTGCGGTGGTAGAGCTTGTTGTATCATTAAAAGCCTTTTGGAACTGCACTGAACTTGTGAGTTTTCATCCGCTCCCCGTTGACCTCAGAGGTAGAAGAGAACTTCTATCCTGATACTGTTTGGGACCCCAGTGGCTCCCCAACAGTGGGCAAGTAACCTTTCTGTCAATCACTAGATATGCAGAAAGAAACATGTAACCCATATAAAGTTGGTTTGGATACTTCCTCAAGTAATCAAAATTTAGTTAAGTGCTGTGGTCTCTTGTGTGTTTCTTCATTTTCACTATTTTTTTAGGGGAGGGTGTCACTACCAGAGGTGCTCAGAGCTTACTTCCGGTTCTATGTCCAGGGGTCACTACTGGTGAGGCTCAAGGTGCCAGGATTGAACCAGAGTTGGCCAGTTACAACACAAGTGCCTTCACCATTGTATTATCTCCCCCAAACCTCACCCCTCCACAATTCTTGTTGGTTTTATTCCCTTTGTTTAAAAAAGAACTATGATTTTTAAAAGTTGATAAATGAATTTTAGGCATAAAATATTTAAACGCCGATTTCCCCACATTATCAACTTCATTCCACCCGTGCTCTCATATTCCCTCCACATCCCAACCCGCACCAACCTCACCTGTCAAGTTGACATGCACATTACAAAGTTTCAGCGGCTGCAGTTTAGATCTCATGTTTTCAGTTTAATCTGTGTTTTGGATATATGGCCACACCCCTCACCCCTATCAGAAATATAACTGAAGCCCTTATGCCTGTGCACCCATTATTTCCCCATTCTCTCCCTCTACCCCTAATTTTTTTCCTTCTTTGTCCTTCTCCTCTCTAAACACTGGAGTCAAGGATGAGTTAGGCATCCTCATTTTTTAATTATTTTTTAAAATTATTTTATTTTATTTTTTTAAAATATTTTATTATACCACCGTGAGATATACAATTACAAAGATAGACAATTAAAAAGTTCGTATCTGGGCTTTGGTCATACAATGTTCCAGCACCCATCCCGCCACCAGTGCCCATCTCCCACCACCAACATCCTTGGTTCCATTCCCCCTCCCCCTCCCCAGCCCAACTCCATGGCAGGTTTTTATTTCTTTCCCTTTCTCTCTCTTTCTCTTTTCCTTCCCTTCCAGACTATGGATTACAGAACATACATTAAAGGGTTGTCATGTGTATCTTTTTGCCTCTATTTAATGCTCAGTTCTAGATTGGCATTAGTACCCTTGACAATTGTTAGCACATTGTTCCATTTTCTGTCTTACCTAGCCTCTGACTCCTACAC
Source organism: Cryptotis parvus (assembly GCA_021461705.1). Taxonomy (NCBI): domain Eukaryota; kingdom Metazoa; phylum Chordata; class Mammalia; order Eulipotyphla; family Soricidae; genus Cryptotis; species Cryptotis parvus. The sequence goes on from JAJIBD010022555.1 coordinate 81,298, forward strand.
GTTTGTGATAATTTCCACCTTTGACAAGACCTCCTGATACATGTTTCACTTGACCTTGGATACTGGTATCATAATATGTATATATATATATATTTATGTCAAGGCATCCTCATTTTACTACAGTATATTTCTTTATCCAGCTTTTCATATTGTTTCTAAGCAAGTTATTATATATAGGCATTGTCAAAGTATCAAAATATGTGAATTGGGGCTGGAGCAATAGTCCAGCAGGTAGGGCATTTGCCTTGCACGCAGCTGGCCTGTGCCAGCCCGGGTTTGATCCCCGGCATCCCATATGGTCCCCCGAGCACTGCAGGAGTAATTCCTGAGTGCAGAGCCAGGAGAAACCCCTGAGCATCGCCAGGTGTGACCCAAAAAAGCAAAAAAAAAAATGTGAATAATATTTTACATTCATCCAACAGCTTTAGAATAGCTATAAAATTCATATACTCTCATAAAAGGAGAAATAGAGTAAAATAAAAAGTCAAACATATTGTTTATTTTCATGCAAAGTAAGAAATTTTAATTGATCTGTTAAAATCTGATAAAAATCTAGTAAAACCCTAAGCTATATTGCAACTTTGTTTGAGTGCGTGTAATAGAAGAGAGATAGCAATAGATAGATAGATAGATAGATAGATAGATAGATAGATAGATAGATAGATAGATAGATAGGTAGATAGATAGATAGATAGAGAGAGAGAGAGAATAGTAGTTGTTTTCATCCATAATATTCTAGAAATTTAAGCATTATCCCTCTAGGAAAAATTCTGTCCCTTCAGAATACACAGTGAAAAAAGCTAAAAGAAAAACAACCCTGGTTATGAACAGCTCATTTATTTAGTTGATGCATTAATTAAAGTGTGTGACTCTCACACATGGGGCAGAGCTGTTCCTTGCTCTCCCTGTGCACAGGTGTTCATGAGGCAGTCGGGAGGCATGGCGGGTTCTAACCCTGGCCCACCACCTCGGCAGAGCCTCACAACAAGCCAGACCACCCCTCCTCACTCCACGGGCGCCGCCATTTTCCACATTTGGACTTCCCTCTCGTCAGAACTCCACCCAGCAGACCAGCACATCACAGCCCGGCTCGGCGTGGCCGCTTGCGGCTGCGTGGCTCATCAATAAATGCTTTATTTGGAGGTATTTAAAAGAGTTTGCCTCCACTCGGCAAGCCTGGCAAGCTTCTCGTGTTGTATATGATATGCCAAATTCCAGTAACAATTATATTAGGTCATTCCCATGACCTAGTATAATGATTTGAGGCTCTTTATGTTCCTGTAGCAAGCCGATGCCCCTGGCTCTACTGGCAGGAGACAGGACATATGGAGATATTACTGGTGCCCGCTCTAGCAAATAGATGATCAACGGGAAGATCGTGATCGTGATCGTGATTACATAATAAATTAGCATATTGTAAGATGCTTAATGTTGTGACTAAAATATGTGTTCTTTTTGTACTTTTGAAACCACACCCAGCTACCAATGTCATACCCAATCTACTCAGCTGTACTTCAGGAGGCCACATTGTGCCGGGGACATTATCCAGGGCATCAACATGCCTAAGCACTCTCCCACTTGATCCTCATCCCTAAAATAGATTTATTATTGTTTGCATTATTAATTATCCTAGTGATATAGATTATTGCCAATATTCCTAGCTACAAATACATTTCCTATATTATTGATAGTTATTATTTCTTAAGAATCAATAGAAAGGTAATGAAAAGATAGTACAGTGGGCAGGATGCTTGCCTTGTATGCAGCTGACCCAGGGACCCGGGCTCAATCCCTGGCATCCTATAATGTGCCTTGAGTACCACCAGGTTTGACCCCAAATTCCCCAAAATTAATGAGAGATTTTTGTATTCCCAATTTCTGTCCTGTTACAAAGCTTATAGAGCAATATTTAGGTGCTTAATTAAAAGTAACCTACATCTGAAAATTAAACATGTTAAGAAGATGCAGTACATACCTGGATACTGGTTAGAGTTGTATACTGGTAAGCCTTGACCACCAGGTAATTTGCTTCCAGGTCTATAAGTCCCAAGATCATGTATTTCCACCATCTTCGCCGTAAAATCGCCAGGAGGTTCTCTTCTCCTGTGATACAAAGTCAAAAAAAAATAGATTAGGTCCTCAATACACAAGAAATATGTAATTAAAATATTCTAACGTATTGTAATATTCTATTTTTAGAATAGCTTACCAGCTATTTAATTAAATAAATCAATGTTTAGTGGCAACATTACATGATATTTAGCTTATAGTATGCATTGTAGACAAACCTTTAAAATTGCATTCCAGAAGAGGACAGGAATAATAGGACTTTTCGTTTGCCATAAAATAATTTTTCTCATATATTTAAAGCAAAATGATTGTATTATGTAATTACAAAGAAATTGAACACAGAAAATTCTGTATAGACATATTCAAATCACCCTAAACTTTATGACTGTGATAAAATAAGGAAATGAAGATGGAATTTTAACAACATAGCAGGAGACTTGCAACAAGACCCTAAATGCCATCTGAGTACTGACTTTGTTATGAAACTTACATGCACACTCTGGTGTTCTGTGGGTAATGGAAGAGAAGTTGAGAATTTAACTCTCAAATATAAGAGAGTAGCACAGAATCATACTCTTCATGTTGCCGGAATTGTAATATTCACCATCTTGCCTCATTAACTGGTCACATTAGAATAGACTTTGACTCCCTTAGTTCTTAATTTTCTGTAGTTTAGTCATGAAGTAAAATCTTATTTCTTAAGGTAAGAATAACAATAATCTTATTATTAATAATAATAGTTTCCCGGAGCCAACCTGTGAGTTCTTCACAGAGAATGTGGAATATGAAGACATAAGAGAATGGGGACTGTACTAATTATATATCACTACATTGAAAATAATCCTGAAGGATGGCTGCTTCAAACAATAAAAGTTCTCATGATTTTGTGCATGTAGAATCTGGATGCAGCTTAATTAAATGCCTCTGATTCAAGATTTCATTAAGTTGCAGACAAGCTGACAGCTATGAATGCATCTCATCTGGAAGACTGACGAGAGGTGTTCTGCTTCCAAACTCACACATAGTTATTGGCAAGCTAAGTTCCTCACTTTAAAGCCCCCTGCCCTCAGACACAGGATTCTGTAAAAATATATCTGCTTACCCCCAGGATGAGTAATTTGAAACAGATGGGTAGGACATCAGAGGGAGACTGGGAAGGAAACAGAGAAGAAAGGAGGAAAAAAGGAAGGAGGAGAAAGAAGAGTGGGGGGAAAGAGGGAGGGAGGGAGAGGGAGAGAAAGAGAGAATGGAGAGAAGGGATAAAAACTTTAACAGATTCCACTTTTTTCACCTGTCTCTGGGCCACTCTCAGAGCACTGAACTCATGATTCTCTCCTTTCATCTTACTGTAATAACTTATGCAAGATGTTAGTCTCAAGATGGTATTTTCAGTCTTATGAAGACGTGTGTGTGTGTGTGTGTGTGTGTGTGTGTGCCTATCTCTGTGTGACACAGATACACGGGGCAGAGCTGCTACCAGCTCTCCCTGTGCTCAGCTGATCATGAGGCATCCGGGAGGGAAGGCGGGTTCTAGCCCTGGCTGCCATCCCAATAGAGCCTCACAAGAAGCTAGAGGAAACCCCACACCATGAGGGCAGTCATTTTTAACATCCAGACTCCACAGCTTGTCAGAGTTCCACCCAAGAGAAAAGCCAATCTCTTCCCGATGGCTCATTAGTAAACACACTACCCACATGGCAGAGCCTGGCAAGCAACCCGTGTCGTATTTGATATGCCAAAAACCAGTAACAATTATAGACCTCATTGCCATGACCTGAATGAATCCTTTGAGTATCTTCATGTTCCTGAAGCGAGCAGTTGCCCTTGGACTACACTAGCATGCGACAGGACGTATGGAGATGTTACTGATGCTCACTCAAGCAAATCCATTAAGATGAACAATGGAAAGACAAGTGATGAAGACATGAAAACAAAGCTTTCTAGACATATAGAGAATGTCAACATCTATATTGTGATTAGTTAGTAAGCAACAAGTTTTCTTTGTGGTAAATGTAATTTTAGCCTTTTTGATACTATTTCTGTCACAGCCTTCGCAGTAGTTATACTGAAAACATTGCTTCAAGGAATTGTTCACTTATAGTCACTCTCTTAGTTTTCTTTGGCTATTTTGTCAGACCCCAACTGTTGAATTAGGTAATGTGTACCCAACTTTATATATTCTTTTCACATGATTGTGATTACTTAGAAATTCCCTCACTAGACTACTGGTTTGAGGATAGTAAGACATTAAATATATTACTCAGGTATGTTCACTCCCTAGCAACATAACCCAGTATAATGAATATATTGAAACTAAGTGCTTTAGAATGAACAATTGAGCTGAGAAAGTATCGAAAGCTATGAAATGAATATGTCAAGAGCCAGTTCTAGAATATGATTCATACTTCTTATGGTTTTGCACTTAAATTCACAGCTGGTATATATAATCCCAAAGGCCCTCTATTCATAGAAAGCTAATTTTGGCAATTTCCTTGCACAGCATTTCTGCTTCTCTTACTTGCCTACATGGTCAATAAAACAACACATTTCTCAGGATTTATTTCATAAATTAGTGATTCTCAACTTGACTGAATAACTATAATTGTTCAAGCTATTTTTAAAAGACCTGTTGTTTGGGCTAGGAGAGAACTCAAAGGGCCAGAGTGCATACTTGGCATGCAGAAGACCCAATTTCATTACACAGTACTTGTGGCTTTCCAGGCATTGGTGGAACAGCGGCCCAATTAAAACTGAACCAAAAGATAAGATCCTGATGGCTGGTTCCAGTCTCCACATGTTCTAATATTTTGGGTGGATCTGGTATTGGGTGTAGTATTAAATCCAGGACTTTTTTAGGTATTAGATATTCTGTTATCTCAGAATGACTTGTTCAGATGAATTGACAAAGCATATCCACATATGAAAACTCTTCATAAGAAAAAAAAATTCTGAGTATTTGGTTAAAAGTATGCCTTTGACATGCATAGACTCTGCACGAGGAAGCCTCCCATGATCTTAAACCTTAGTTTTCCTAAGACTTGCTTGGGTTCTACCTCTTGACTGTATGTTGATCCAGGGACTCACAAACACAGATCATCATTAATTGCTAGAGTTTTGAGGTGACTACTAGAGTATCCCACTCACACAGCAGAGCCTGGCAAGCTACCTGTGTCATATTTGACATGCCAAATACCAGTAACAATTATAGACCTCATTCCCATGACCTGATGGAATGGTTTGAGGCTTTTATGTTTCTGGAGCAGGAAGATGCCCTTGAGCTATCTCGCATATGACAGGACATATTGAGATGTTACTGGTGCCCGCCTCCAGCAAATTGATGCTATAAGGGAAGACAGTGACAGTGAAATTAGGAACAATTTAAAGAGAATAGAATTTTCAGAGTCATCACTTTGTCCATAGAACACAATAGTGCATTATAAACAGTCAATAAATAATGTAGGGTGAAAATATCTACATTCAGTACTTCACAAAAAAAAAAAAAACAGCCAACCCCATCAAAAAATGGGGAGAAGAAATGAACAGAAGCTTCCAAACAGAAGAAATTCGAATGGCCAAAAGGCATATGAAAAAGTGCTCTTCATCTTTAATCATCAGGGAGATGCAATTCAAAACAACAATGAGGTACCATCTCACACCACAGAGACTGGCACACATCCAAAACAGCAAGAACAACTGAGTGCTGGTGTGGATGTGGGGAAAAAAGGATTCTCATCCACTGTTGGTGGGAGTGCCGGCTGGTCCAGCCCTTTTGGAAAATAATATGGGCATTCCTCCGAAAACTATATATTGAGCTCCCATTTGATCCAGCAATAGCACCTCTGGGAATATACCTGAGAGACCGAAAAACACATAGCAGAAACACAATCTGTACTTCTTTATTCATCTCTGCACTATTCACAATAGCTAGAATCTGGAAACAACATAAATGCCTGAGAACAGAGGACTGGCTAAAGAAACTGTGGTACATCTACACTATGGAATACTATGCAGCTGTCAGAAAGATGAAATTATGAAATTTACCTGCAAATGGATGGACATGGAGACTATCATGCTGAGTGAAATTAGTCAGAAGGAAAAGGACAGATATAGAATGACAGCATTAATTAATAGGATATAAATAGATACCAGTGTTTTACTAAGTATGGGAAAAAACTCACCATTGAATATGCACAAAGAGACCAAAGTGATAAACTCTAAATATCTGCAGGGCTAGCCACAATGTGTAAAATAAGAGGGAGAGAGATGCAGAGACAGAGAGAAAGATAGGAAACGGGGCTACCTGCTATTGAGGCAGCCTGGGGGTGGCGGGAGGGGGTGGGGTACATTGGTGGTGGAAATGGGGCACTAGTGGAGGTATGGCTTCTGGAATACTGTATTACCAAGAACCAATTATGAACACTTCTGTAATTGTATGTCTCACGGTGACATAATAAAAAATTTTAAAAAATATCTATATTCTATAACTTCAGCAATATTAAATGGCATTGACACTGAAGCATATAAAATATGCTTATTACAAGAATCTATGCATTGAACAATAAAATTGTTTTCTAGTTAGAATGCAGACAACCTCTGGCAAAATTAATTTGGTGACCATTTACATATATAATAATATATAATATTATATGTATATACACAGGACATAAAAGGGTCAATGATATATTTAGCTTCAGAGCCGCAGTTTTAAGTCATATATCATTGCCAATTAATTTACAAAGTGAACAGAAATTGCAAAACATAGAGCCTACCAGCTACATTTCAACACATTTAATACTAAAAATCTGGGTCTGTTTGCCCGACCAGTCAATAACATATTCAAAGTGTAATTGATTGCATAATTCAACTCAACCAGTCAATAACATATTCAAAGGATAATTGATTGCATAATTCAAAGGAATGATTTCTTGCCTTCCTGTTCTGCTGAAGAGGTTTGCAGAGCAAAACACTAAGTTACTATCTATATTGTTTCACTCAAAGCACATGAAAAGGTTGCCTAGCAAATTTATCTAAGAAAGCACCAAAGCACTTAAAACATCTTATTAAACTTTATATTAGGTTTTCTTGGGGCCACACATGTCGCTCAAGGGCGACTCTCTTGTCCATGCTGTGGATAGAATGTCATTCCCCGTAGTGACTGTGCACAAAGATATGCTGAGGTTTTAACCCAAACCTCTTACATGCAAAGCTTGGATTCAGTCCATTGAGCTATCTCTTGGGCTCTGAGAGCATTTTCTAATTTTGGCTGAGAAAATAAAAAGCAGCTCTTCAAAGGACTGTTAGGGATTTATCAAATGATTCATTAACACTGATGTACAACAGTCCATTAAAATTATTTCTAGAAAAAAATGTAAGAACAGTTTTTTAAAGCTTTTGTGCCAAAATATTTTCCAAACAGACAAAAATAGGGCAATCTATAAGCAATATCAGCACAACTGGCTGTATGTTAATATTCTGAAACTTAAAAAATTATTGGCACTCTCTTCCCTTCTTTGTCTTACGTAACCTTTGTCTTACATAACCAGGAAGAGTAGATATATAGCACAATGAGTCAAGTGCTAGGTTTGCATGTGGCTGACTTGGGTTTCACTTCCAGCACCTCTTATGATCCATAAGTACCACTAAAAGTGAATCCTGAATACTGTTGAGTGTGACCAAGAAACAACAACAAAATTAACTAGAAGTAATAAAATCCATTGGTGGAAACTTTAGGATTATGATTTAGCATTTAAATGTATTCTAGTAACTATTATTTTATGACTAATATGTTAAGATATAAATAAAAAGATGAGAGTGGTGTAGTGAGGTAGATTCCAACCTTATTTAATTTTTTAATTTAATATTTTTATTATACCACCGTGAGATATACAATTACAAAGATGTTAATATTTGGTTATGTCTTACAGTGTTCCAGCACCCCTCCCTCCACCAGTGTCCATTTCCCACCACCAATGTCCCCGATTCCCTCCCCCTCCCCTAGCCTGCCTCTATGGCCAGTTTATTATCTCTTTCTCTTCTATCTATTCCTTCTCTTACACATTGTGTAATGCAATGCATACATTTAGAAGTCATCATGTGTATCTTACTGCCTGTATTTAATGCTTAGTTTTAGGTTGGTATTAGCACTTTCAACAATTATTGGCACTCTCTTCCCTTCTTTGTCTGACCTAACCTCTGATTCCCACACATTTGTATAATTTTCACCTTTGATAAGACCTCCTGATCCATGTTTCGCCTGATCTTGGATATTAGTATCATAATAGGTATATATATCTATGTCATGCAAATAAATGCAGTCATTCTATATCTGTCCTTTTCCTTCTGGCTAATTTCACTCAACATGATCCTGTCCATGTCCATCCACTTATAGGCAAATTTCTTAACTTCATTTTTCCTAACAGCTACATAGTATTCCATTGTGTAGATGTACCAAAGCTTCTTTATCCAGTCATCGATTCTCGGGCACTCTTGATTTTTCCAGATTCTGGCTATTGTGAATAGTGCTGCTATGAAAATGAAGGTTCAGATGGTGTTTTTGCTGTGTGGTTTTGGCTTCCCAGGGTATATTCCCAAGAGTGGTATGGCTGGTTCAAATGGGAGCTCAATGTCTAGATTTTGGAGGAATGTCCATATTGTTTTCCAAAAAGGCTGCACCAGTCAACATTCCCACCAACAATGGATGAGAGTCCCCTTTTCCCGCATCCACGCCAGCACTTGTTCTTGCTCTTTTGGATATGAACCAGTCTCTGTGGTGTGAGATTATATCTCATTGTTGTTTTGATTTGCATCTCTCTGATGATTAGTGATGATGAGCATTTTTTCCTATGCCTTTTGGCCATATGAATTTCTTCCTTGTCAAAGTTTCTGTTCATTTCTTCTCCCCATTTTTGATGGGGTTGGCTATTTTCTTCTTGTAAAGTTCTACCAGTGTCTGATATATCCTGGATATCAACCCCTTATTAGTTGTGTATTGGGTGAATATTTTTCCCATTCTGTGGACTGTCTTTGTATCTTGGTCACTGTTTCTTTTGAGGTGCAGAAGCTTTTTAGTTTCATGTAGTCCCATATGTTTATCTTTTCTTCTAGCTGCTTTGTTAGTGGTGTTTCATCTTTGAAGATGCCTTTAACTTCAATGTCGTGGAAGGTTTTTCCTACATTTTTTTCAATGTACTTTTATGGATTCAGGTCTGATATAGAGTTCTTTAATCCATTTTGATCTGACTAGTGTGCATGGTGTTAGACAGAGGTCCAAATTCATTTTTCTTACATGTAGTTTCCCAGTTTTCCCAGCACCACTTGTTGAAGAGGGTTTCCCTTGCTCCATTTTGGACTCTGTGCCTTTATCAAAAATTAAATGATCATGTGTTTGAGGATGGGTGTCAGGATCACTTGATCACTTGAATCCCATTATTCATCGATTTGCGCGAGCGGGCGCCAGTAACATTGGCCTATCATGTGCCAATGTAGCCCAATGGCATCTGGTTGATTCAGGAATATGAAGAGCCTCAAACTGTTCCTTCAGGGTCTTGACAAGGAAGTCTGACCATCTTGTAGGTGGGCGGTCACGTGATCTCTTGACATCCTGTGGGATCCAGTCGGTAACGGCTCTAGTCCAGCGGTTGTCTCCAAATCGCATTACATGTCCAGCCCATCTGATTTTCGATGCCTTGGCAAACGAGACAGCGTCCCTGATTCTGGAATAGCGACAGAGGTCAGAACTCCAGATTCCTTCTCTCACTTGAGTGAGGCATGATATTCCAAGCATAGCTCTTTCGATTCCTCTCTGGGAGACCCGAACAGCATTCTCATCCTGCTTTCGTAGGGCCCAGGTCTCTGAGGCGTATGTTAATGCAGGGAGAACGGTGGAGTCAAAGAGATGTGCCTGGAGCCGGAGGTTCTTTGTCCTTTTAGCTATTTCTTCGGTGCCTTTGAAGGCATTCCATGCCGCCTCTCTTCCTCCTGCGCAGCTCAGGTTTTAGGTCGTTCATCATGTTGATTTCTCGACCTAGGTACACATAACTACTGCATTCAGAGATGTTTGTCCCATTGAGAGTGAATGGGGCCTCTGGAACTAGTTCATTCTTCATAAACATGGTTTTCTTTAGATTCAGCTGTAGACCTATCTTTCCACATTCTCGGTCAAAGTCAGCCAGCATTTGTGCCGCTTGGCTAATGTTTGGTGTTTTTAGAATGATGTCATCAGCGAAGCGGAGGTGGTGTAGTTGCCAACCATCTATCTTCACTCCCATTCCTTCCCATTCTAATTGTTGCATGATGTTCTCGAGGGTGGCGCTGAAGAGTTTTGGTGAAATGGTATCACCCTGTCAAACCCCTCTTTTCACATTAATGATCACTTTTTGTAGAATGGTGAGATCCTGGTGGTGAATCCGTAATACAGCTCATGAAAAGACCTTGATGTATTGGGTTAGAGCACCCTGTTTGGCTAGGGCTTCAATGACTGCTTCAGTCTCCACAGAATCAAAGGCTTTCTGTAAATCAATGAACGTGAGACAGAGCGGCATCTTGTACTCCCCTACAAACCTCGATGAGCTTGGTTACTGTGTGGATATGGTCGATTGTGCTGAATCCCTTCCGGAAGCCTGCTTGCTCGCATGGTTGTCCTTCATCTAGTGTTCTGCTAATCTTGTTCAGGATGACTCTTGTAAACAGCTTGTAGATGACGGACAACAGGCAGATGGGGCGATAATTGCCGATGTCGTGAATATGTCACAACTATGTCACGACTATGTCACAAATATGTCACGATTATGGATAGTTGCCGATGTCGTTTCAGGATACTCGACTCTATTCCATAGGTCCACAGGTTTATTTTTATTCCAATACCAAGCTGTTTTAATTACTACTGCTTTGTAGTACAGTTTGAAGTTGGGAAAGGTGATGCCTCCCAACTTTTTGCCAAGGATTGCTTTAGCTATCTATCAACCTTATTTAATTTTAACATCATTCTTTGTTCACTTGTATCACTTGTCTTGCCGTTGTTCATCAATTTGCTTCAGCAGGCACAAGTAACATCTCCATACATCCTGTTCCATGCTAGTGTAGTGTTACTGGTTTTTGGTGTATCAAATATGACACAGGTAGCTTGCCAGGCTCTGCTGTACGGATGGTATACTCTCAGTAGTGGCTCTCATTTCGTGCATTTACTGGTGAACCAATGGGTGAGTTCGGCTTTTCTCTTCAGTGGAGATCTGATGAGCTGTGGAGTCTGAATGTTGAAAATGACTGCCCTCATGGTGTGGGGTTTCCTCTGGCTTCTTGCAAGGCTCTATTGGGATGGCGGCCAGGGCTAGAACCTGTCTCCCCTCCATGATGCCTCATGATCAACTGAGCACAGGAAGAGCTGGTAGCAGCTCTGCTCCGTGTGTCTGAGTCTCTGGACCAGGCATACCTGGGTTTGAAATAGTCTTTGCTGTATGGTAGGACTCTGGCAAGCAGGGTTTGAGATCGGCTTTTTTCTTTGATGGAGCTCTGACAATTTCTCCCTAAGTTATTACGCCACAAGAACTCTTTATAGGATAATGAGTGAAGGTTGAGAAAAAACAAAGCCAAACAGGAAGAGTCAAGATTATGGATACCCATATAGTCTATGAATGTTAATTAGCATGACTGCTCAAGCCCAGTTTCACATATCACTGTATCACTGTCTTCCTGCTCATCATCGATTTGCTCGAGCGGGCACCAGTAATATCTCCATATGTCCTGACACATGCTAGTGTAGCTCAAGGGCATCTGCTCGCTCCAGTAACACAAAGAGCCTCAAACCATTCCTTTGGGTCATGGGAATGAGGTCTATAATTGTTACTGGTTTTTGTCATATCAAATATGACATGGGTAGCTTGCCAGTCTGTTGAATTTATTTATCTGGTGTATTTATTGATGAACCTTGCGGCTGCAAAGCAACTACTTGAGATGGGGAAATAGTGGCTTTTCTGCTGGTTGGAGCTCTGACGAGCTGTAGAATCCAGATGTTGAAAATGGCGGCCCCTCACAGTGTGTGGGTTCCTCTGGCATCTTTGAGGTTCTGCTGGGATGGCAGGTCAGGGCTAGAACCTGCCTTCCCTCCTAGGCACCTCATGATAAGCTGAGCACAGGGAGAGCCGGTAGCAGCTCTGTCCTGTGTGTCTGAGTCTCTGGATCAGGCATACCTGAGTTGGGAATCACTGAGCTTGGTTGTCTTCAGAAATAGGATGTGGAAAGAAGTCACAGATACAGAGTGACCTCTGCTCCCCAACAGGAATGAGAAGTTGAAGGAGAAAAGAAAGGTGTGGTAGGTCCAGAACACCATATGGTGGAGTGTTAGGACTAACATACTCTGAAAGTATCTCTTAGTAGGAATAGAAAACAAAAACAAAATCCCCAAGTCTACTATCAGTAAGAGCTATGATGCCTTGGGCTATTAGTAGATCATTGAGCTAGTAGTAAAACGTCAGAGAAACTTTTCCAGAAGAGCTACTGTGATTTGACTCCACTTGGGCACCCATAGAGCAACACAGAAGACTCGGAAAACACATCCTTCCCTATACAGTTGACTACCTGGACTTTGTGTCCTTACCTTCACTGCCATTAGCCAATCAAACAGAAACAAATAGTACTATATTAAACTATGGAACTTCTGCACATATTTAAAATGTGTATTATCACTCTGTAAGTGTATGTAACAATTTATGTAACATCCCTCTGACAGACATCTAAGTTGTTTTCACTTTCTCTTTAAGAACAATGCAATAAAGAATATCCCTGCACATGTACTTCTCTATTATTAGTATAGAGTTTAATTTTGCTTTTACTCTCTATTTAAAGGATCATGGGATATACAAGTAGAATAAATGTAAATTTATTTACATTTATTTACATTTATTCTAATTTGAAGAAACAAAGCATTCCTGCCAATAATTATGTTAATAACTGAGAAAAGAGGGGAATTATTACCAGTCTTTATAAGGTGATAAATATAACTAAGTATCAATATGGTGATCAGTCATCTGGTTAAAAACATTTTTGCAACAAATACATTCATGATGCTCTGTGTCAGGCAATGTTTACTATTTATGATGTGTCCATAAGCTTTATAATTCTTAACTAATTTTCATAATAATACTATAGACTGGATAGTGCATTCAACACTAGTTACAGATGAGACTGAAAAAAAGTTAAAAATGGAACTAAGGTGATAGCACAGTAGGTAGACTGTTTGCTTTGCACTTGGTCAATCTGGGTTTGATCCTCAGCACCCAACATGCCAGAGTGATCCCTGAATGAAGAGTCAGGAGTTACCCCTGAGCACCATTGGGTGTGGCCCAGAAACCCTCCCCACAAAAAGAAAGTTAAGACACTTGCCCCAAAAAGTCAAACAAATGATCTAGGATTTGAACCCATCACCATTTGATATTAGATGTCTACTAAACATACTGCATTATTTTGACTCATTGAATTATAAATTATGCCACCATATTCAATAACCATTAATTTCTATTTAAAGAATGTTCATGAATTACCTTCCTAAGCCTACCTGCAGCCTTTTCAAACTCACCTGTTCCCAACTCAGGGACAGTCCATCATACTAATGCAGTTGTACTGACATCCCTGGAGTTGCCAGTGGCCACTTGCACATCTATGTGACCATCTCTGAAATGACTTTGGGACAAATGTGACCACTACCATCAGTAAGATATCAATGACTTAAATGTTCCCAGGACACACTTTAAGTCCATCACAGTTTCTTTTATTAGTAAAATAAGGCTTTCTTAAAATAAATGATAAACTTTTTTTAAAAAAAAAAGGCTAAAGCATTACTATTTAAGGAAGGCAGTGTCATTAGCTGAAGCCTTAGATATAACAACAGTGGTCACACATGGCACGAGGCAAGACTGTTGACAGTTAACAAATGTTCAATGAAAAACAAAAAAAATTGCAAAAAAATGAAACATGGTCTGTGCTCATGGCATTGAGCAAAAACCAGAAATGCCTTGATTCATAGATCACCTTGGTCTTGATCACCTCCAATGGTGGTTTGAATTGAAAGTGAAAGTACCACAAGATAGCACCTGAGATTAATTCAGCTAAGGAAACGGGATGCTGCCTTATTATATTGCAGCTGGAGAGATGGTACAGCTGTATTATTCTTGGTACTGCATTTTCATTGAGGATTCTCTTAAATGGTGTTAATCTGCATGGTGTTCTTATTCAAGAACTGCACAGCAATGAGGGAAGACCCCATATTATGGTTAGATGTTTAAGTAATGGACATTTCCATGGTTTGCAATTTGATGCTGCCAATGCCATCTTGCATTGTAAGACCTCCAAAGAAAGTATTCACTAGTGAATGTCAAACAGAGTGACTTTAAAAATTGAAAGAGTATTAGGATCACTTGATCATTTGATCACTTGACATCCTGTTATTCATTGATTTGCTCAAGCGGGCACCAGTAACATTTCCATTTGACCCTATCACGTGCCAGTGTAACCCAATGGCATCTGGTTGCTTCAGGAATACAAAGAGCCTCAAACTGTTCGTTCAGGGTCTTGACAAAGAAGTCTGACCATCTTGTAGGTGGGCCACCACGTGATCTTTTAACATTCCGTGGGATCCAGTCAGTAATGGCTCTAGTCCAGCAGTCATCTCCAAATCGCATTACATGTCCAGCCCATCTGATTTTCGATGCCTTGGCAAACGAGACAGCATCCCTGACTCTGGAACAGTGATGGAGGTCGGAACTCCGATTCCCTCTCTTACTTGAATGAGGCGTGATATTCCAAGCATAGCTCTTTCAGTTGCTCTTTGGGAGACCCGAGTAGCATTCTCATCCTGCTTTCATAGGGCCCATGTATCTGAGGCGTTTGTTAATGCAGGGAGAACAGTGGAGTTGAAGAGATGTGCCCGGAGCTGGAGGTTCTTCATCTTTTTGCTATTTCTTCAATGCTTTTGAAGGCATTCCATGCCACTCTCTTCCTCCTCGCGCAGCTCAGGTTTTAGGTCATTCATCATGTTGACTTCTCAACCTAGGTACACATAACTGCTTCATTCAGAGATGTTTGTTCCATTGAGAGTGAATGGGGCCTCTGGAACTAGTTTATTTCTCAAGAACATAGTTTTGTTGAGATTCAGCTGTAGACCTATCTTTCCACATTCTCAGTCAAAGTCAGCCAGCATTTGTGCCGCTTGGCTAATGTTTGGAGTAATTAGAATGATGTCATCAGCAAAGCGGAGGTGGTGTAGTTGCTGACTGTCTATCTTCACTCCCATTCCTTCCCATCCTAAATGTCACATGATGTTCTCGAGGATGGCACTGAAGAGTTTTGATAAAATGGTATCACCCTGCCGAAGCTCTCTTTTGACATCAATTACTTCTTTGTAGAATAGTGAGATCCTGGTGGTGAATCCGTAATACAGCTCACGAAGGATCTTGAGTTCAAACAGTTTGAACACCCTGTTTGGCTAGTGCTTCGATGATCAGTCATTTGGATACTTGAGGAAAATATGAAATTTAAAACAATTCTTTGATTTAGAAAAGTGAACATAATTAATATGCTCATTAATAATAAATGAACATTTCCATCGATCACAAAAAGGTTGCAACCAGTTGCATTTCATAATATGAGCTTGAGTGTAAGGGTAGAACACAAAAACATACTAATTGACTTTAAATTATGTTTTGTTTTCTTTATCATCAAAGAAATGCAAATCAAAACAATAATAAGATACCACAACACATCTGTGAGAATAGCACACATGTTACAAAGAACAAACACAACCTGTATTTGCAGGGAATTGGCGTAAAGGAGCCTTCATCCTACACTAGTAAGAATGTCACTATTTTGGAAAATAGTTGACTACTTTTCAACAAACTGAGACTTGAGCTTCCATGTGTTTCAGAAATTTTACTTTTTTGGCTTCTAAATTATAGGCTCCTAAACTCTATTCAGAAAAGATATGTGGACCTTATCTTCATTGCAATATTTACTCCAGCTCCAGAACTTGTATACATGTGAGAAAATATTAGCATAACCAAATCCTATAATCTTTCATGTCTATATTCAAAATAAAACAATAAGTTTCCTTTCTAGGTAACTTTATACAATATATGTTATCTGATATCTTAAGAGTGTCAAAATGTTATGTTCATAGCTCAATTTTCTGTCATTATGAAGTATCATTTACAAAGGGAAATGCTATCAGTAGCTCCAAATGGTTAATGATAGGTTGTATGTGTGGGTATTGGATGCTTTTATTTGGAATTACTCAAAGCAATCATAATGAAACTATGTACTAATATAAATCTCTATTTTCCTGGGGTGAGCCTGCTGAGAGGAAAATGTATTTGTCCTTTCTAATGACAAGACGATTTTCCTTTTCTTCATCCCATTTTGTAAAAAAGTGACCCTATTTGCCTTTTGGAGGTTTCATGTAATTGGCTCTGATGTCTTCCAACATTAGCAGATGAATCTGTCAGCTTTGTGAATTTTGTTTTGAACAAAGTGCTGTGTAGCAGCTAATGATGTAAAGGGAAGAGGCCAAAGCAGGTTTGCCTCTGGACTCCTGCCACTTCAAAAGACAACATGACAGAAGGTGTCAGGCTGAACTCTTGAGGACTGACCTTGAGATCTGACATGAGAGCATCTGTCATAGTAGACACATAGGTTCAACCTAACACGGGAAATTAGCAAGAGGGTCACTAGGCCATAAGCCTGGTAAAGCAGACAGCTGGTCTACCTCCTCTTGTCTGCCTACCACCACCTCTCCTCCTCTGCCATCTCCCACCCCTAAAGCCAAACAGTGAGATATCTAGGCCTCTTAACATTACCTGACATTTATTTTTCACTGAACACCATTTGTCAGGCACTGGTCCAGTGGCACCATATATTCACTGTCTCATTTAACTGTCACCCGATACTCTAGGTTAAAAGCATTGGAGCCAGAGAGAACTGTGTTTAAGTGCTCACTCTGCCACTTAGCTGGCCGTGTCACCTTGGGAAAGTTTACTCATTTATAAAGTGGGGCAAACCCTACTTGAAACGTTGCTAAAAGAATAAACGAGGAAATGTATCTAAAGTGCCTGATTTCCAGTAAGTGCTTGGTAAATGTTAGTTTTTTATTAGCAGTCTTAAAAAAAATTTTCAGATCCTGAAATTAGATTTAGAAGTTGAGTAATTTGTCCATGGTTTCCCTGATTTTTTTTTGTTGGCTAAGTACTTGATCCTTTTTAGAATGGTGCTTTTTGTTCACGTGTATAATTAATAATGATAATTAATAATATAAATAAAAATATTTCTACCTATATTGCATATCTGAAATTAAGTTCAGTAGAAACAAGGTAGCATTTTCTAACTAATGCAACAAAAGAAGAAGCCACATCTAGAATATACCATTATAAGCATATTATGAAATATATACATATTTTCATGTGAAATGTTATAAAATATACCTATGAGATATAGAACTTTTCACTTTACTTACTTTACTTACCTAGAGGAAATAAACATTATAGTACCAGATTATCATCTTAAAATACCATTTTCTACCAAAAGAAAGCATAGTTTTGGAGAAATGTTTGATTTTTGAGCTGGTTCAGGATATGTTATACAAGTCAAGCACTTTGTTATACCAAAGGACAGGAATAATATAGACCTGATCAAGGAGTTGGCTAGGGTTGGTGGCTTCTTTGTGTGGGAGCACTGAGGTAACTAGGGACGGAAGTAGACATTCTTGTAAAGGGTTTGTTGTTAGAATGTTATGGGCATGAAACTATCATTAACAGTGAATCATTGTGTCTCAAATTTATAAAAAGGGAAGAAGAAGAACTTAGAGAGAGATAGTGGGCATATTTTGCCTGTAACAGACCCAAATTGGCATCTGCACTGAATATAGGACTGGGAGTACCACTAAGAGTGACTCTGGGCAATAACTCAGGAGTAGCATCTGACCAGCACTGAATATAGCACAAAAACAAATGAAAGAAAAAAAAGAATTTGGAGGGCCACTTGAGATTTTCATAGAAAAGATCACCAATAAATTGGATTTAAATGTGTCAGAAGTTGGCTACCAATGGAATATATTAGCAAACCAACTCATTATTTTCAATGTTGATAAATAAAGGAAAATAACCAAGTATATCCTCTTGGGATTAAAGTAGCAGTCAGGAATGGTGGAAAACAATTTCAGAAAAAATATAAAATTAAAATGTGATCTGAGAAGGAATTATCCAGACTAGACCTGCAGCCCTGCCCTGCTCAAGACTGACAATATCCAAGCTCATATTAAGAGCATCATGGGGTTCCAATTTAAGATCCTACTCAGATCAAATCCCACTGCCAAGGCCGGAACAAAAGCACAGAGGGTAGGGGCGGTTGCCTTGCAAGCAACTGACCCAGGTTCGATCCCCATCATCCCATATGGTCCCCGAGCACTGCCAGGAGCAATTCCTGAGCAAAGAGCCAGGAGTAACCTCTGAGTGTTACTGGGTGTGGCCAAAAAAGAGGAAAAAAAAAAGCAAATACCACTGTCAGACTCCCTCAGGGGACAATTCATTCAGAACAAATGTCTGCCATAAGATTAAACGCAAATCTTTACAGCTCAAAATGTGTTCACCTCTGCAAGCACTAGAAAAGAACTCTTATCAGCAGATGATTCTAAATATGTCCTCTTAACTGCTCACAGTTAAGAGGACATATTTAGTATGCCAGGCAAAAGTACCCTCCAATCTGGAGTCTCCTGCTTTCCAACTCTCAGAGCATAATCTCTCCTTAACTCTATGGCACTCACCACTGGAGTTGCCACTGTGCTTCTGAGCACAAATTTCCTTTACTTTTGTTCTTTCTCTGTATGCTCTCTCTCTTTACTCTGTCTCTGTCTCTCTCTCTCTCTCTGTCTCTGTCTAGGGAAATTTTACATTGAATTTTCCAGAATCTGTGTTCTTCAATAAAACTATTTTGCTCTGCATCTGCCTTCTGAAATTCTTTTCTGTGGTGAGAGACTGTGATTGGTACCTGGGTGGAGATTGGAATTGACTTGTTCTCTTGTGAAGAGCATGGCCTATTCTCAACCAGAGGACCAGGGCTCCTCCAGAGTTTGAATGGTAGGGACCAGTTCCCATGTTGTGCAGATCAAATAGATCCCAGGTGCAAGCTCCTTTGTGGGCCTAGTGGAACCAGCTCTAGTAGCAGATATTTTACAGTTCTGGCCATCCTAAACACTCAACTCATCCATAACAGGATTCTCTTTTAATGAAATCCACCTCTGGGTGACTAAGTAGTAGATAAGGGTAGATTTTTTCCAATAAATTAATTTGTCTAGGTAATAACAAGAAATGAAAACATTCAAATATCATCCTTTTTGTGCTCACTAATGAGTTAATGAAAATAGGTCCTGAATGTCAAGCAATTAGCATTAC
This sequence comes from Cryptotis parvus, assembly GCA_021461705.1. Taxonomy (NCBI): domain Eukaryota; kingdom Metazoa; phylum Chordata; class Mammalia; order Eulipotyphla; family Soricidae; genus Cryptotis; species Cryptotis parvus. The sequence goes on from JAJIBD010022555.1 coordinate 100,794, forward strand.
AAAAAAAGAATTAAGGATTACTTTTTTTTGTGCTTCTTGATGGAAGAACAAAACATTGTGTATAGAAGAAGAAGGGAAGAAGTTAAATTTCATCGTCTCTGAACTCAACTACCAATTTGGAAAATACAGGCATCAGAGTGTTGTAGTGACAGCAGGCTCTTGGGTTCTTGTCCTCAAGCAGTCATAACTGATCACAAGGGAGTTGATATCCGGTGACCAAATTCAGAAAATATTTCATTTAAAAAGAAAGAAAATGAAAGGAGAAAAGGCAGAAAAGCTTTAGGATTATGGGAAAGATCTTGTATAGGAGTCTAGAAAAGGGAGAATGACTTTTTCTTTTATATTATTTAAACAATGGTGAGTAATTGAGTACTTTTCACTGACTTTAAAGCAGGCAGGTTGGTAAAAGTGGGCTTAAGAGGTTGAGGTAATTATTTTCTGGTTTCTGGTCATCTATGTTATTCAGAGTATTGGACACATCCATGACACCCATACCAGTAAATCCTTTCCTTTGGGCTGAATTCCTAATCCTTCCCGACTATTCTCTGTCCCTATCAAGAGCATAATGAAGTTCACTAGAAAGCGTCAATCGGCAATAGCTACACTGTCTAGAGCATGAAGTTCCAGGAAGAGCAATAAACGAGAACTTGTCAGAGCCATAATCTCATGCTCATCTATACCTGCATATCTCATTTGGTTCAAAGGTATTATAGGTGCTTTAGTTTGACACATTGATAATATGGGTCATGCGACAGCTTCTTCCAACATATTACGATAAATATAAAATAAAGATGAAAAATCTATAGGCTACAGAACTTGAGAAAAATAAAGCTCACAGGGGCCGTTGGTGGTGGGCAATAGGCACTTGAGAAGGGATGGGTGCTGCAACATTGTATGATTGAAATGCAACTATGAATGGCTTTGTAATTGTCTAACCACAGTGATACAATAATAACAAAATAACAATGTTCAGTTGCAATGTACAGACCTTATTTGCTCCCTGATTAAACAAACTGTAGGGCTGGGAGAGAACTCAAAAGACTAGAGCCCATCTTTTGTATGTCCAGGATTTGACTTCAACTCTCAGTACCACATGATCCTCTGTGAACCTCTGGGAGCAAACATGGAGCAAATTTATGAGCCCCAAACTTCAGCACCCCAATAAATATCTATGAGAGAACTGGAAATTTGAACACAGATAGGATGTTTGAAATTACTGTTAATTTTAAATGGCATCATGGGAAACATTATAGTTATCTTAAACCCTTATCTTTAAGAAACACATACTGAATAGTTATGCATTGATCTAATATCTGGGATTTGATTTAAAAATAAGACAGGAAGGGGGGGGTGTTGAAGCAGAGATGAAACAACCCTGATCATAATTTTAAGCTTGTTAATGAGGGCACATTATACTCGTCTATCTAGTTCTAAAATATATATTTGAAAGTTTTCAAAAGAACATTATCAGAGAAAGAAAGAAGGAAGAAGGAAGTAGGGAGAAGAGACGTAATTGTCAAGCTAGAGTAATGCCAATAGGCATACTGGTAGGAACAGATGAATAACATTGTGTGTCCACAGACCTCTTATGCATCTAACTGCTTCAGTTACATTCCTTCATACAGTGTCCTTGAGTTATTGGTGATAATATCCTCTTTAGAAGCAAGCAAATGTAGAAGTTTGAATTCATCACTTCTATATCCTCATTTCAGACTTGAAGGGCAGGAGGAAAACTTGGCAACTTTTCCAGCAGAGGTATTTTTTTTAGGCTTACATTGATTATATTGTATAGTTCTATTTTCTAATATTGTATTATATCATCGTGAGATATACAATTACTAAGATGTTCATATTTGGGTTTCAGTCATACAGTGTTCTAGCACCCATCCCTCCACCAGTGCCCATTTCCCACTACCAATGTCCCCAATTCCCTTGCCTTCCCAGTCTGCCTCTATAGCAGGATCTATATCTATTCTCTTTCTCTCTCTCTCTCTCTGTCTCTCTCTCCCTCTTCCTTCTCTTACATTGTGGCTTGAAATACATACATTTAGAGTTTATCATGTGTATCCCTTTGCTATATTCAATGTTCAGTTCTAGACGGCTATTATCATTTCCAACAATTATTAGCGCACTGTTCCCTTTTCTCTGTCTTACATAACCTCTGACTCCCCACACACTTGCAGCTGATTTCACCTATTGACAAGACCTCCTAATTCATGTTTCACTTGACCTTGGATATTGGTATCATACTATATATATATATACACACACACACATATATACATACATACATACATACATACATACATACATACATACATATATATCTCAAATAAATGCAGTCATTCTAAATCTGTCCTTTTCCTTCTGGATAATTTCACTCAGCATGATCCTCTCCATTTATAGGCAAATTTCATAACTTCATTTTCCTAACAGCTCCAGCAGAGGTTTTGATAAATTCCTAATAGCTGAGAACTTCTCTGTTCAATTCCAATCATTTTGTGTCTGATGAAATGCCTTGGGCTTGTGCTAATGGTAATTATGATATTTTGCCTTTTGCTTCAAAAAAATGGATAAAGCCTAACTGGTCTACAAAAAGTCCTTGTAGGGAACCTTTTGTTGATAGTGCAGTGTAGTATCTATATCAACTACTTAAGTTTCATAGAGTTGCTGGTAAGGAAATCACTCTTCTCAAATGTTGGGAATGTTATACTAAGGTAGATGATTTTAAGGCAGAGAACAGTAATATCAAATTCATTTGAAAGACATGGTATGATTTGAATTGTGGTTGCCAAGAATGAGGAGAGGAAATGATGGGAAATAATAGTCTAAGACCCATTACAAGCTAAGATCCTATGTTCATAGTAAATATATTTAAAGACACAGATACCATACTTTTAAGGCATGCCCATAAAAATCACAATGCAGGGAGGTGTAAGAAGTACTGTTGAACTTGTCCATATGTGTAGACCTAGAATAAAACATTTAACAGTGCTAGAGTATTTAGAAAAACAAACTAACATAAATCATGTGTCTCAGTTGTCTAACAAATTATACTTGTGCTTATTTCTTGATGAAAATGTACATATATATATATATATATACACATATATACTTAGAGACTGCTAAAATCTCTAACAAAGAGCTCCTAGAAACATATATCTGTATAGCAGAGTGGCCGTTTACAAAATCCATACTTAATGGGGCCAGAGCAATAGCCCAGTGGGTAGAGCATTTGCCTTGCACATGGCGGGCCCATGCCAACCTAGTTCAATCCCTGGCATCCCATATGGTCCCCGAGCACTTCCAGGAGTGATTCCTGAGTGCAGAGTCAGGAGAAACCCCCTGAGCATTGCCGGGTGTGACCCAAAAAAGCAAAAAAAAAAAAATCCATACTTAAAAGTCTGTTGCTTTCCTATGTGCAAATAATAAAAGAGAAGAAAGTGATATTTAAAAAAATTTCCATTCACAACTGTGACTCAGAAAATCAAGTACCTCGGAGTCAGCTTAAGAAAGGGCACAAAGGCCCTGGACAAAAAGACCTCAAAAGGCTACTTCAAGAAATAAAAAGGACTTGAGGAAATGGAGATACATCCCTACTCATGGATTGGAAGAATTTCCATTGTCAAAATGACAATACTCCCCAAAGCATGGTACAGATTCAGCACGGTTCCTATAAGGGAATATTTTTTCAAAGAAATTGATCAAACACTTCTGAAATTCATATGGAACAATGAATCCTCATGAATAGCTAAAGCAATCATTGGAAAAAAGAAAGGGAGGCATCAACTTCACCAACTTTGGACTGTACTATAAAGCGATAGTAATTGAAACAGTATAGTCACAATGCAGGGAGGTGTAAGAAGTACAGAGCCACAGACCTAATAGAACTGAATATCCTGATAGACAACCTCAAATATACAATCACTTAATTTTGGATAAGAGAGCAAGAATAATGAAGCGGAGTGGAAAGCTTTTATAACAAGTGATTCTGGGAGAACTAGACAGCTACATGCCAAAAAAAAATGAGTTCAGACTTCTATCTGACCCCTGCATGAGTCTGATCAAAATGGATTGAAGACCTCAATATCAGAACTAAATCCATAAAGTACATGGAAGAAAACATAGGCAAAACCCTCCAAGTCATTGAAGCTAAAGGCATCTTTGAAGATAAAACACCACTACGTGGAAGCAACGATAAACAAAAGAGACTGCATGAAATTAAGAAGCTTCTGCACCTCAAAAGAAACAGTGACCAATATCTACAGAGCCAACATTATAAGAAAGAATATTTACCCAATACCTATCTGATAAGGAATTTGTATCCAACATACATAAGTAACTGGTACAACAACTTTACAAGAAAACAAAATCATCCAGCTCCATGAAAAAATGGGGCAAAGAAATGAATAGAAATTTCCTCAAAGAAGAAATTCAAGTAGCCAAAAGACATATAAAAGAAATGTTCTTCATCACTAATCATCAGAAAGATACAAATCAAAGCAACACTTAGATATGATCTCACACTACAGAGACTGACACACATCCAAAAGACCAAAAACAACAGGTACTGGCACTGATTTGGGGAGAAAGAAAGTCTCATCCATTGTTGGTGGGAAAGCTGACTGGTCCAGCCTATTTAGAAAATAGCATGGACATTTCTCAAAAAACTAGAAAATGAGCTCCCATTTGACCCAATAATACCATTCCTGGGATAGACCCTGGGGTCCTAAAAACATACACCGGAAACACCATCTGCAATTCTATGTTTGTTGCAGCACTATTCACAATAGCCAGAATCTGAAAACAACCTGAATGCCCCCCAAACAGATTACTGGATAAAGAAAGCATGGCAATCTACACAATAGTATATTATGCATCTGTTAGTAAAACTGAAATCATGAAATTTGCCTATAAGTAGATGGACATGGACCATATCATGCTGAGAATAATGAGTCATAAGGAGGACAGATATAGAATTACTGCATACTTTTTGTGGGATATAAGAAATAGTATGAGACTGATACCCAATGCCAGGGATAACAGGTGCCCGGAGGATGTGTTAATGATTGGAATCTAGCACATATATGTAGGGCAGAGGGTAGGTAAGATACAGAAGGGACCAGTTTCACAATACTCATTGAAAATAGTAATGCTAGTATAGAACTGAATAATGAAAGTAGTTAAAGGAATATGCATGATAACCCTTCAGTGTCTGTATTGCAAACCACATAAAGGAGAGAGAGAGATGTGTTTTCAAAAAGGAAGGTTGTGGGGCTTGGTGGGAGGGAAAAAGGGGGTACATTGGTGTTAGGAATTGTGTACTGGTACAGGGATGGGTGTTGGAATGCTGACTGAAATTCAATTGTGGAGAGTTTTTTTTAATGGTTTATCTCATGGTTATTCAATTAAAAATAAAAACAAGGAATAGAAAACTATAGGCCATTATATGACTTTTATATGTATAAAAATAAGAATTTGTGGGCTATCAATAAAAGCTTCTCAGAGACTAATATTGCTGATTCCATTCTATTTTGTCAATCTTTATTTGAATTCATCAAATAAGTGGCAATGTTTCTTCCTTAAGCATTCAGACTTTAGAGCTTGCTTAACTGCTTGCTGGTAACTCCTACGCCCTTGTTACAGGTATCAATCTGATATCTATTCTATATGAATCAAAGCCCAAAGGGAGTGGTGTGTGCTCTTGATGGTGAAATGCACTCTTAACTCTGCCTTTTCACATCTCAGAGAACCTTTCCGAATTTTACCAGCATCCATTTCTTTGAATTGAATCTTTATATACTGCCTTAAAGACTTGAGAACCTATTGTTATTCTTTCTTATGTTTACAATATCATGCATATGTGTATTTCTTCTGTCCTAAAAATGCAATAAACAGGGAACTCAAAGTCTGTATTATCATTCTTTTGTCATATACTTATGCCATACATTATTGTCTGCTTATGTAAATAATCAAACAAAATATCCACTAAGCTATTATTTATGAAGGAAAGAGAGAAAAAGGAAAAAGAGGAGAGCAAAGAGATGAGAAACAGATAGAGACACAGAGAGACAGACAGAGAGAGAGAGAGAGAGAGAGAGAGAGAGAGAGAGAGAGAGAGAGAGAGAGAACCCCACATTAAGTAAAAGAAAGGAATTATACTGTCCCATTTGGAATATGGGTGATTCCAAATATACTTGACCTTCTGTTCTAAGAAATACGGAAACATATACAGCATAGTCAATGGAGCCTAAGGTCTCCATTCTCACTATATTCTACTATATTTACATACTGCCTTTTAGGAAGCTTTAACTTTTAAAAAATTATTCAGGGGCCGGAGCGATAGCCCAGCGGATAGGGCGTTTGCCTTGCACGTGGCGGCCCATGCCGGCCAGGGTTCTATCCCCGGCATCCCGTATGGTCCCCGAGCACCGCCAAGAGTAATTCCTGAGTGCAGAGCCAGGAGAAACCCCTGAGCACTGCCGGGTGTGACCCAAAAAGCAAAAAAAAAAAGGTTAAAAAATTATTCATTTGCTTATTATGCTAGCAACCATGGACTAGTGATTCAGTTTATGCACACTTCCAACAATGACAAAACATACTGATGCAAGTTAAAATTCATAGAAAAGTACAACCTTGAATAGAGGTCATTTTTAAAATATAACGTTTTTAAAATCCACAACAATAAAACACTCAATGATACATGTTAATCATCTTTCTTGAAAAGTGATTTTGTTCTTGGATATGTGTTTATCAACAGATAGTAAACCTTGAGAATTAAAAAGGTGAGTGTCCAATTACTATTAAAAAAGCATGAAAATATGCCATTTGTGACAGCCTGGATAAAGATCAAAAGCATAATGTTAAGCAAAGTAAACCAGGAGAGACACAAACACTGAATAGCATTCAGGGGATACAAAGAATCAAAGAAATTGAACAACAACAACAACAAAAACGCTAAACCAAAAGAAACAATTGAAGTCTGACTGCAGATCTGATATGACCTGAACTCTATAGAGAAGGATGGTTGATGGAAAGGAGTGTTCAGACACTGGCAGTCTGCTGTGCATGTAGCTATATAATTTTTATTTGGGGGTAGGTGAGACAGGCACACCAGGCAATGCTGAGGGATTACTCCTGCTCTGTTCTTAGGGATCACTACTAAAGGGGTTGTGATTAAACCTGGGTCCATTGTGTGTAAGGCAAGCTCCTTAGCTATGCATGGTTCTATCACTTCAGCTGGTGATTAGCTATATTTGAAGTAACATATATTTAAAGGGGTAAGAAATGGTACTCCAAATCATTGTTATACAATAACAACAAATTGATAACAACAAAACTAGTGAAAATAAATGATGAGGGTCTCTCAAGGGTTGTTCCTATCTCTGAGGTATAGTTGATGGCCTACATACGAATGACACTTGAGCAACAACTACCATAACAGTTCTGGGACTTGAGGTTAATCATTGATGGAAGGGAACTTTTGTTAATAGTTTGCTTAGGAAGCAAAGCTGATCAGAATTTGTCTCAGAAATTGGGGCCTGAGAGATGGCACAGTGGGTAGGTCGTTTGCCTTTTATGCGGCTGACCTGGGTTCTGTACATGTCATCCCATATGGTCCCTGGGCATCTCCAGGAGTAATTACTTAGTGCAGAGCCAGGAGCAACCCCTTAGCATTGAAGGTGTGACCCAAAAAGCAAAAAAAAAAATTGTCTCAGAAATCATGAGATACACAATACCTTTTCATATGATACTTGATTTCTGTATAGGACACACAACTTATAAGAGCCTGAAGGTGAGTAACATAAAATCCTTTAGCTTTCTAATTAGTAGTCAAGATAGGAAGCAAGACAGAGGCAAGGGCTAAAATTAGGATTCCTACTGTAAATTTGGAAGACAATTCAAGCTATTCCCAAAGCAGTCTTATCAACCTTTCAGTTCTTCACTTCTCATATCTTGGATCTAATTCAAAGACCAAACTTGAAGTATCCACCGCCCACATCCACTAAATCCAGGCTAATTTTAGATCTGACTTCAAATGAAACAATAATTTTACTTGATGGTTAAGGCTGAAGTCTGAAGGGTGGCTGAAGGTTGTGGATTTTCACCTAGCTAAGAAACAAGCTACATTACTGCTAAAACTGTACTAGGAAACTTGAGCATGAACAGGGATGTGGTTAAGGACCATTTCAAATGTTTCTTTGCTCAGGTCTTTTGGGAGCGCAAAGCTGGTAAGCACATTTCCCCCTACTTCTTGCTTAACTATTTTCCTGAGGGACCTCTGAAAGGTTATTTCTTCCTTGAAAACCAAAACTTAAACTCATCAATTGATATAATTGAATTATTTTTTCCAGGGCTTACATCCGAAGTTCAGAAAAAGTGACGGGGTAATCTGTCCATTCTGCGACAAGGCTGATGGTAATACTCCTGTCCTTCCAGCTCCAGTCAGGAAGGGAAAACTGAACTTTTCTCTTGCTGCTGTGACTGGATTTAAGCAAAAATAAAAACAACCCCTCACCCACATAAATAAATAATGGATTCTAGAAGGCAACAGAAAGAAACTTTTCCAGAAGAGGAAATTATTACACTGAAATTGCAGTAGCCCTCAACTTTAAATTAAGGGCTGTAATACTACTGTATTATTATTATTATTATTATTATTTTTTGCTTTCTTGGGTCACGACTGGCGATACTCAGGGGTTACTCCTGGCTCTTTGCTCAGGAATTACTCCTGACGGTGCTCAGGGGACCATATGGGAAGCTGGGGATCAAATTCAGGTGCAAGGCAAATGCCCTTCCTGCTGGGCTATTGCTCCGGTCCAAACCAATGTATTTTTAACTCTGAAGTCAACAAAACAGAAGGGAACAGTTTAAAAGGGAATAATTCAAAAAACCAGCTCTTGGTTTCATTAATCTTTTGGATTGTTTTTTTGGTTTCCAACTCACTGATTTCCTCTCTAAGTTTTATTATTTCCTTTTGTCTGCCTGGGTTGGGCTCCTTTTGTTGGTCTTTTTTCTAATGTCTTCAGCTATGTAGTCAGGTTATTTATGTGGGCCCTTTCTTGTTTCCTGATGAATGCTTGCAGAGCTATAAACTTCACTCTTAACACGGCTTTTGCCATGTCCCACAAATTCCTATAGTTGGCATCTTCATTTTCATTTGTTTCCAGAAATCTTTGGATTTCCTGTTTGATTTCTTCTATGACCCATTTGTTGTTCAGGAGTGAGCTGTTCAGTTTCCAGGTGTTTGGTTTGACTCCCTGTTTCTGCGTACGGTTAACTTCCATTTTCAGTGCATCATGGTCTGAAAAGATCACTGTCTGTCACTGTCTTCCCGTTCATCATCGATTTGCTCGAGCGGGCACCAGTAACATCTCCATATGACCTGTCTCATGCAAGTAAAGCCCAAGGGTACCTGCTTGCTCCAGGATTATAAAGAGCCTCAAACCATTCATCAGGTCATGGGAATGAGATCTGTAATTGTTATTGGTATCTGGCATATCAAATACGACACGGGTAGCTTGCCAGGCTCTGCCGTGCGGGTAGCATAATCTTGTAGTCATCTCAAAATCCAGCATTTATTGATGAACTGCGCAGCCACAAGCGGCCGCATGAGTCAGGCTGTGATAGGCTGGTCTGCTGGGTGGAGTTCTGTCAAGAGGGAAGTCCGGATGTGGAAAATGGAGGTCCTCATGGAGTGGGGTGTTGTCTGGCTTGTTGTGAGGCTCTGCTGGTGTGGCGGGACAGGGCTTGAACCTGCCACCCCTTCCGGGCACCTCATGAGTGGGTGGGCACAGTGAGAGCCAGTAGCAGCTCTGCCCCATGTCTGTCTCTGGATCAGCATACCTGGGCTGGATTAAAAAAGACTGCAGCAGGGTGGGTCTCGATGAGCCGGGCTGTGGTAGGCTGGTCTGCTGGGTGGAGTTCTGATGACGGGGAAGTCCGGATGTGGAAAATGGAGGTCCTCATGGAGTGGAGGGTCGTCTGGCTTGTTGTGAGGCTCTGCTGGGGTGGCGGGACAGGGCTAGAACCTGCCAACCCTCCCGGGTACCTCATCAGCGGCTGGGCACAGTGAGAGCAAGTAGCAGCTCTCTCTGCTACTGGCTGGTTGAAAAGGTAGCTGACACAATTTCTATCTTTTTATTTTATTGAGGTATGCTTTGTGGCTCAGCATGTGGTATATCTTGGAGAATGTTCAATGCGCACTAGAGAAAAATGTGTATTCAGCATTTTTTGGCATGAAAAGCCCTGTATATATCCTCTAGTCCTCTTTTCTTCCATTTCTTCATTCAGGGCCAATATTTCCCTGATGAGTTTCAGTCTTGTTGATCTATCCATCGTTGATAGAGCAGTGTTGAAGTCTCCAACTATTATTGTGTTACTGTTAATGTCTTCTTTGAGGTCTATTAGCAGTTATTTTATGTATTTTGCTGGCCCCTCGTTGGGTGCATATATGTTAAGTAGTGTAATTTCTTCCTGGTGTACATACCCCTTAAGTAATAAGAAATGGCCTTCGTTGTCCATTATACCCTTTTTCAGCCTGAAGTCTATATTATCTGATACTAATACGGCCACACCAGCCTATTTGGAGGAGTTGTTTGCATGGAGAATGGTCTTCCAACCTTTGACCTTGAGTCTGTGTTTGTTTTGATTATTCAGATGTGTTTCTTCTAGACAGCAGAATGTTGGGTTCAATTTTTAATCCATTTTGTCACTCTGAGTCTCTTAATTGGTGCATTTAGACCACCTGACATTGAGAGAGATTATTGTCATCACATTTTGTGCCATCTGTCTGTTAGTGCTTGTTGTGCTTATGCGCTTGGTCGTATTATAGTAGACCCTTCAGTCCTTCATTTATAGTTGGTTTTGAGTCCATGAAGTTCCTAAGTTCTTGCTTATCCATGAAGTTGTGTATCTTTCCTTCATATCTGAATGAAACCATTGGCAAGACTTGTAAAGACAGGGAAACAGAGAACCCAAATAAACAGAATCAGAAATAAAAATGGTGACATCACAACAGAAACCACAGAAATCCAAAAGATCATTAGAGATTACTTGGAGAGCCTGTATGCCATGAAACATGAGAATCTAGAAGAAATGGATCAATTCCTGAAGTCCTATAACCTCCCACGGCTGAAACAAGAAGACCTCCAATACCTGAAGAAGTCTATCACCATCGAGGAAATAGAAACAGTAATTAAAAGTCTGCTCAAACACAAAAGCCCAGGTCCAGACGGATTCCCTAGTGAACTCTACCAAACCTTTAAGGAGGAACTGCTGCCAGTCCTTTTCAAGCTCTTCCAGGAAATAGAAGAAACAGAAACACTCTCAAACAGCTTCTACGAGGCACATATCGCACTGATACCCAAAGCAGGGAGAGACAACACAAAGAAAGAAAACTACAGACCAATATCCCTGATGAACACGGATGCTAAAATCTTCAACAAAATACTAGCGAACAGAATCCAAAGACTCATCAAGAAGATTATACATCATGACCAAATAGGATTCATCCAGGGAATGCAAGGATGGTTCAACATTCGCAAGTAAATCAACATAATACATCATATCAATAAAAGACAAAATAAAAACCATATGATCCTATCAATAGATGCCGAGAAAGCATTTGACAAGATCCCGCACCCGCTCATGATTAAAACCCTCCAGAAAATGGGGAATTGAAGGGACTTTCCTCAAGATAGTTACAGCCATCTACCAAAAGCCCACAGCGAGCATCATTCTCAATGGGGAAAAGTTGAAAGCCTTCCCCCTGAGATCAGGGACAAGACAAGGTTGCCTACTCTCACCTCTTTTATTCAATATAGTACTGGATGTACTTGCCATAGCAATCAGAGAAGAAAAGGACATCAAGGGCATCCAGATAGGCAAGGAAGAAGTCAAGCTATCATTATTTGCAGATGACATGATATTATACCTAGAGAACCCTAAACTCTACCAAAAAACTCCTAGAAACAATAGACGCATATAGTAGAGTGGCAGGATACAAAATCAACACCCAAAAGTCAGTGTCTTTCCTATATACAAATAACAAAAGAGAAGAAAGGGATATTAAGGAAATGATTCCATTCACAATTGTGCCACAGAAAATCAAATACCTAGGAATCAACTTACCCAAGTGTGTAAAGGACCTATACAAAGAAAACTACAAGACACTGCTCCAAGAGATAAAAGAGGACACAAGGAAATGGAAACACATTCCCTGCTCATGGATGGGGAGAATCAACATTGTCAAAATGTTAATACTCCCTAGAGCTCTGTACAGATTCAATGCAGTCCCTATAAGGATACCCATGACATTCTTCAAAGAAATTGACCAAACTCTCCTGAAATTTGTATGGAACAATAAACCCCCAAGGATAGCTAAAGCAATCCTCAGGAAAAAGAAGATGGGAGGCATCACCTTTCCCAACTTCAAACTGTACTACAAGGCAGTAGTAATTAAAACAGCATGGTATTGGAATAAAAACAGACCTGTGGACCTATGGAATAGAATTGAGTATCCTGACACCCAACCTCAAACACATGATCATTTAATCTTTGATAAAGGTGCAAAGAGTCCAAAAGGGAGTAAGGGAAAGCCTCTTCAACAAGTGGTGTTGGGAAAACTGGGCAGCGACATGTAAAAAAATGAATTTGGACCTGTGTCTAACACCATGCACAAAAAATCAGATCAAAATGGATTAAAGATCTCAATATCAGACTTGAATCCATAAAGTACGTTGAAGAAAATATAGGAAAAACCCTCCACGACATTGAAGCTAAAGGCATCTTCAAAGGTGAAACATCACTAACAAAGCAACTAGAAGAAAAGATAAACATATGGGACTACATGAAACTAAAAAGCTTCTGCACCTCAAAAAGAAACAGTGACTAAGATACAAAAGCAGTCCACAGAATGAGAAAGAATATTCACCCAATACCCATCTGATAAGGGGTTAATATCCAGGATATATCAGGCACTGGTAGAACTTTACAAGAAGAAAACAAACAACCCCGTCAAAAAATGGGGGAGAAGAAATGAACAGAAACTTCAGCAAGGAAGAAATTTGAATGGCCAAAAAACATATGAAAGAGTGCTCACCGTCACTTATCATCAGAGAGATGCAAATCAAAACAACAATGAGATACCACTTTACACCACAGAGACTGGCACATATTCAAAAGAGCAAGAACAACAAGTGCTGGCATGGATGTGGGGAAAAGGGGACACTCATCCATTGTTGGCGGGAATGCCGGCTGGTACAGCCTTTCTGGAAAACAATATGGACATTCCTCCAAAGACTAGAAATTGAGCTCCCATTTGACCCAGCCATACCACTCCTGGGAATCTACTCTGGGAAACCAAAAATACGCAGCGGAAACACCATCCCTACTTTTATGTTCATAGTAGCATTATTCACAATAGCCAGAATCTGTAAGCAACCAGAGTGCCCGAAAATCGATGACTGGATAAAAGAAGCTTTGGTACATCTACACAATGGAATACTATGCAGCTGTCAGGAAAAATGAAGTTATAAAATTTGCCTATAAATGGATGGACATGGAGAAGATTATGTTGAGCGAAATTAGCCAGAAGGAGAGAGACAGATACAGAATGACTGCATTTATTTGCATAACATAAATATATATGTACATATTATGATACCAATATCCAAGGTCAAGTGAAACATATATCAGGAGGTCTTGTCAAATGTGGAAATTATCACAAACGTGTGGGAGTCAGAGGTTAGGTAAGACAGAAAATGAAACAATGTGCTAACAATTCTTGAGGGTACTAATCCAACCTAGAACTGAGCATTAAATAGAGGCAAAAAGATACACAGGACAACCTTTTAATGTATGTTCTGTAATTCATAGTCTGGAAGGGAAGGAAAAGAGAAAGAGAGAGAAAGGGAAAGAAATAAAGAACCTGCCATGGAGGAGGGTTTGGGGAGGGGGAGGGAACCGGAGACGTTGGTGGTGGGAAATGGGCACTGGTGGAGGGATGGGTGCTGGAACACTGTATGACCAAAACCCAAATATGTACTTTTTAATTGTATATCTTTGTAATTGTAAAAAATAAAAATAAAAAAAAAAAATAATAAAAGGGAATAATTCAAGTGTTGAATTAGGATGAAGTAATAATCTTTGTTCTCCCCAAAGTTATTATTTGATTCTATGTGTGGTAAAATTGCATTAACATAAAGAATTCTGTTGTAATTATTTTTGATTGAACAGGTTAACTATAATAAGTGCATTCACATTATTGAGCAGCTATTACTATAAGTCATCTACAGAACTTCTGAATAGTCTGAAACTCTGTACTAGTTACATAATATCTCTCTACTCCCCTGTCCCTTCCTCAAGGACCAGAAACCTTTGTTCTAATTTCTGTGTCTATGAATTTGACTATTTTTAATACCTCATATGAATAGAATTCTATAATATTTGTCTTTTTGCGTGTGGCATATTTCATTTAGGTTGATGTTGCCCAAGTTATCCAAGTTGTCACATGTTCCTGAATTTATTTCCTTTTTGAAAATTAAATTTTCCATTTCATTATATACTTAGACTACATTTAGGTTATCTATTCATCTGTCAGTCAACATGGGTAGTTCCACCTTTAAGATATTATGAATAATGTTGCTATAAATATTAATACACAAGTATATTTGTAATCTTTGCTTAGTCTTTGCTTTTAATTATTTTTTCTATGTAAGTTGAAGTGAGATATTGGTCTTTTCTTAAAGTAATTCATAATTGAAGTGATATACTGCATGAAATAACTGCAAGGAGCTTCCCCCATTGTTTTGACCCCTTTTGTTTTCCTTCACAGTGGCTCTTCCAAATTGCTAGATCCTCAACTGAAAACTTATGAATAGTTAATTTTAATCATATTGGAATCTAACTCAATGTAAGGTGGTCATGCTACAAGCATAAGGATGGGAATGAAACATATATATATATATATATATATATATATATATATATCTATATTTGCTTTTAGGGTCACACCCGCGATGCTCAGGGGTTACTCCTAGCTCTGCATTCAGGAATTACTCCTGGCGGTGCTCGGGGGACCATATGGGATGCCGGGGGTTCGAACCCAGGCCGGCACAGGCTGGCCGCAGTGCAAGGCAAACGCCCTACCCACTGGGCTATCGCTCCGCCCCGAAACTTATATTTCTATGCTCATAATTTATTTAAAGTCTATGGTTAGAAGCTATTTTTGTTTTGAATCAAAGTTCATATTATATGCATATATAATTTTTTAGTTTGTAAAACAGTATTTTCACAATCTTATGAGTCTCTAAAATCTGACTATAATAAAATGCTAACTTGTGTTTAAAATGTTGACTGTTCAAATGAAAAGAAGTATGCAATACATCTATTATTTAGAGTGACTAAAACATTATCAATTCTTATTATAGGATTTTCCAGAAATAAACTGTCAGAGAGGACAACAATTTTAACCATATCTGGTTTTTATTTTCCCCCCCTAAAATTGTTAAACAGCTCCCTACAACTTGTTCGTTGTGTTTGTTGTGTGCACGTTTATGTGGTGGGACTTATCTTCTTTGCCTTCCATATATTTTTTTCAGTGATAAAACATTCTAAAGGCCATGGCTATATAGAACAAAAAGTCATGAATACAAGATAGTCAAAATTTGAGAATTCCTAAAATATTCATAGTCCCATAATAAAACTATGTTGGAGGGCTGGAGAGATAATGCTGCAGGTCAAACACCTGCCTTGCATACAGCAGTCATGGGTTTGTTCCCACATGGCCCCCAAGGACCATCAGGAATGATTCCTGAGTGCATATAGTAACCCCTGAGTATTGCAAGATGTGGCCCCCAAAGCAAAAACTATGATGTAAATTACACTTTAACACCTATCATCATTTATCAAATAAAATTCACTTTTAAATGAAAATCAAACTTCTTTCATAGACAAATAAAGAACTGAGTATGTTTTTATTCAGAACACAACATATTTATCCTGCTAAAATAGTCCAAAATTTGACTCTGCCCATGATATCTGTCTAACAGACTGAAATCCTCAGCTCATTTCACTAATAAAGTCATGAAATATGAGCAAGAAGTTGGAAAAATCTTTATTAGCATAAAAAAGACGATTTGCATTAACAGAAAAAAAAATTGCATCATGCAAGAATTGCATATAATGGGCAAATGAATTAAGATTCCTCACCTCAGCTCAGTATGTTATATCTTTATTTTTACCATTTCCCATTATGGAGAAGCTTGTCAGCCTATTGTGAGAAAAAGTCCACACTATAATACTCATGAGTTCTTCTACCATCCTGGCCCACCATTGTCTCAGTGTCCCTGTTGCCTAGCAACAAGGCCATATTATGTATGCAGGCAAATAACCTTTAATATATGTTACTTGAAGCACCTCTTTTTTTAAACTTTCAAAATACCCTTTTTCACATGCATTTTAAACTGCATAAATGCTTTTGAGATATAAGACCCCCTGGGAAAAATATCATTGTACAGTTTTCAGTTCTCTTCTGTTCATTTACCTCAGCACCTTGCATATTGACCAAATATAGAGATCCCAAGGAAGGAGACATGGCTGAATGCCAATGTACATTAACGTTGATGGCTTTTTTTCAGCTTAGCAGTGACTTTCTGCTAAGGCTTTCTGACCTCAAAGCCCACTTAGATACCAGTGACCATTCCCAGGAGGGAGGCAAGAACCCTCCTTTGCTTACTGATACTAGAGAGCATACTTAAATCAAACTCCTTGGAGAAAAGTCTTCAGATGTGTAACAAAATGCTGAGGCAGTGCCTGTCAAACTCCCAGTTGAATGGCTATAAAAACGTGATGGGGAAGCAAAACAAGTAATCAAAGGTCATAAATCATATAAAGAAGCAAGCCTGTCACTGGTTCCTCTGTGTTTCTACTCCCCGAGGTACATTTTGCCCCTTCTCTTCCATCTGTTGATACTACTGTGCTGAACAGAAGCTGCACACAGCTCTCCGTCTTTTTAACTGTGCTGCTGGCTAGGGTCATACCTCTTAGTTGTGGTGTTTACATATACATATCTGTGGTGTGAGCAAAAAATTTATTGTGGTGCCACGGATCACAGACAGAAGAGCAAAGAGCTACGAGAATCTGTTCTTCTCATGTAGTTATCAAATTTGTAATCTCACATTTACAAGGTATGCACTTTAATTGCACATGATGCTGTTCTTTGGTGGCTTCCTCTTTACATTTCTCTCCCTCCCTCCAACCATCTAACCCTTTCTCTCTCCCCCTTATCTCTCTCATGCAACATACACAACACTCAGGCAATTTTTCACACTCTCCAGTTTTTCAGACTCTCCAATGGAAGATACTCGCCAGAGTATCTTCCATATTGAAATTTGGCTGCTCAGGTAAAAAGAAACATTTCAAGATGAGCACACTGAAAGTCAGTTATTGAGAGAATGAACCCAGAACATGGAGCTCCAACCCAGTCTTTAAGGGCTTTGCCCTTTGAGCCCTGGGCCTCAGAGTTAGTACACACCATATACTCTGCATTTAAATTCCTTTAGATTCCCAAGAGGATCAACGAATGTAGAATGCATCTAACATACAATTTAGGACTTCAGTACACAGAGCTGTTATTGAAACTGCAGGACTTGCTGGGCCATATCTTATATAGTAAACCTCGAATTCTGGTTTGATCTGGAGACCATATAAGTTCCTATTTCTTTCAAAGATTATTTTGCTATTCCCAATTTCCTCTATGAAAAATGCAGACTGTATTTTTGTATTCTTCTTCTTCCAAAGCTAATCCAACATTCCTTTACAAGTCAGGCAGAGGTGTGATTCTTCGGCTTCTGAGAGACAGATGGCTTACAACTTGACAATCTTCACCTTTCTTTCCCCATGGGGTGGCATCTGCAATAATCTGCATGTTCCACCCAATTGCTCCTGTGATGTCAGCCTAAGTGTCCCTGGCAGTTGCAAGGAGAGACACTGCCAAGGATGCCTGTCCATAGGGTTTCCACCCAGGTTTACTCTAATTGATACACTTGAACTCCAGAACAGGGTGTGGAGCTACTGCGAGGGTCTCTCTGCATGCTTCTAAACATGGAAATACTCTGCAATTATATAAGCTTCCCACATCACTATATGTGTTGATAGATAATCAAACTCTCTCGAGGCAAAATGCCTTTGTACTATGCCGGTGTTCCTTACTTTAAATCCAAAATGGTGGACATAAAGAGACTTGGTAAATACCATCACATTTTATATGTGCAGTGAAGAGGTCTAAAATGAATCATACTTTTAAAAAGGGAAGAATTCCGCCAAAAGTGCCAATCACACCCTAATTTAATCTTTCGTAAGTGGTGATTTTCTCGTTATGTTTTCATGGTGTGAAGCCCACCCACATGTAACTTCATGACAACTGCAATAATTTCATATCACAAGCCTATTGAAAATGTTTCCACATTGGGGCATATCTGAGCCCACACATATTGTTTCCCAAAAGAACTTTTAAATTATAAAGCTACAAAATCCTTGAGGGTAAGCCCATGTCTTTTATGTCTCTGTTGTTTCCTATTATAGTCACCATAGTGCCTTCTTTAAAAGAAGGAGTTCTTATTGAGGTTGTATTGACTTATAAAAGTTCCAGGTATATAACATCATACTCAATAATTAGGTGCATTATATAATAACCACCAGCAAGATTTAAGTTTCCATCCAATACCATACTATATACTCACTATCTATTTTACCCGCCTCCCAGCATTTCTCTCTGTAGTAACCATCCATTTCTTCTCTGTAGCTAAGTGTGTTTTTGTTAATCATAAGCTATACATATAGAGAAGCAAGTAACATACGCATTAAAAAGAATTAATAAAATAGTTTGTGTTAATATGGATTATTACTGGATTGTTAATGGTTTTGAAAACTTAGTTTTACTTATTTATTTTGGTTTGGGGGGCCATGTCCTGTGGTGCTCTGGGACTCTTCTTGGCTTGGTGCTTGAGGGCTCAAATTTGTGCTTTTGGTATCTTGAGGTGCTGGGAATAGAATACAAACCTTCTGGATGCAGCTACTCAGCCCACTGAGCTAGCCTTGAGCACAAGAGCCTAGACAGTTTTTAATGCTCCCTTTTCAAATCTTCGGGTGACACTTGGTGGTACTCACTCATGGGGGTGCTGGAGGGAACTATGAGATGCTGAAAACCAAACCTGGACCTTTTGCACACAAAGCACATGCTCTAGCTCACTGAGATATCTCTCTGGCCTTGAAACTTAGTTTTTGAAAAAATGAAAATTGCAGGAGGATAGTTGGCTATATTTATACACATATATATCAGAAAACTGGCAATTTTAATATTTATAAATTGTCTTGAAAAACATTTTAAAAACAAAGTAAATGAGAGCTGGCGAGAAAGTCCAGTGGGTAGGGTGCTTGCCTTGTACATGGCTGATTATTTGCCAGTTGATTTTTTCATGCATATTGTGTTATTCATGTTACATGCAAACATCTTTAGCTGTTTAAAAAATATGCTTGAAAGCATGCTTCAGATTATTCATCTATTTCCGCCATTCCTGGGCTCTCATGCAAGTTCCAACTTTCACTATTATAAACAATGCTGCAATAAATATGTTTCTGTACCTGTGTAAAATCTACCAGTTCTCAAACTTACTGCTCACAGAATCTGCACATTTTCTACATGCCTACCAACAACCAATAACTCTTCAACTTGTTTATACCCATTTATAATTACCAGCAGTAAGTTTCTTTTCTCCTCATTCTTGCCTACACAAGCCACACATGTCCTGTTTGCTGTTCTATCTCACAGCAGTCAAGAACCTTCTCTTTCAACCATGTTTCATTTCATGATGAAGACAATAACATTCAACTGTCCTTAAATAATTGCTAGTACAGTTCCAATAATTATAACATGTCATAGATGTGTTAATTTTAATGCAGCAAATTCTAATTAAGAGCTAATTAAGAAAAAAGGCTCTGAGCTGAGAAGTGATAACTTGTAGAGAAGTGGAGTGTATCTTTATACACTGCTGAATCAAAAAATGGTGCCCAGATATGTGCAAACTTGCCTTACTTGTATTAGCATATTTATGACAATGTGGTCAAGTATACCACTTCCAAGTATTTCTTTCAATATTTGTCATTTTAGCTTTTTGTAAACGAGATTCAGGTCAGATACAAATGACTTCTTAATGCAAGTGGTGTTTCAACAATAGGAAAGTCCCAAGATAAGTTATGGTATCTGTTTCAGTTTATACAAAGAACCCAGATTAAATATAGCTATAAGTGGTTTAAAACAGAGTAACAGAGAGAATGTGGATGACCACTATGATACAATTATTTTTGCATCATGACTTTTATTATGAAAATTATAGGCACCTACTGTGACACCTCTAAGTAGAAAAGGAAATTGTTAAAGTGCTGGAGAAGTGGGTTTGAAAAAAGTCCTTAAAACCTGGACTTCTTCAGAGGTTAGGTAAGACAGAAAATGGAACAGTGTGCTAATAATTGTCGAGGGTACTAATGTCAACCTAGAACTGAGCATTAAATAGAGGCAAAAGGATACACATGACAACCTTTTAATGTATGTTCTGTAATCCATAGTCTGGAAGGGAAGGAAAAGAGAAAGAGAGAGAAAGGGAAAGAAATAAAGAACCTGCCATGGAGGTGGGCTGGGGGAAGGGGGAGGGAACCGGGGACGTTGGTGGTGGGAGATGGGCACTGGTGGAGGGACGGGCGCTGAAACACTGTATGACCAAAATCCAAATATGAACTTTTTAATTGTATATCTTTTTATTTGTATATCTCACAGTGGTATAATAAAATACTTTAAAAAAAAAAACCCTGGACTTCTTGAACATCTCTGTGATGAAAAGTCTTTTAAAGATTCCAAGAGTGGGATAAATCAAGACCAACTATTGCGATAGTTTTTCCCACTCCACTTAAAAATTCAAAGCCCACATAGAGTCATAAGGTTATACATTGAATGCATATGTAAGACAAATAGTTTGCTTTCAGAAAGAAAATAGGGATAATCTAGTTAGATAGAGGCAATTGGATGCTGACTGGCAAATCAAAACAATAAGGTATTACCTTACACCTGTGAAACCAGCACACATTACAAAGAACAAAAACAGTCAGCGCTGGTATGGTGGGAAAAGGGACCTTCAGTCACTGTTGTGGGAATGTCAACTTGTCCATCCTTTTGGAAAAACATATGGATGGTTCCCAAAAAACTAGAAATTAAGCTTTTATATGACTCATCAATTACACTTCTGGGTATCTACCCAACGGTTCAAAACCTGAATTTGGAAAAAGACATCTGCACTCCTATCTTCATTGCAGCACTATTCACCAAAAACCTGGAAAGAGCTAATGTGTCCAAGATCAGATAACTGGATTAAGAAAATGGTACATATATCCAATGGAATACTACTCAGTTATAAGAGAAAAATAAAATCATGAAATTTGTTGCATATGCATGCAGTTGGAGTGTTTCATGTGGAATGAGGTCAGTCAGGATAGGGACAGACACATGTGGGATATGACTAAAGAAATTAAGGGAATAACAGATGTTCAAAGGCAAAAGTAACTGAGAACTTGTTTAAAATAGGAAGCTGAGGGTGGGAGGGGTGTGTGGTGGGGGTTGAGGGGTAGAAGTATGGTGAGGGACACTGAGGCAATGGAGCAAAAGCAGGCATCTGGGTGGAGGGTGTGGAACTGGAGTATTTCATATATAAAATCCTATTAATAAGTTTTCAAACTACAGTGTCCAAAATATAAAACTATATACATAAAATTCTTTTGTGGAGATTCAGCTGTAGACAGACCTACCTTTTAACAGATGAAAAGGTAGGTCTACAGCTGAATCTCAAAACAATGTTCATGAAAAACGAACTAGCTCCAGAGGCCCCATTCACTCTCAATGGAACAAACATCTCTGAATGCAGCAGTTATGTGTACCTAGGTCGAGAACTCAACATGACGAATACCTAGCACCTGAGCTGTGCAGAAGGAAGACAGCAGCGTGGAACACCTTCAAGAGTATTGAAGAAATAGCTAAAAGGACAAAGAACCTCTGGTTCCGGGCATCATTCTCCCTGCATTAACATACGCCTCAGAGATCTGGACCCTACGAAAGCAGGAGGAGAACGCTCTTTGGGTCTCCCAAAAGAGGAATTGAAAGAGCTATGCTTAGAATATCACATCTCACTCAAGTGAGAAAAGGAATCCAGAGTTCTGTCCTCCGATGATGATCTAGAGTCAGGGACACTGTCTCGTTTGCCAAGGCGTTGAAAATCAGATGGGCCGGACAAGTAATGCAATCTGGAAACGCCCACTGGACTAGAGTTGTTACTGACTGGATCCCACAGAATGTCAAAAGATCAAGTGGCCGCCCACCTACAAGATGGTTAAACTTCTTTGTCAAGACCCTGAAAGAATGGTTTGAGGTTCTTCATTATTCCTGGAGCAAGCATATGCCGTTGGGCTACACTGGCATGTGACAGGGACAAATGGAAACGTTATTGGCGCCTGCTTGAGCAAAATGACAAATAATGGGATGTCAAGTGATCAAGTGATATATAAAGTTATATCAATAATTTATATAAAACTTATATAACATTATACATATAAATGCAGAGTTATGGCCAAATTGTACTTTGTGCATTGAAATAAGTTCCACAGACTTGAATTACAGGAAAGGCAAATGATAGAACAGACTTGCAGAAACTGGTAAGTAGAATTTAGTTGTATGAAATACCCTCTAATGGGTCAACTCAGGGTTGAGTGGATAGTGTACAAAAAATTGTAGCTTCACCAAGCACCTTCCACTCATGATCACTAACAGAAAACAAGTGTCTTTACGTTAAGATCCAAATATTCTCAAAGGACTTGTCTCCCCCTCTGGTGTGAGGGAGTTCCATCACAGGCATATTTTTATTTTAAATATATAAATAAAATAAAATGGTTAAACAACTATGCTTTGATGCTGGGTAAAATTCCCTGGTCAGGATAAAAGACAGGGTGGATCACCTGACAAAAAGTTGGGTTTCTGTTGGAAACAATGTTAAGAAATACTGTCTGAGTGGAAAAAAATTATCAACTACAGGTTTTTCTGTTTACAGCTCTAGTTCCTTTTTATAATCTGTGGCTGCCTCTGTATTAAATTTAAACAGTTAATATTCATACTTGGGAAATACAGTTATTAAGGTAATAAATCAACTAAGCTCTTAAACTCCTTTCTACTTAGCTTGTGCACAGATCTACTTGTCCACAGATCTGGATAAGTTAAGACAAGGAATTTATTATATTTATTTGTTTACATTAGTAAAGTCCCTAGCTATACAGGGCAAGAAACATGAACATACTTAAATGCCATGTTAGCACAACACAATCTTTGAACTAGTTCTGTTCTTCAAAGGCTGTTATATTACTCACGGTTTTTCTTCAATTGACTAGCCATTATTTTTAGAACTGACATTTCATAATACTTTATTTTTATCACTTCTATTTTGGGGTTGGTCATAACTATTCATTTAGTTAAAACATATGGAGTCCCAAGTAAAATTGTCCTACACTCATGGTATATGGTAGGAGCACAATATTTTTTGGAAGAATTAATGAATGCAATGTAGGCAGAGTGAAATGAATTAGATTTAGGACTTGTCCACAACAACCTCACGGTCTGCAAAGAGAGTTATAAAACACTAATATATGCACAGCTGAGTAGGGTGGTATATTAGTTTGTTAGCCTTATCATTATGAAGCACAACAGACTGGGAGTTTTCAATAACAAATTATTTTCTTATAGGTATGGAAGATAGAAGTACAGGATAGTTAAGAGGGCTGATTTCTTTCTTGGCTTGTAGATGTCTGTCTTGTCTTATGTGTTTTTCTTTGTCCTAAATTCTTAAAATGGTGGTAGTCAAATTAGGTCAAGACCGTACACTTCATTTTAGTTAAATTTGCCCTTCAAAGGTTCTGCATTAAATGTGGTCATATTCTAAG
Source organism: Cryptotis parvus (assembly GCA_021461705.1). NCBI lineage: Eukaryota > Metazoa > Chordata > Mammalia > Eulipotyphla > Soricidae > Cryptotis > Cryptotis parvus. The sequence goes on from JAJIBD010022555.1 coordinate 124,824, forward strand.
GGTATGGGCTTTTAGGAATCCCAAATATAAACTGAGGGGGAGACACAAAATCCAGATTTAAGGGTGGACTGAGAGAAGGTAACTCATAGATTGGTTTCACTGATTCAGATATAGGGCAAATAACATGCACTAACTCCTGTCAAAATGGTTGATCTAGTGTTGGAAGCATAATTTTTTTTTTTTTTTTTTGCTTTTTGGGTCACACCCGGCAATGCCCAGGGGTTACTCCTGGCTCTGCACTCAGGAATTACTCCTGGCAGTGCTCGGGGGGACCATATGGGATGCCGGGGGATCGAACCTGGGCCGGCACAGGCCGGCCTCGTGCAAGGCAAACACCCTACCCGCTGGACTATCGCTCCGGCCCCTGGAAGCATAATTTTTTAAATAGGAAAAAAAAGAAACAATAAATTTCCAAGTGAGTGACAAAGAAGAAGCTTTTTTCTCACCTAAAATACCTGAACTTCAAAGTTAGAAAACTGGAAGTCAAGTAGATTTCTTGCAATCATGAAGGAAAATAATGCTATCTTGATGTGGGGAGAAGGGGACCCTCACCCATTGTTGATGGGAATGTTGACTGGCCCAGCCATTTTGGAAAACAATATGGACATTGCTACAAAGACTAGAAATTGCGCTCCCATTTGACCCAGCCATACCACCCCTGGGAATATACCCTGGGAGGCCAAAAACACACAGTGGAAACACTATCTGCACTTCTATGTTCATAGCAGCACTATTCACAATGGTCAGAATCTGGAAACAATCAGAGTGCCGAGAACAGATAACTGAATTAAGAAAATGTGGTACATCTACACAATGGAATACTATGCAGCTGTTAGGAAAAAATATAATCATGAATTTTGCCTATAAATGGAGAGGGTTACGCTGAGTGAAATTAGCCAGAAGGAAAATGACAGATATAAAATGACTGCATTTATTTGTGGATATAAAAAATAGCATGATATCAATATCCAAGGTCAGGCAAAACATGGGTCAGGAGGTCGTTTCAGTGGTGGAATATATTGCAAGTATGTGGGAGTCAGAGGTTAGGTAGGACAGGTAAGGGAATAGTGTGCTAATAATTGTTGGAAATGATAGTGCCAGCCTAGAACTGAGCATTCAACATTGGCAAAGGGATATACATGATAACCTCTAAATGTATGCATTGCAATCCACAATGTGTGAGAGAAGGGGAAGAGATAGATAGATAGATAGATAGATAGATAGATAGATAGATAGATAGATAGATAGATAGATAGATAGATAGATAGATAGATAGATAGATAGATAGATAGATAGAGAGAGAGAGAGGGAGAGAGAGAGGGAGAGAGAGAAGAGGGCAAAGTGCCTGCCATAGAGGCAGGCTAGGGGGGGGGGAGGGAATTAGAGGACACTGGTGGCTGGAAGTGGGCACTGGTGGAGGGATGGGTGCTGGAACACCGTATGACTGAAACCCAAACATGAACATCTTTGTAATTGTATATGTTATGGTGGCATAATAAAATAAATAATAAATAAATAATAAATGAATAAATAAATATAAATGAATGAGAAGAAAGTATAAAAAGTGCTATCTTGAGAATTGCATCTTATTGGGGAAGCCCAAACGGGATGTAAAATGTAACTTGAGTCTTGATCTAATATGAGCGATGCCATGTTACATGAAACTGACATAACCCTTCAATATTTCAATGGATTGCATTCTATTTTTTTATTCAAGCAAATTATAATCAGATTTATTTTTTGTCTCATCACTATATGAGTACCAAGTTGGGAAGAACTACAAATAAAACTTCCCATAGCTCAGGAGACAAACTCTTAGCAGAAAAAATAGATCTTTAGAAGGAACAAGAAAACGAGAGACATGAAATGTGTGAATATTCAAGGGCAGTAATTTTTAATGGTTGAAAATTGTTAGAGAATAATCATAATAACCATAATGAGATATGATTTTAATTATTAGGGAGGGAAATAACTCAGGCAGAAAACAATAGCCTGACACTTTCTCACACTTTTGGCCAACCTCCTCAAGGTGGAAGAGCACAAATTTGCATAATGTCTTCCTTTTGTTCTTTTACTTGCTCCTGGTTTCTGAGAATAACACTGTTACTGCTTTTCATGACATAGAAAGTAGGGATAACTAACTTCTCACAGCAGACTAGTGATATTCTCTTTGCCAGAACAGTTTAGAATAATGTGGCATCCCTATCTTTAAAAGGTCTTTGAAAAGTTTTTTCTTAATGAATTAAAACGAGGCCTCTTCTGATAAGTATCATTGTGGTATTGGGAGCAAGGGTAAATCTGAGGTAAAGAAACTGTAGAAAACAACTGAGCAGTAGGAACGTCCTAGAAAGAGAAAAATGAATGGAATGGACATTCCTGTGATTCTCTCCATGAACAGCTTCTCATATTAAGGAAACTCAAAAAAGTTAGTTTCCAATTGATTACTTGGAGTCTGTACAATGAAAGAACCCTCCTGATTCTGGTTTTTCCATCACTAAGAGAGGAGGACAGAGAAGGAAAGAAATCAAGGGGGAAGAAAAGAACAAGAAGTAATGGGTGAATAGGCATCAGGGTTTCAGTTATACCAGTGATATGAGTGAGGGGTATTGTCATATATCCCAAACACAGATTCAATAAAATGGAAAACATGAAAACAAAGCAGCAACAACGGAAACCTTGTATGTGCCTGTGAAGTTGGCAGGAGGGGGTGGACTGGTCTTTGGTGCATGGGGGAAATGTGGAAACACAGGTGAAGGGAAGTTGACTGTGAAAGCATTGGTGTTAAGTTAGTGTAGGACCCAAATTCAACTATCAGGAACTGTAAATAAATCATGGCTCTTTAATAAAATTTCTAAAAAAGTAAAAATTTTCTAAAAAAGAATAATAGGGATCTTAAATATGGGATAGAGATTTTGTTCTTGTCTTAGACGTTTCCCTTTTCCTGATTAAAGAAACAATCATACCCCAGCCCCGCACCTTTATGATCTAGATGCTTATAATCGGGTGGGATTTTATTCAGGTCTCAATTCATGAGTGAACATGATCTCGCTATATGAGAAACCCTTATATTACTCTCAGAGAAAAGATGAAACCATGCTCTCCTTGTTAAGTAAATTCTTTTTGCTCTGTTCTTGATGTCCCAGGTTTCTTAAAAATGTGAGTTACAGTAAATATTCCAGATATGCCAATTTTCCCCTAGAATTTACAGTGAGACAAATTCTCCAAACTTATGTTATTTGAGCTTTCCTTGCTAGACCGTCAAATGTTTTCTTTGTCTTTAAACGAAATCTATTTGCCTAGAACTCAGGTAGGTGAGGAATTTTCCTACAGGTCCTAACAATCACAAAGGCAAAATTAGAAATGACTTTTCTTCTGCATATGAATTTTTCTGAAAGGTGGAATGGAAAAGCAAGGAAAGCTAATACAATAGTTGTGATTGCAAAATATCTGTGAAAACTTGAGTATGAGGGGCCAGAGCGATAGCCCAGTGGGTAGGGCGTTTGCCTTGCACGCGGCTGGCCCATGCGGGCCCGGGTTTGATCCCCGGCATCCCATATGGTCCCCCGAGCACTGCTAGGAGTGATTCCTGAGTGCAGAGCCAGGAGAAACCCCTGAGCAATGCCGGGTGTGACCCCAAAAAAAAGCAAAAAAAAAAAAAACTTAAGTATGATATTGATGGACTCAGAGCAGGGATACTTGGGAGGCTCTGATGTCCCACCAGTTCATTCTCAGTGACCTCAGCCAATGGTTTAGTGTATTATGGGACCTAGGATGTGTGCTGCTCAGGCCTTGCAGAACGGGAAATGGAGGCTGGGGACTCTGGGGAGCATGTGATGCTGGAAACAGAATCAAGGTTGGCCATATTCGATGTATTCACCTTAACTCCTAAACTAGCTCTAAAGTCGCTCTGGAGATTACTTAAGGTAATTTTATTATTCTGCTGCCCAGGGCTCAATATTTTAAAAAGTTATCAGGGTTTCTGAAATGTTATGTGTATTAAATGTATGGTTAATATGTCTATTAACTATAAAAAGGGGAAAGTGGATTCTAATATCTGCAATATTCAACAATCTTGACTTTTAAAATTCTGTGAGTCAGGTACTGGAACAATAGTCCAGAGGGTACGGTGTTTGCCTTGCATGTGGTCTACCCGGGTTTGATCTCCTGCATCTCATATGTTCCCCCAAGTACCACCAGGAGTAAGTGCTGAGTCCAGAGCCAGAAGTAACCCCTGAGCATCCCTGGGTGTGACCCAAAAAAGAAAAAAAAATAAAAATTTTGTGTGTCTAAACTCAATTGCCCAATTGAGTTTAGAATATATCCAATTATTACAATATATCCACTTGCTGTATTAGCATAGATATTTTTAAGTAGTTATTTTAAGAAATCTTTGCAAAATCATGTAAAATGATACTTGATGCAATATTACATGGACAAAAAATCAGTTGTGAAAATAATACACACAATATATTAATATATTAAGTTGGTGGATTAAGTACAAAATGTTCTAAAATAACAGCAAAATATTAAAAGAAGAGTTTGTGATTGAGTGGTGTCATAATCATACATTTTTCTAGTAACATGTAATTTCAAATTTTTAAATAGCAGCATATATTCTTTTATAAAGAAAATAAAGTTGTTACATAAATAATTTTGTGTACTTCAAATAATACAAAGGTTATTTTAAAAATCAAATTTGTCTTGACAAGTTTGAACTCCCATAATTTTAAAACAATTGATAAGAAACCAAAGAATGATTGAAAACACCATAGTATACAAGAAATATCTGGGTCAAAAGAAAATTGCAAAGTCATTTGTCATTATTTTATGATCATTGCTTATACTCAGGGGCAGGTTTCCATTTTATTACCAGGTACTTCTGGATATGAGAGATAAAATTGCTTCCCAGGGTCACCTGTGAATGGAATGTCCAGCCCTGCAGCCTGCAGAACTCATCACAGCTTGGCCTCCATTTCTTCTTCTAAGGATTCCTTTGTCCCCATTTAAGTGCCCTGGGCCTTCTACTAGGGTTGAAATTATCATTCTAATTTGCCCTTATCCTTTAAACTTAATGGATTCCTTTCAGCCCAGGGCTAACTATAAAAATCTTGGTGGTTTTTATACTTAACAATGAGAAGAGTCTTTATCTCCAATTAAAGAACTTCTAGATATGGTCAGTAGGTAGTTGATGAAGGGGACAGGGAAGGCTTTTAAGAGGAAAATATCTCTGTTCCTGAAATCAGATCACAACTTTAATTTGCAAAAAAATACATCAGTAACAGCTTTTATAAGTTACACAAGAAGTTCTGTTGTGGGACCGGAGCTAGGCCCAGCGCGGGTAGAGCGTTCGCCGGCCCAGGTTCAATCCCGGCATCCCATATGGTCCCCCGAGCACTGCCAGGTGTAACTCCTGAGTGTAGAACCAGGAGTAACCCCTGAGCATTGCCGGGTGTGACCCCAAAAAGAAAAAAAAAGAAGTTCTGTTGATAGTTTAATTCAATTTCTTCTTTCTTTTTACTTATTTATTCTTGACTTTTGGGATCATACCCAGTTATGCTTAGGGTTACTCCTGGATCTGCACATAGGAATTACTGCTGGTGATGCTTGGGGATACGGAATGCTAGGGATCAAATGTGGGTCAGGCACATGCAAAGCAAATGCTCTCCCTTCTGTACTATCACTCTGACCCCAATTTTCTTCTTACTCTGAACTTCAAGAGTAACACGGGAAAGGCTCAGATGCCTATCTTATGTCTGGCCAAATTTATTTCTGCACTCTATCACTTTGTTGCTTTTGGGTCGATAAAGGCATTTCATGTATTACAGGTGCTCAGAACACCAAAAGAGGACTAAGTCATACACAGCAGTTATGTGTACCTAGGTCAAGAAGTCAACATGATGAACGACCTAAAACCTGAGCTGTGCAGGAGGAAGAGAGCGGCATGGAATGCCTTCAAGAGCATCAAAGAAATAACTAAATGGACAAAGAACCTCCGGCTCCGGGCACATCTCTTTGGCTCCACCGTTCTCCCTGCATTAACATATGCCTCAGAGACTTGTGCCCTACGAAAGCAGGATGAGAATGCTATTCGGGTCTCCCAAAGAGGAATCGAAAGAGCTATGCTTGGAATATCACGCCTCGCTCAAGTGAAAGAAGGAATCTGGAGCTCTGACCTCCATCGCTGTTCCAGAGTCAGGAACACTGTCTCTTTTGCTAAGGCATCGAAAATCAGATGGGCTGGACATGTAATGCTATTTGGAGACTACTGCTGGACTAGAGTTGTTACTGACTGGATCCCACAGGAAGTCAAAAGATCACGTGGTTGCCCACCTACAAGATGGTCAGACTTCTTTGTCAAGAACCTGACGGTTTTAGGCTCTTCATATTCCTGAAGCAACCAATGCCATTGAGCTACAATGGCACATGATAGGGTCAAATGGAAATGTTACTGTCACCCACTCGAGGAAATCAATGAGCAACAAGATGTCAAGTGATCAAATGATCAAGTGATTAAGTCATATTTGGTAGAACCAAATATTTCTCTCACTTGAATGAGGCATGATATTCCAAGCATAGCTCTTTCTATTCCTCTTTGGGAGATCTGAATAGTGTCCTCATTCTGCTTTTGTAGGGCCCAGGTCTCTGAGGCATATGTTAATGCAGGGAGAACAGTGGAGTCAAAGAGATTTGACTTACCTCGTATTTGGTTTACCTCCTACGCCTTTAAGTTGTTACACATGAATATTTCAAAGGAATTATTTATTAAATTAGCCAATGAACTAGCAACAACTTAATGTGTCATTTAATAAGTCTATTCCTGATATTAAATGCACCTTTTTCTCCTAATGCATAAAATAAACCTTTGCTTTAATTAATGGATGCAACCATGCCTTTCCTACAAAAGCAAACAAATATTTGTTAAGCAATACTGATTTATGAGTCTGTGCTATATTCCATGGTCATATATTTCTCTTAACTTAAAATTTATTTTGCATGGACTTATTCTTAATGCAAATATAGATCATAGTATTCTCACTTTCTATTTTTTCAAAGGAAACTTTGTTTTACTCCTCTCTTTTCAACTTTTATTTTCTCAATTAAGAGATTTCTATTTATTAGATGCAAGAAGTCTGTACATGACAGAATTTGTTACACCAATCATTTAACATTTTTAACCTTTCAAGGAAAATAAGACAATTGAATTCTTCAGAATATCTACTTCTGAGTTGCAGTAATTGATGAATCCTTATATCTTAAATGTTCAGAGTTCCAATCAGGAAAATAAAAGTGCAGATGTAAGTGCTATTGTCCTGTCAAGTTCGCTGTTACCAAGATGGTCTTGGTCTCTGGTGAAGGGTGGAGCAATTGTTTGATACAGAGACAGTCTGTGTACATAAAAAGGCAGGTCCCTCCTACAGGACCCAATTGCATGATGGATTATAGAAGTCATAAAACTTGTTAGAATATTTTTATGTTTTTAAAACTTTAAATTTAGGTTCCTTTATCCATATGGTATACAAATCCAAAAAATGCTTTCTAAAACTGTGTTGAATTAAAAAACTCATTATTTTTCTATGAATAAAATTTCTCAGTTTAAAGTTTGCTTTCATATTAAAAAGTTTTGTCTTTTTTGAGTTTCAACACTAGATCCTTCTACTTAGGAGCCTCTTCCTTGGCTGACTTTCAAATCATAGAAGAGGGTGGAGATGGGTGGGTGGGGTATGTTCTCTAACTCTGTCCAAAGTTGCATATTTCTTCAAAAAAAATTTTACAGATTTCATGTTAAGAACACAATTAATAAGATGAGAAAAAAATTCAATGATGTAATGTTGAAGTAAGGATATCAGATATGTAGAGAAATGAATCAATGTTACTAAATAACTTTTTTAATTTTATTGTGGAGTAGGGGCTCCTTGTGGTGCTGAGTGCTTATTTGTAGCTCTATACATGGGCCACGCCTGGCAGGTTCAGGGGACCACATAGGATGCTAGGGATCAAATATGGGTCAGTCACATGCAAGGGACTTTTCCTTCTGTCTCTCTGGCCACATTTTTTTCTTCATATAAACTGTGACATAATACATTAAGCATAATTTTTTTTGCTTTGTTTGGGTCACACCCAGCAATGCTCAGGGGTTTCTCCTGGCTCTGCACTCAGGAATTACTCCTGGTGGTGCTCGGGGACCATATGGGATGCCGGGGATCGAACCTTGGCCGGCACGGACCAGCCGCATGCAAGGCAAATGCCCTACCCGCTGGACTATCGCTCCAGCCCCAAGCATAAATTATTATATAAGTCACTTTAACCACTTGTAAGTGCATAATTCTAATGTTTCAAATACATTATACTATTTAATCATCAGCACTATCTATACAAAAAACATGATCACTATCCCCAACATAAAATCTGTACCCATTAGATTCTTCTCATTCTCCTCCCTCCGATGCCTGGAAACTTCTATTTTACTATCTGTCCCTAAAATCTGCCATTTACCTGGATTTATTGACTATATATTTTCTTTAGAATCAATCCCGAGAGTTCCAGAGTATTAAGATATAAAAATAAGAATAAGTCAATGATAGTTGGAAATGGTTATGCTAAACTAGAACTGAGTATTGAAAGTAGGTAAAGGGATAAGCATGATAACCTCTCAGTGTATGTATTGCAAACCTCAATTCACAAAGAAGAGAGAGAGAGAGAAAGAGAGAAACACCCACCATAGAGAAGAAGTGCCCACCATAGAGGCAGGAGGAGGCGGGGTGAGGTTAGGGAGGGAAACTGTGGACATTGGTGGAGGGAAAGGTACATTGGTGGAAGGATGGGTTCTGCAACCCTGTATGATTGAAACCCAATCATGAACAGCTTTGTAATTATATCTCAGTGATATAATAAAATAACCAAATAAGTCAAACACAATTTTTAAAAAATATCTGAGAGATGTTCCCAGATTCCATATCAGGCTGAGTTTATTGGCACATCTGGAACAGGACAGGTGAGTCCACCAACCACACAAGCAGCGCCCCAGTAGCCAAAAACCTTCACACTATACAAGTGCTCCAAGTTTCAGAAGGCTGGACTACATTGCCTGGATGAACTCCATCCAGAAATGAATCTGGTGAAAAACTCAGGGATGCGGTTTTGTGAATGAAATCTCCAGGCTTTCATGGTGTTGTGGATAGACTATCTCCCCCCATCTCCCTGATCTTATGGAAGGCCTGTCAAATCATACTCATGCCCCAAAGCCGCCACCCAGTTAGCACTCAGTCAGGTCTGAGCAGTGGCACCGACCTGGTGCCATTATTTCCCCTAACTTCCTGGTGCTGTTATTTCCCTAAGTTCTATAATAATCAATAAAAAATAAATTATTAGGGGTCTGCTAAAGGGGCACTGGCTTAACGGGTGATGGGAAAATTGGAAATAATTATGGTGGGAAGGTGCAATGGTGGTAGTACTGGTGTTGGAATATTGAATTTCTGTGACAAGTTATTGTGCATAAATGTTAAAAAAAAAAAAAGTTGAAAGAAAAAAAGAACAGAAATATAGGAAAGGCAGGAAAATAACAGCAACCTCTAGTTCAAGAAATGCATGAGAATTCTGAGGGAGTAAGCCATACACAATACTAAATAAAGCTTTAGTTATTAGGAATCAGAATGATTGCAGCTATTTTAGGCTTTAGATCTGTGTCACAATTTGATATTATTTATAATGTAGAGTGTTTTATATTGTCATATTTGTCTTGGCATTTAAAACATGTTTTGAAATGAAAACTTATTTGATAAGAACTAATCTAAATAATAAAAAATAGTATATCAGAGTTAATACAAAGTTGTGTTCTTCAATTTCTCAGGGACCAATCAATCTAGAGGTATGACAATTGTTAAGTAGGAAAATAGTGACTTTACATTGTCAAAATAACCATCTTGTTTAGTTGCACAGAAGAAAGAGTTTATAATAAATACTTAGGTAACATGTTTTCAGAAGGGCTACAGGCCTATAAGTGCTAGAATGTAAATTCTCTCACGGACTCTTACCATGAGGCATAATCCTTCTACCTACATATCTAAACAAAACAATGGTTCAGGTTTTGAGAAAAGGCTAAACCAGCATGCATAGTCTCCAGCGCACCCCTGGGAGTGAACAAATGTCCTTGTCATTAAGTTTTGGGGTGAGACAAGAAGATAAACATCTTGCCTAGACATGTTTCTAATATAAATCTTTGAATTTCAATAAAATTTTATTCTATTTAAAAAAAGTAAGAAGTTCCTCAGTCAAAAATCAAGAGGAGGTGCTTTGTTTGTCTAAACATCATCACAAGACAAAGTCACATTGTTTTTCAGCAATATATTTGATCATTTCTCTCTCTAGTGTCAAACATTCCTCAACATCCCTAAACACTAAAATCTGCACGCCATACTCTAGAAAAGCCCACATGATCTGGCTCTAAGAAGAGTCCACATGATCTGTAGCCCTTCTGAGTCTGTGAGAGAATTTACATTCTAGCACTTATAGGCCTGTAGCCCTTCTGAAAACATGTTACCTAAGTATTTATTATAAACTCTTTCTTCTGTGCAACTAAACAAGATGGTTGTTTTGACAATGTAAAGTCAATCTCTGTGTCGTCCTCATCTTTACCTTGTATCACTGGTTTCCCCAGATTACAGTGCTGTGGGATTACTGGTCTGCTCAGCCACTCTCAATGTGGCTGAGGACACACTGTCCACTTCGAGCTCTCCATCCCTGCTTATCCTAACTAGCATTCTCTCTTACGCTTTGAGCCTCATTTCAAATGTCACCTCATGGATTCATAGAGAGCCAAGTGGCAAAAGTGCCCATCGTACAAACCTGAGGTCAGAGAGGGAGAAAGTTCACAGCCCCGGTGCCAGAGCTTGGTTCTAGCAGCTCTGCTATTTCAGATTTCCAGTGCCACAAGGTGCAGCCGTGAATAGCACTGCAACTAAAATGTGCATGAGCATTGTAACTGAAGAATGCCATTCCCTGCTGGTAATGTGTACATGCACCACAAATAACTATGTGTGACCTCCAGTCACTGCCACAGCATTAACAGTGATAGAGGGAAGGGTAACAAAATTAAGTTGTTTTTTCTTTTTTAAGTATAAAAGAAGTCACTTCCCTTAACTGATGTCTTCTCTGACCATCCTACCTAAAATGGGCTCTCCCAAAAATATTAATTTCTACATATTCTAATATTTTTCCTTTATCACATTCATTATTATTAGCAATGAACTGATTTACTTGTTTCCCCACTCACATATATTTCATAAAGTCAGGGACCTTGTCATTTCTGCTTTCTGCACTCTTGCCTGAATGCTTGCACTGTTCTAAGTATGTAGTTTTGTGCAAATGCCTGTCCACTCCATAAATAAATGAAGCCATGAAAGGCTCTAAATTAATTGGAGAGAAACTGGGTCAGAGTGGGGCACAGCAAACAGCATGTCCTCCCTTAGGATGGATTCTATAGTCCAATTTGGATTACATGGGTATTCAGTTAGGAGTAATGGAGAGTTTGTAGTTATTTCTCCTTTAACAGCTCTCTGTGGACAGGCTTGCCTACAAGTCTTGGCAGGAAACAAATATATTCCTCCCAATGGTACGGTTCCCTCCACATCACAAAGCAAGGCTTCACTCCAACAGCCTCTGATGCTTGTCTAATGCAATCAGAGACCTCAGAGGGAGACAAATTAAAGCTGTGTAAAAAATTTGAGGGGCCCTCTTAAAAGGTAGAAGAATGGAATGAAAGAATGAACCCAAGGCCAGCCACTTAGACAATAGGGTTATGAATCCCTGACATTTGTCCTCCTTAACTTACAGAGAGGCAGCCCTGGAGCAAGGTATCACAGATTTTTGACACTTATTCATTCAAATGACCTTCAAGAACAACGTTTTATGCAGGAAGACACATCTGCTCTAAAGAGTTATGTTTTGATCCGGTGACAGCTGCCTCAAAGTCTTATCAATTTCAGACAAAGTTGGCACAAATCAAATAAAAGCATGCACTGAGACTAGGTTTAGTTTAGGAATGAATGTCAGGATTGAGCAAGAGAACTTCCTGCTTGTGCTGAGATTTTGGCCACTGTAGCAGGGCAGCTGGACAGTCTTTTGGTGAATGCTATTGTTTCCAAAATATTTTCCACAAGAAGGTGTATGGTCTTTTCTTTCTTCAAGCTCAAAATTTTAGTTTCACTGGACTGCTCTTTCCTTATTTCTGGTGGAGAGGCTGAGGGTAGGTTAGGCCACACTTGGCTTTGTACTCAGGGTTCACTCCCAGAGGTGCACTGGAGACTCTGCATGCTGGGGGACCAAATGGGGACTACTTGCAAGGCAAGCCTCTTAGCCACTGTACTTGGCCCCTTCATCAGATTCTTATGCATAACTTGTAACAGAAATATTATAGAGCCCTCTGCTTTATCATATTCTCACCTTAAAATACCTGTCACCCAGAAGGTCAGCTCACCCCGCCCCTTACTGGATAGGCCTCCCCTGATGAGCCAATTTAAAGGAGTTTTTCAGACTCATGCTGTCAGTCTTTGCTACAGTGGCCGATTTGAAATTTGCTACCAGAGTTAACCAATTTATTTGATTTGTTTCTTTGGTTTTCTATTCCCCTTCACTAGACTATAATCTCTATGAAAATAGGAACTTTGTCACCATAATAACTTCAGTGCTTAATACAACACCTGGTGTATTCTATATGTTAAAAATAAAGTTATTGCAGTCAAGGAAATTTAAAAAGTCTTCAAATGATGTTAATAAGGTTGAAACTTTTTTTTAAGGTAAGCTGTATCGCAGTTCCTCAAAAATACTATTCTCAGAGCTACCATGTGACCCAAAAACCCCAACCCTAGGTACATATCAAATAGAAATGGAAATATTTACTCATATAAAAACATATATACAAATAACCATAGATTGATTTATAATATAAATAAACGGAACAACTTAAAACAACTAAAATTTCTTATCAGCTGATTTTATCAACTGATTTTGCATGGTCTCTGGTCATGGTACTTGCCACCATTCACATCTCTTATTTATCAACTGAGAAATAAAATATACTAAGTCCATACAACTGCATATTGTTCGGCAATAGAAATAAAGGAAGTTTGATACTTACTATGACCACATAGAACTTTAAAATATTACGCTAAATGAACTTATTCAAAAGTCCACACCGCATAGTATATTAAATATCCATAAAAGGTATGTCTATAATAAGAGAAAGTAGATTTAATGGGAACCTGGGACTGGAGAAGTTGGAGGTGATTGCTAATGAGTATAGATTTTCTTAAGGGAGTGATGACCCTAAATATATTGCCTAGAGTGTTAGCTGTACATTTCTTTGAATATATTAAAACCATTAAATTGTATGCTTTAAATGAGTAAATTGTGTGACATATGGTAGATCTAGATAAATCTATTTTAAAGTCTTTGATCATGCATGGTACTTGCCATCATTCACAGCTTTTAATCATTATCTGTGTTGTAACATGCTTATGTCTAAATGAGGGTGGTGGTGGGGCCGGAGCGATAGCCCAGCGGGTACGGCATTTGCCTTGCACGCGGCCAGCCCATGCCGGCCCGGGTTCGATCCCCGGCATCCCATACGGTCCCCTGAGCAACGCCAGGAGTAATTCCTGAGTGCAGAGCCCGGAGTAACCCCTGATCATCGCCGGGTGTGACCCAAAAAAGAAAAAAAAAATGAGGGTGGTGTACAAGAAACAATTCTCAGTGCTACCTAAGGGACAAATAATCTATTGAAATATTTCCAGTCTCTGTACCAACTTCCCATCTTATTTCACTCACATTCTGTAGGAGAAATCTGATTACAAGAAATGGTGTGCAGTAGAGACTACTATCTGTTCAGTAAATCTACATTTGCTGATTCATCCCAGAATCACAACTAAATTACATTTCCCAGCCTCCTTTGCAGTTGGGTGGCCTGTAACTGAGCTTTAGCTAACAGTTTGTGAATGGAAGTAATATATCACTTCCAAATCTGGCACATAAAGTCTTCTTTTTCTTTTTCATACATTTCTTCCCTTTTACCAATGGAAAAAAAAATAAGCATGATGGAAACCACAATACACAAAAAGAAGAGATGGGGGAGGCACAGAGAGAGAGAGAGGGGGAGGGAGGAGAGAGAGAGAGAGAGAGAGAGAGAGAGAGAGAGAGAGAGAGAGAGAGAAAGGGAGAAGAAAGGTGCCTGCCAGAGAGGCAGATTGGGGGGGTGGGGAGGGAAACTGGGGACACTGGTGTTGCAAACTGGCCACCCGTGGAGGAATGAGTGTTGGAGGAATGAGTGTTGGAACACGGTATGGCTGAAACCCAATCATGAACTGCTTTGTAAAGGTGTATCTCATGGTGAAATAATAAATTAAAAAAAAAAATAAGCATGATGGTCTGGATGCCACAGTTGATGAAAATGGCAGTTTTCATCATTTTGGGCTCCTGAAATCACTAGCAGCTCCATAATAACACTGTAATTTTATGCTAGGAAGAAGCAATTCTCTAATACTAAAGGAAACATAATATTAAGCTAAATAATATTATATATTATAATAATATAATAATATTAAGCTAAATACCATATTGGACTATAAATGGAAAGGTGAAAATGTTGAAACTGGAGAGAAATTACAGAAATTAAGTTACTTGTCTTGCACGTGGACAACTCTGGTCCAATTCCCAGCACGACATACAGTCTCTTAAGCACCACCAGGAGTAATCGCTGGGCAGAAGACAGTCAAGAGTGAACCCTGACCACTGTTTGCTGCGGTCTGCCAAGCCATTCCCCAAAAGAAGATATTGGAGGCTTTGAGACCGGACAACCCCTTAAAAATCTAGGTACCATTCGCTTTCTGATGGAAAGTGAAAATTTGATCAGACATTGATTAAGCATGTATTATTGCCTTTATCATATAAGATTGTTTTCTTTTCTCCTATTTCTTAAGGACTTCAGCAATCAGTTACCTAGAGGACAATTGGTTATGGACATGTAGTTGCTGCCAAATACAAGTAATTACAAATAAAAGCATACATGCTAAAACAGAGAAACACACACACCATATAATTTTCCCATCTAAACTGTACAGAAACACTCACGTCAAATTCATTAGCTAAACATGTGTTGTCTGCGCCCATATCCTTCAGGAACTCTCCTGATTTATTCTCCAATTTCACCTTTCTTTACAACTTTCAGACTAACCTTGACTGTAATTTAAATCAAAATATATTCATTTTATCATCCTATTTGGTGACAAGCACTCTACAATAAATTCTAACAAAAGGATTGCCAACGACATTTGACATTTGTTCAAATAAGTCAACATTAAGAAGGTCAAGTTCCATGAAAATACTGAAAAAGAAAGGACACCGACAAAAAAAATAGTTGTTCTCGTGGTCTTTCATTTGTGGAAAACAACTGAGAATCACTTCGTTATTCCTGCCAAATTCGTTACCTACATAGAAACATGCTATGGTGCAATTAAGCAA
Source organism: Cryptotis parvus (assembly GCA_021461705.1). NCBI lineage: Eukaryota > Metazoa > Chordata > Mammalia > Eulipotyphla > Soricidae > Cryptotis > Cryptotis parvus. The sequence continues at coordinate 140,334 of JAJIBD010022555.1, forward strand.
GCAAGGGCAAGTCTTCACCTTTCACAGGTCACTGGGAATTTGAACCTGTGTCCTAACCATCAAGAGTGAAACTAAAGAGTGTCAACTAAAGAGGGGAATGAGCTGATGAGAAAGATACCTCAAAACAGTGACAGCTAATTTCTAATCCTGTACAAAGTGACATGTTTCCGTGCTGGAGACTCCCAATAAAAACTAAACATTAAAACAAGGAGCCAGGGATTGTATCAAACCAAACTAACAAACAAAACACATGGAAACAAACAAACAAACAAGGATTTCCCAAAAACCTTAGGGGACAATTTAAAGGACACAGGACTCTAGCAAGTCCTATTCTACCCTTCTCCTGAGGTCCTAAGTTTGTGCTCTGCTTCTCCAAACAGAAGAACATTAAGGGTTTGATTCCAGAGAGCTTAAAAAATATGTCAAATGAGCAGTGAAAGTAGTGTGAGGGATATATTTTTAGGCCATCTCACCATAACAAACTGAAATAATTTATGAGTCGAATAAGTTTTAGTGATGATTGGCAGGGTGGGGGTGGGAGGAAGAGGGTGTCTGAGCTATCCAGTGGATGGGAGTGAAAACGGTACAGTCATTCTGGAGGAGAGCTTGGCATACATTTTAAGAAGTATTGGTAATCATCTAATATAGAACTGTGCCTTTGAACCAATGGTTCAAAGTTGAGAAATTAAACACAAGTTAAAAATTAAGGTGATTATGGATTTAGTTATGAGGATGTTTGGGGGTGAGATTTGTTATTTGAATAACTCACATGATAATGGGATAGTAGGAGAATATTTGAGATTTTGAAAAATTGTGGAATTAAACGATTTGCCTCTCTAGCTATCTTGGGGTGTGTGTGTGTGTGTGTGTGTGTGTGTGTGTGTGTGTGTGTGTGTGCTGCAAGTACGTGTACATGTGAATATACTTTATTAAGCAATTTTATAAATTTGTACAGGAGTTCTTCATTAGAAAAGTGATAGTGATAATTGAGGAACAAAGGAAATTCCTCCCTGGCCTTCTAGGTTTTTCTCAGGTTAGTCAAGCAAAAAATTCAATACCAGATTTGTAGAGAAAAAGACAAATTTAATTTCATACATAAAGAATCTACTCAGACATGTGGGTTATAAAATCAACGGAGCAAAATGAGCATCTATTTTCTGAGCAGCTGATTGAGGTAGGGGATTAGAATTTCAAGAGAAAAGAGAGGGACTCAAATAAAGGCCCGGGCTGCAGTGATAGTGCAGTGGGCAGGGCGCTTGCCCTGCTAAGTCAAGTAAATCTCCAGTACCACATATGATCACAGAGACCTGCCAGAAGCTATCCATGTGCATAGACCCAGTAGAGCATTGCAGAGTAGGGTCCAAAACCCCAAAATAGATAAAAGAACGAATAATAAAACAAAGGCTAGATGTTACATAATTAGATTTTTTTTCCTACCATATAGAAGGTTGTTTCTAATTAAAAACAGAATATTGGTGTGTATTGTGGAATATGCCCCAACTTTCATTCTTCTAGGTAGTTGAGGAAGTGCAAAAGCTTCTCAAGAATCAGAAGAGCTTCAACTTACTTCAGTTGGAAATAACCCACATGACAATAGGATACATCCCAGGAAGGCCCATTCACAACAACCCAGGGAGACCCTAGCATTCAGAATGCAATAATTTCACAAAAATAAAAATTGTATATGGAGGCTTGTTCACTTAACCTGTCTTCTCCCTTGAGCACATTTCTTGCTTGCCTGTTTGTGTGTTTCTTTGCATATTTATTTCTGCTCCAGGAAAGCCTGTGTTCTCTCTTGTACATACACTTCTCTCTTTATCACCCCTCACATCTTTCTATGTAAGTTTCAATAAAAAAACTTTCTTCTTTCACAAAACAAACAAAACACATTTGGTGGACTACAATTACAATTGACTATACTTCCCTGAAATTATGCAGCTTTTGTAATTAGAAAATTTGCTTCAACATTCTTTATCTGCTTTTAAAGGTGAGTTAATATAAGAGTATTAAAAGCGGTTTAAATTTCTTACTGATTCTTCAATTAGTCAATTAGATAAATAAAATATTTGACACACGTTCATTTAAATTTCCGTGGGAGTCATGATTTTACATTAAAAAAGGGGACAATATTACATTAAGAATCTTCTGCACTTCAAAAGAAATAATGACTAGAATACAAAGACATTCCATAGACTAGTAGAAATAATTTTCCCACGACTCATCTGATAAAGAGTAAATGTCCATGATATATAAAATACTGGTAGAACTTTATAGGAAATAAACATCCAAGCCTATCAAAAAGCCTAACAGGAGATGAGCAGAGACTTCCTCAAAGAAATACAACTGGCCAAAATGTATATGAAAAATTGCTTGCTATCACATCACCAATCATCAACATGTAAATCAAAACAAATCAAAACACCAATGAGATACCACCTCATAGAACAGACACTGGTACACATCAAAAAGAACAGCAACCAGTGTTGGCATGATACAGGGGTGGAGGGTACGGAAAGGGACTCTCATTTATTGCTGGTAGAAATATCAATGTTTCAGCCTTTTTGGAAGACAATATGGACATTCCTCAAAAGGCTAGAAATTGTGCTTTCTTATGACCCAGCAATTCAATTCCTTAGATTATGTTCCAAACTTGATAAAAAATGAATATGATTTAGGGACTCAAAAACACACTGAAGCGAAGATCTCTGCACTCTTGTGTTTACTGCAGCATTATTTACTATAGTCAAAATCTGGAAAAAAGCCAAGTGCCCAAGAACAGATGACTGGATAAAGAAGCTTTGGTATATATTCACAATGGAGTACTACTTGGCCACATATACAATGAAATATTTTTTAATTAATATTTTATTATAACACCGTGAGATATACAATTACAAAGCTGTTCATGTTTGGAGGTTTCGGTCACATAGTGTTCCAGCACCACACCCTCCATCAGTGCCCATTTCCCGCCAACAATGTCCCCAATTCCTTCCCCCTCCCATAGCCTGCCTCCATGGCAGGTTCTTTATCTCTTTTCTTTCTCCCTCTCTCTTTTCCCTCTCTTACATAATGTGGACTGCAATACATACAATTAGAGGCCATCATGTGCATTTTTTGCCTATTTAATGCTCAGTTCTAGGCTGGTATTAGCCCTTTTGATATTTCTAGAATGCAATATTTAATTGATTTCAGTCATAAGTATTTTGCCAGATAAAATAGACACATCCAACTGAATTTGAATTTCTAATGAAGAAATGTATACAAGTTTGTAATATCATTGGACAGTTATTGTATGGGACATGCTCTCCCTCTTGTCCCCAAAAAATAAATCTAAGTATAAATATGGCCACACAATTTGCTGCTTCATGGATAAATCTGGAAAGTATAATGCTGAATGAAGTAAGTCAGATGGGAGAAGAAAAGACATAATGATCTCTCCCATTCAAGAAATAGATCACTTGATCAGTTGAATCCTAATATTCATCAATTTGCTTGAGCAGGCACCATTAACATTTCCATTGGACCCTATCACGTGCCAATGTAGCCCAATGGCATCTGGTTGATTCAGGAATATGAAGAGCCTCAAACCGTTCCTTCAGGGGCTTGACAAAGAAATAGAAATTTCTTTCTATTTCTTTGTCAAGAAATAGAAATTTCTTTCTATTTCTTTGTCAAGAAATAGAAAGAAATTTCTATTTTTTTTGTCAAGAAATAGAAAGAAATTTCTATTTCTCTGTCAAGAAATAGAAAGAAACTTTATAGGGAATAATAAAGACTCAAGAAATAAAGTGCAGGAAAACTGGACTTCAGTAGGAAGTCTGCCATTGGGGTGAAGACAGAGGGGAAATGGGTAGATAATTATGGGAGGTAACACTAGGAAAATGGTGAGGTGAAAACTGCCTGTCTTACATACAGGCTGGGTATCTTGGAGGGAAACTGGGTATTTTGTATTGAAATTGGGTTGTTGCTGGAACACTGCATGATTGAAATGTAATAATGAATAACTTTGGAACTCTGTAATTCATGGTGATTAAATAATTTTTAATAAATAAAACAAAAATTTAATCTATATCATAATGTGATTACTAATTAAATAAATTATGATACATTCATATGATGGAACACTATGGTTTAGTATATGTTCACTTGTATCACTTGTCTTCCCATTGTTCATCAATTTGCTCAAGTGGGCACCAGTGACATCTCCACTCATTGGGAATGAGGTCCATTATTGTTACTGTTTTTGGCATATCAAATACACCACGGGTAGCTTGCCAGGCTCTGCCATGGCTCTGAGTTCATCCCAGGGGACCCAGTCCTTTTCTATATCAACCCATCAACCATCCAGGGCCCATGGGTTTAGACAAGCCTGTCTCCTGTCTGCCACCTGCTGACGCAGCCGGGCACCTGCAGCCACACCTGCAACACCTAGAGGGGCAGGATTAGTATATGTTATCCTAAAATAATGTTGGGTATTTTATTCAACACTGCATGTTGAATATTTTAAACCAAAGCAGTTTGCACAAATACAGAACAGGAAGACACCCTCTGTACCATACACACAATTGCCTTTCTACTGTGAGTCAAGAAAATAAACCCTCATATAAGGTGATCCACCCAGAAGGAAGGAGCATCCTTTGTTCCAATATAGTACAAGAACTGGAATGAACAGTCTACTATTTTTTCCAATTTCCTACATTTAGTTCATACTCTGCCTGATTATATATCTCCATGATTTTCTGTTCCCCATTAAACCCAGCACAAAACCCCCTCAGATTTACCTGATTTCTTCATATCATCATAAATTTATGTATTTTCTCCCCATAAGTCTGTCTTTGTCAGTTTGATTTCCAAGTTCAATGTTGGGATCCTAAGAGGATAAACTAATACATCTTCCTCTCTCCCTCTGTGTCTCTAGACATTGAGCTAGTTCTAGAAAGATAAAACATGTCAACCTAGACTAGAGAAGCAAAAGTATGTATCCATTTCAGATCTGGAAAGTATGCAAACATTTCAGGCCTAGAATGATACAAGATGATAACAGAGATTTTACTCTGGGGATGGAAATATAAGAATTGTTTAATTCTTGTAATATGCTTAAATATATTTCCTCATTTTTCTTTTTTTTTTTTGGGTCACACCCAGCAATGCTCAGGGGTTTCTCCTGGCTCTTCACTCAGGAATTACTCCTGGTTGTGCTCGGGGACCATATGGGATGCCGAGGATCAAACCCTGGCTGACAGGGGCCGGCCATGTGCAAGGCAAATGCCCTACCCGCTGGGCTATCCCTCCGGCCCTATTTCCTCATTTTTCTAAAGCAAGCTGCATTGACATAGGGGATGCTTTAGGACCAGAAAGACAGAACAGGTATAAAGGCACTTGTTTTGCATACACCCAACACTAGTTCAATCCCCAGAATTGCATACGATTCCTGAGCACCTCCGCACACAAAGTCAAGAAAAAACCTTGAGCAAAGCCACTTGTGGTACAACTACCCTCTCCCCCAAATAAAAATATATTTAAATAAATCTTTTCTACTGAAGTAGAATGGAAAACTTTTATCTCGCACAACATTTTTTCCTTTTTTTTTTAATTAAAAAAATTCAATCCCTCATGTGTAAAGCAGGCCAGGGCAGGTCCGGTTTTGATCTGCTTGTCCCAAAGAAATTCAGGGTCCCTTCTCATTCTTAAAATGATTGCAGGTTAAAAGAAAAAAAATATGTTCTTATGACTTCTGTGATATAAAATCATAAGTCACACTCTTAGTGCATAAACAATATAAAGAGAAACTATAATACCTGTGAATAATTTCATAATTCATCTAGTTCAAAATGTGGATTTTTGTTTGTTGTTTGGGTCCCTGTGCTCAGGAATCAAAACCCGGTCTGTGCTAAGTCCTCTAAACATAGCTCTGGCTGCCAAATCTGAATTTCATCAAATCCAGATAAAGCTTCTTACAAAGCGAAGGATACTAGCCATCACAGGTTGCATAATTTAATTTCCAGCTGATTTAATTGCCGGAATGAATGGGGAAATGATCACAGAATTTCTTGCCATTTACATTTACTGCAAGTCAGTTGAATATTTCAGAAGGGAGAAAGGTTTCAGAAAGAATATCTATGATGTAAGAATTCCTTAACCATGAATATTTTTTTTTTCTCTGTAAATTTTACATAACTACAAACAACTTAGTGATTTTTTAGGACTGAAAAGAGGCTTCAGATTTGAAGCAGTATTTATCTTGTCTGAAAGTTTATTAGAGTGATGCCTTTACAAATCCACTGTCAGCTCCAGCCAAGGCTCTCCCAGTGGGGTACCAGTCATTTCAGAGCGAGCTTTTCAAATGGAAAGTAGGTATTTCTTCCTGCCTTCTCTCCTAAAGGGGACAACTTCAAGTCTTAAAAGCTCAACCCTGAGTTGTTACAAGGGCATTTGTGAAGGGTGATTACAGTTTGGGTCTCAGGCCATGGTCTTTATTAAGGTGAAAGTCTGAGGAAACTGGAGATCAATTTTTATAAGCTCAGAATTCTGTTTCCCTGAATCTTCTCTTTTACCCTATTTTCACTATTTAGGAATCAGATAGTGAGACTTTTACTTGATCCCAGAAATACTAAAGTTGTGATCCTGTCTCTAAGATAGATGTGGGAAAATAACTGCATAATAAGGAAAAGCATCCTTTTATTAAAGAATTTTTGCAATAAAACTCACATAGAGACTCAGTTTGGTTGTTTTGTTTTGGAGCCACATCCTGTAGTCCTCAAGGGCTAGCCTTGGCACTCTGGAATCACTCCAGCAGTACACGGAACCATGTGATGTCAGGAATCCAATACTTGCCCTCCCAAAGCAAGTGCTCTAAGTTTCTGAACTATCTTCCTGACCCTTACTGAAATTGTTGCTCTTGTTGCAATAATAACACCCCCCCACACAGATTTGGGACACCCAGAGGTACTGAGGAGCTATTTCTGGCTCTGTGCTCAGGTGTGAACCCTTGGAGCTGCTCAAGGGACCCTATGTGGTGTCTGGGATTTGGGGGGAGGATTGACCACCAACTTCCTATACTGACCTCCTATACCCTACTGTGCCTATCTCTTTGGCTCCTTACGAAATTTATTTTATGTAAGAAAAACTCAAACATTAATTCATCATATTTAGTTTACTTATTCATACTTATTCAGATCAGTCCAAGCAAATCTTAGAATCTAACAAAGACAAGGGAAGAAAGGAAGAAAAGGAAGGCAGGGGAAGAAAAAACAAAGAAGGAAAAAGAAAGGTGCCAATAGAGACTGGATTCTAAGGCAAAATAAGACAGGCTTGGATGCAACACCTACCCTGCCCCCACCCCGCCCAGGGATCTGAATTGCCAAAACTCCCTCCAGCTTAGAAGACTTCAACCAGAAGTATAATTTTTCTTGTACTATATTTTTTGACTGGTCTTTGGTAAATGAAAATTGTTTAAATGACAGCAGCAAAAGAACAAATGTAAAAAGGAATTTTCTCTGAATCAGAAGTGTAGTTCCCAGGGGAACTACTCTCATTTCGCTGAGAGCCCAGCTGGTGTCCACAGCGGTAGATCTCAGGAATCTGCAAGTCTGCGTCCAGTCCTAAGTGATGCTGGAGCATTATTGCCTTAGTTAAGGATAGTTACCCTTAATGAGGCAGTCAGATACAGCATGAAGCTCTCTGGGACAGAATGTGAATTAGATATGTGGCTGTCCTCAAGGAGCTGGGCAATAGGAATTTACTGTTATTTTTGAAACAACTCTCTGGCAAGGTGGGCAGAGATAGTGGTCTGTAACTGTCTTCCCTGTGTGGTGCTGCGGAATAATTTATAGATTAGCAGAAAGAAAAGTTTCTCCCTTCCTGTAAAAAAGATTATTTTTAACTCTCTAGTGAGAAAATTGCTGTTTTCTGGCTCAGACATCTTTCAGATTAAAATGCTTCCGAAAATTGAAATGACTCATTAGATCTACACTTTGAGTGGGTTGGAGGTTTGGTTCACATATCTCTTCAGAGAGCCTTTCAGCCAGCAGCCTGTGGAGATGTACCTCCAGCTGCCCACACAGCAAATAAAGAGAGGTAAACCTGATAATAGCAGGAAAAGGAAAAAAAATCCAAATGGAGCTTAGCATTCACTCCCTTATTCTGGAAGAAAGACTTTTGGAGACCAAAGGTTAAAATAGTGCCCTCAAAATGCAACTTTTTTTTTTATTTTCTGTTTTTTTTTTTTTTTTTGGCCTTATGCACATAAGAAACTTTTTGATAAGTGTTTACATTTCTTTGGTTTTTTCCCCCCATTATAGCAAAAAGAGTGGAAGAGGTTTGGTATTAATGGGAAAACTTGTCTCAATAAAAGTAGTAAAGAAGAAATAAATTTGTAAATAAAAACATACCCTCTAAATGTGAGTGCTCCCTTAGAGAGAAAAGCAATGTATGTCATTGTTGGCATTTCAAGGAAAGGGAAAGATGCAGTCTTCCTATACCTACTCTTGTGTGGGATTCAATAATCTCACTTAAATAATTCTGACTCATTTGCAACAAGCTTGGGAAATAAACAAACCCCAACTGGTACATATCAGGAGAAAATGAGATTTTTCCAAAATGCAACAGGTTGAGTTGGAAGACGGTGAGCACAAATAGAGGAAGAGATCTGGGAAAATGGGAGTTTACAGAAAGTATCTGTCCAGGCCCTCATTGGAACGTAGCCCACAGCTCTCGGCAGCTGGCTTTCTTTCATGTTGTCTTGGAAACCTATTAGCTCTTCACAGTCAAAGGGTAAGAAAACTTGTGTTTTTATGAATTTGGAAAGTTCATTTTTTCCCCTGCGGTGAATCGCTTGTGGTTCCACCCAGACGATACCTTTTTATTCTTAGTATGTAGATTAGTATCTAATAAAAAAGCTGCTCAAGGGGCCAGACAGATAGTACAGTTGGTGAAGTGCTTACTTTGTATGTGTGAAAACTAGATTTTGCCCCCAGTACTAGATATGGCTCATAGAGTACTGCCAGAAATGTTCTCTGAGCACAGATCCAGGAGTGACCCTTGAGCATAGCTGAGTATATGGCCAATAAATAAATAAGCAAGCAGCAGTTCAATAAATGTGCATTGCTAAAGACATGATAGGCTGAACAAAATACATATTTCTTATTTGAAGGCTGGGCAGACTGTCACAATAAATTTAATCAATGTGAAATACTTACACTGACTTAAAATAGTTTAAATAATGAAAATTGGAGAAAGCAAAGATTGGGGAAATGTGACCAAGAAGGTACAACAGGAATAAAAGCTTTCACAAAGCAGCTTTAGATACTGTGCAAGACAAAGGAGGGAGTAAAACAAAATGCGATGTCCTAAAATTGTGCTTCTGAAAGAGACTGTTGCTTTTAGTTTCCATTCACATATATTGAAAGCTCTTTTCCTTAAAAGGCTGGGAAGTACAGTGAATATTGACTCTTCTCTGGAGGCTGTTTCAGGTGGGGCGACTAGCATTAAAAATGTATCTATATTTTTTTGTGAGGATATTCATGGTTTAGATAATAGTGGTAGTGGTGTGTGCATGTATGTGTGTGTAGAGGGGGTAGAAAGTAAGACTGATTCTAAACAGAGTGTCTCAGTGAGACCAAATATATATATATATATATATATATATATATATATATATATATATATATATATATTTTGTGTGTGTGTGTGTGTGTGTGAGGAATGTATCCATAGTTTTGATGGTGGTAGTAGTGGTACGTGCATGCGTGTGTGGGTAAAAGGTAAGATTGATTCTGAATAGTGTCTCAGTGAGACCAGAAAGACCACATGATATATCATCTATGGTATCCCCAGGCATGAATCCATTGCAGAGAAAAGCTGCCTTATCTTGTATACTGCATAGAAATACAGAATAGTGCTTCTGTGTAGACGTAGTATTCCTTTTGATGGGAAAGGAAACTGAATAAAAGATGTTAAGGGTTACTTTTGAGGATGGAAGTAATCTAATGTGATTTATTCATCCTAAAGACATGTATTGATCTATTCTTTGACATAACAGGACTTAAATATACAAATTTAGGACAAGGTTCACAAACACAAGTGTTTATCTGATGATAGCAGAGGCTGCAACCAATGAGAGGGTGCCACGTTCTGGCAGTGAGCTAGGAGATGAACCTCAGTTTACTTCATGAGATTGCCCCCTTAACCATTACTCCTGGTGGTGCTCAGAGGACCATATGGGATGCCTGGACAGAACCCAGGTCAGTTCTGTGCAAGGCAAACACCTACCCACTGTACAATTGCTCCTGCCCCCTCCTACTCTTTTACTAGGAAAATAGGTACTAATCAATGTTCTGAAATAAACAAAGATTTATTGTCATTTCTTTTAGTAAAATGAGACTCCCCAGTTTTTAGATCACAGGGGTGCTCAGGCTACTGCTGACTCTGCGTCAGAGTTTACTCCTGGATGTCGAAGCTTGAAGGATCATGTGTGGTGCTTGGGATTGAGCCAGAGTCAACTGCATGCAAGGTAAGTGCCTTAATTCTGCACTATCTCTCCAGCACTTTCAAAAGACATTTTTTAATGTACCTTTCAAAAGACATTTTTTTTAATGTACCTTTCTTTGTTTCTTTTTTTTGAAGATTTGGGGTGCACAAGGAACAATGTTTAGGGCTTACTTCTGGTTCAGCACTCAGGAATTACTCCTGGCGGTGCTTGGGGGACCACATGGGATGCCAGGATCAAACCCAGGTTGGGCATGTGCAAGAAAAAAAGCCCTAGTCACTGTACTATAACTCCAGCTCCCCTGGGCTGACCGTTCGTTGCAAGGCAAGTGTCTGATGCTGTACTATCGCTCTGGCCGCTCCCTTTATTTCTTAAAAGTGACCATATTTACCCTATCACTGTATCACTGTCTTTCCGTTTATCATCAATTTGCTCGAGCGGGCACCAGCAACATCTCCATATGACCTGTCTGATGCAAGTATAGCCCAAGGGCACCTGCTTGCTCCAGGAACATAAAGAGCCTCAAACCATTCCATCAGGTCATGGGAATGAGGTCTATAATTATTACTGGTATCTGCCATATCAAATACGACACGGGTAGCTTGCCAGGCTCTGCCGTGCGGGTAGCATACTCTTGTAATCATCTCAAAATCCAGCATTTATTGATGAACCGTGCGGCCACAAGTGGCCACCTGAGCCAGGCTGTGTGTGTGTATTAATTTACCCTATAATATACAACAAATCACTTTTTAAGAAATACTTTATACTTATGAAAATATGGTGTGTTTATTAAAGAGTACTTTAAAAGAAATCTATGTCTGTGTATGAACAGCATATCTAATGAACCCTGAAGTTTTGAAAGTCTCAATAATAACTAGCCAGCTCAAACTGATGATTCTACATCACTTTACAGTTCAGCAAATCTGATTGATCTAAGAGATTATTTCTTAAAGCTTGAAGGAATCAGCGATATTAAATTCAGGTATATATGTTCCTTCAACTGGGCATACTTATACCATACTCATATATATGCAATATCCAAATTTGCCTATTAGGAAATGGAATTAAATCTTTGATTTCATTGGGATTTACTGCTTTATCAGTACAACTGCATGGTGGATTAAGAAGAGGTTCTAGCCCTGGCCAACCACCTCAGCAGAGCCTTGCAACAAGCCAGACGATCCCCACTCCATGAGGACCTCCATTTTCCACATCCAGACTTCCCCCTCATCAGAACTCCACCCAGCAGACCAGCTTATCAGAGCCTGGCTTGCGCGCCACCTGCGGCCGCGCGGTTCATCAATAAATGCTGGATTTTGAGAGGACTACAAGAGTATGCTACCCGCACAGCAGAGCCTGGCAAGCTACCCGTGTCGTATTTGATATGCCAGATACCAGTAACAATTTTAGACCTCATTCCCATGATCTGATGGAATGGCCTGAGGCTCTTTATGTTCCTGGAGCAAGCAGGTGCCCTTGGGCTCTACTTGCATGAGACAGGTCATATGGAGATGTTACTGGTGCCCGCTCAAGCAAATCGATGATGAGCGGGAAGACAGTGATACAGTGATACTCTTCACCCTAAAGCTCCTATACCATGTTGTCTCAAATCACAGGGTCAGCAGCTTTATACTTTTCTTTTATATTACCACTATACTCTGATTTTGTTTAATTTTTCTTTTGAGTGGCAAGACCCAGAAACCTAGTGACTCAACACATCAATTGGACCAGATTAGCCCAAGAGTTTAGAGATAGCTTCCATATTTTTTAAGAATGCCCTTGTATTAGGGACCTGAAATTTACGCAAAGTCACATCATCTAGTATGTAGGTGATCTCCTAGCAGGCCCTACATTCAGTCTCTTGGAGATGACACTGGACTTCAATTCCTTGATACTGCGTGTCCCCAGGAAATGACATATCTGTAAAATCCAAGTCAGGTATCTGGGACTAATGATCAAAGCAGGAAAAAAAAATGCTTGACCTCAAGAAAAACTCCAATTAAATGGATCACCATTCCAGGGACCCAGAAGCTGGACTAAGTTCATTCCAGGGACCGAAGATCCACAGCTGGACGTTGCTCTTGGGAATGGATGACAGCTGTGGCTGCAGCCTGACTTCCTTTCAAATATCTCTCGGTTTGGAGAAATAAATGCACTCCTCATGTCTGTGGCAAGATTCTTCTCACTTAGATGGACAAAGAAACTACCAGCTTGGAATTTCTTTTTCTTTTTGGGTCACATCTGGCAATGCTCAGGTGTTACTCCTGGCTCTGCACTCAGGATTCACTTCTGGCAGTGCTCAGGGGGACCATATGGGATGCCCGGAATTGAACCCAGGTCAGCCGCATACAAGGCAAATGCCCTACCCACTGTGCTATCACTCTGGCCCCTGGAAATTTTTATCACTTCAAATTGGAAGCACAAAGGAATCACATCATATGCTCTGGAGAGAGAGGAAAGGACACGGACATTAATGCTGATACTCACTCTAAATATACTTTCCTTAACATTCTAGCCAATGCCGCAATCTAGAAATAAAGGGAAATGCTTACATCAAAGAACTATTCATAAAACACAGAGATATCATTGTAGGGCCAATAAAAGCTGTTATCAATTGCTGGAGACACCAAAAGTTTGAACCATTTGGCCTCAGGAAGATTCCTGTGCAAACTGGAGTCAAAGGAGGCTGTATAAACCTTGAATCAAAGTCTTGACTATGTCCTTTGTAGGGAACCCTTATGGTCCCTATGCATAAAATTACACCATAATACAAGTCTGTTGATACCTAAACCTTGAAAAAAGAATCTCAAACTTGGTTTCATACTAAGATCAGGCTGTCATCTTCACAACCTTGGTCTGGAAACCAGTGCATAGCTCAATGCAGTACTGACGTAGGTCTGTTAGTTCCTGTGAAGTTTGCTTCCATAACAATCTCAGAACTCATGTTCCTCCTGTACAACTTCAGGACTTTGATCAAAGAGACTGGTACATTAAGTGCCACTTTCCCAAAGGCTATCGGATATTTAACAGTCTTCAGACACCTTTATTGAATGGGTTTAGGCTTTCCCCACCTGTTCTGAAAGGTCAAAATATGTCTGTTGAGCCCCTGTGAAAGGAACTTTTCCCCCCAATTCAGCTTCCCAGGTCTTTCTAGAGTTCCAATAGTTCAGCCTCATGACACCTGTATCCTGGGAAGTAACCTGGGAATTCACTATCACCTACATGTTGTATGGAGGGCATAGTCCTCTAGAATGGTAGATTGAACTAATCAGACCCTGAAATGACATCTTGTCAAACTGTGTTAAGAAATCACCACTAGGCCCAGATATTACATTTGTCTTCAAATAAATTTCTTTAAGATTTATTATTGCTAAATGTTTTATCCAACTATATCAATATATAATATATAATATATAATATATATCAATATATAATATATTATATAAAGTGTATATGTATACTATATTAATATATTGAGTATACCCCATGTCAGAGCCTCTCAGACATGGGGCAGAGCTGTTCCTTGCTCTCCCTGTGCACAGCCGTTCATGAGGCAGTCGGGAGGCATGGCGGGTTCTAGCCCTGGCCCACCACCTCGGCAGAGCCTCACAAGCCAGACCACCCCGCCTCACTTCACGGGTGCCGCCATTTTCCACATTTGGACTTCCCTCTCGTCAGAACTCCACCCAGCAGACCAGCCCATCACAGCCCGGCTCCCACGGTGCGCAAGCGGCCGCGTGGCTCATCAATAAATGCTTTATTTGGAGGTGTTTAAAAGAGTTTGCCCACCGCTCGGCAAGCCTGGCAAGCTTCTCATGTTGTATTTGATATGCCAAATTCCATTAACAATTATATTAGGTCATTCCCATGACCTAATATAATGGTTTGAGGCTCTTTATGTTCCTGTAGCAAGCCGATGCCCCCTGGCTCTACTGGCAGGAGACAGGACATATGGAGATATTACTGGTGCCCGCTCTAGCCAATAGATGATCAACGGGAAGATCGTGATCGTGAGTATACTTTATATTTATGTATAATATAATAATAATATATGATATACTATAAGCTATATAAAAATCTATATACATGATGGTATGTAAAAATTTCATGAACAAAAAAGAACAGCTGTAGAAAGTCACATAAAGGCACAAAGAAGGAAACAGTCACAGGAGGAAAAGGTCAAGCATCCCTGACCTATGACAAATGTTGTGAAACACTGGTATCTTTTCTGACACTAAGAAGGATATTGTAGCCATGGCATAGTTTAAAGGCATGGGAAGGGCACAAGTGAAGTTCACAAAAAGTTTCTTTCTCATCAGTGGTTGATTGGTTGACTCACAAAGAATATAAAGATGAATATAAATAATATAAAGAAGAATTTCCTACAAATCTGAGCAGCTTGCCAAAACTGAACACAGCTTCCCTATTAAACAAAACCTACTATTAGTTAGTTAGGGGAAGCAGGAACTTCCTGGATGGTGCTCAGTCTGGTGATGTTTTGGGAATGGTGTGGTACTGGGAATTGAATCTGAAATTATCACATGATGGGCATATGTCCTAATCTCTGTATTATGTCTCAGTCCCTCCACTACAGCTTTTGGTTAGAAAAATCATACATGAAAGTGTCTATGTATTTATAGAAAATCCCTCAAAATTATATTGCAAAAAAAATCCTAGATATGGCAAACCATTCTATATGATGTCACTAATTCTATATTCAGAGACTGAAAGATTCAAAGACAGTGTGTGCTGCACCAATCCCTAGAAATTTAAGTTTAAGATATTCTTTCCCTTTGTAGAATTAATAGGGAAATCAAGAAGAGTGTAGTGATGTTCTTTAACTCATTAACTAGGAAGACTTCCAAGCTGTAGTGAGACTTCTCTACCTCTTGGAAGGGATTTCCAGAAAATCTGTACCAGCGGTGGTAGAGTCAAGATCCTCTCATCCAGAAGCACTTTAAGAACTTTGCTTATGATAATGATCTCATGACATGCACATATTGCCTAACTGTCCTAAAAAATTAAAAATAGCAAAAACCATGGTATACAGACTTTCCTTTTTTGCCTAATTTGCTTATTTTATGTTTTGCTGTGATTTGATCTTTGCCCTTTGTTAGGAAAGTATCGCATCAAAAAAAACTGTTGGAATTTTTTTTTTAATTACCACAAGGAATTTGAACCAATAACCAACATAAACTGTGTGCTTGTCTACTAACTAGAGAGTTCACAGGTCTTTACTTCTTTAAGATTCCAGCATGCTTACTCATACTGGAAGATTGTAAGAGGCATAAAAACTCAAATAATGGAAAAAAATTCTACTTCTAGTTTGTAAGGAAGAATTCAAATAAATGGCCCAAGAAAAGAAGTAATAGAAGATTATAGTGGAAAAGAAGAGGGATCCACAGTAATTTACTAAATGTTTATGCTGATACCTACCAACAGTGATGTCAGTTGCAGATTCTCTACAATGTAGACCCTCATAGGCCCTCTATGTCAAATTCTATGAAGGCTTCTCTAGCTAAGTTCCTCTTCTTTAATGAACTACTTCAACATTATAAGCATAGAAAATTTATTGGGAAGTATATGTTTTGGGTTCCAAGCATACTGGAAAATGGGTGCTTCCTGATGGCCACTGTTACTCATCTGTACTCTTAGTATTGTCATTTCAGGGGATTGATGTGATTTTTTCTCTAAAAAGACTTCTTCCATGCATGTCTTACAACCAAGAAAAAATTTGCTCTGACACTTTCACTATCTGACATCAAAAATGACTCTCAACCATCCAGGTGGAATTCACTTCAGACCTTCACTTCTTAAATTTTAGCTTAAATTGGAACCAAACAAACTCATGCCTTCTAATCATTTGCTATGAATCATGGGTTTCCAAGTTACCTAGAAACCTAAAGAAAGTAAAGATTTTCACTGTTGGTGGTATTTCAAGACATAGGAGTTAAAATGATGTGTTATAGTAATCTGAGCGATATAAATTATTTTACTGTGACATAGATTGGAGGGAGGGGTTTAAAGTTTTAGAGTTTAAAAAAAATAAAGTTTTATAGTTTGATCAAATACAGTCTTCCCAGGTAGGAGCAATACTCC
The DNA here is from genome assembly GCA_021461705.1 of Cryptotis parvus. Lineage (NCBI taxonomy): Eukaryota > Metazoa > Chordata > Mammalia > Eulipotyphla > Soricidae > Cryptotis > Cryptotis parvus. The sequence goes on from JAJIBD010022555.1 coordinate 156,919, forward strand.
CTCCCAGGTAGGAGTACAGCAGCTACAGCACTTGACTTGTACGTGGCCAACCCTGGTTCAATCCCTGGCACCCATTTGGTCCCTTAAGCCCCACCAGGATTGATCTCTCTGAATGCAGAACCAGGAATAAGTGCTGAGAACTACTGAATATATGGCCTAAATATACACCCTACACAACTTCCCTCAAAAAAAACTTTCCAAAGCAAAACAGAAACAAGAAGACATCAAACCCTTTAAAAACAGTGCATTTTAGTCATTTATTAAAACAGAAGAATCCAGGTCTAAGAGACAGTACAGTTGCATACTGCCCAAGGTCTCAGAGTAGCCCTGGCCACCACCAGGTATGGCCACTCTTCTGACCCACCCACATACACAAAAGCAGAAGAATCATGATAATTGTTTAAGTTTTACTGCAATAAACTTTAAAGATTGAATTTAGTCATAAAAAGATATAATAATAATTTTACTTTGCAGAGCTAGTAAAATTATAAATCTTTAATTTTACATAATTAAATAATCTATAAACTAATAAAACAGTTTATAGATGAATAAAGTATAATTATGTTACAAATATTTTTTGCACACACGATCTATATATATGCACACATATGAAAATAACATATATTTGTTGGGGGACTGACTGGAGAGATAGAACGGGGGAAAGGCTCTTGCCTTGCATGTTTCTGGCCCCTATGTGATCCGCAGTATCACATTGTCCCCTGAGATCTGTTGTGATCACTGCTGATCTTATGACAGAGCCAGGATCAGCTCTTGAACACTACCATATGTGCCCCCCCAAACTCTTCCCAAACAAACATCCCACCAGCCAGTATCAATGTCATTTCATGGAAATAATACAAAGCTAAATCTATTTTCAACTTGCCATCAAGTTACTCTTTTTTCGGCTTGTTTTTTGTTTTTGAAAGTCTTGTATTCTATAATCTATTACATTTCTTAAGCCCTAAGAAGGAACAACAAAGGAGATAATGACAGATGAGCAGAGAAAACAATGGTTGATAAAACATCAACTATGTCAAAAGTTGCTTTATAAATATTCTTTAAAACTTTAAAATATTTTTAAAGTATTACTTACTATAGCAATTGTTCAGGAATATCTGCAAACTTTTCCACTCTGATTACATGTTTTATTTCACTATTTCAAATTTTCATTACTAGGTATTTGCAAGTTTTAAAAGACTTAACTTTCACTTTTAAAAAAATCTGATATGGAGTCAAATCTGGTGGTGCTCAAGGCCAACGTCTGACTCTGTGCCCAGGGTCACTCCTGGCAGAGCTTGGGGAATCACATGGGACCAGAGATCAAACATGGACCTCATGCATGCAAAGCATATGCTCCAGCCGGTCGAGCTGCTTCTCCAGCACCTTAACGCAAACTTTCAGTAGCTATTGTGCTTGTCATCATGATGTAAATTGGCATCTTAAGATTTTTAATCAAATATACTCAGTCACAATCTTTGTAGATAGTGTTTTTTTTTGGTTTATATATTGTTCACTTATTTGCTTTATATCTTTCATATCTTTTCAATGTTAGATATTCTTTTGTAACCACAAAACAGCTAGAATATTTTAACTGTATTTATTATTTCTTTTTAAGTGAAATGATCTATGAATTTACCCTGTGATTTTTAATATATCTTTATGGACTTTCTTCATTGTCTGTGACTATTCCACCTTTTTACTTGTCTTGTGTATTGTTTCTGCTCTACTGAACTTCTCCCACTCTCTTCTACTTATTAAATTTGTGCTCTTGTTTTATTGTATTCCTTCTAATGGGTTTTAAATTGTGTTCTATTTCTATTTTTCTAGTGGTTACTTAAGAAATGCAATACTCCATTCCATAAAGTTTACACTTCTTCAAATCAATACAAAGACCTTTAAAGGTTTTAGTCCCAATCATGACTTCCTCACTTAACTGCTCTTCTTTCTCACAAATAAACACCATCATCATGTTTCAATCAATATTTGTATATAATTGCCTTCATGTTTATCATCTACTTACCATTCATTTCATCTTAGTTCGCCTTACCCATCATATTTTCCTGAACAGCATATTTTGAAAATCCCTTACTGAAGGTATGTTAGCAGTAAACTCTGTTTTCCTCTGTAAGGAAATATTTTTAGAACATTATTTCTTAAGTGATAATTTGATTGTGCAATTAATTGCATGTTTTATCTTCTTTGAAAACAAAGGTGTCGGGCGCACCGGGGTCCCCGACAGTGCCGGGAAGCGAAGTTCCCTTCTACCTCCGAAGCCGGCGAGGAATGGATGAGCACTCAGGGATCCGATGAGGTTTTAAAAGACTTTACTTATCACAGGTTCAGGCATACAAATCAGCAAAAGGAAAAACCCGATGCTTAGGATTCCAGGCTAGAACCCCAGCCACGTGTAGGCCAAGATGGCAACCACCACGTGTGAAACTTCCAAGGGGAATAATCACTCACAAGGCGAAATCCCACTGGGAAGAAGAAGCCTGGGAGAGCGGGAACCGGCTAGTTTATACCCCCAGCAACTCAGACCTTCCTCCCATTGTTATGGAAAGCAGGGAGGGTCCAATGCCCTTAGGTAGTCCCTCCCTGCATCTCACCTAGGGCCTTTACTGTGCTAATGTTTTGAGCCGGAATGCCTTTGAAATGTAGAGAAGGGGGTTTCTGAGATGGCATGTCACTGTACCAAAGATCAACACCAATGCCAGTTAAATATTTCTCCAAGCCTTCACAAGTCTCCTCTACTTCATTGTAGTTTTATATTTTATCAGGGAGCCATGCTTGTTTGTTTGGAAGCAAACAGCATTTCTCTCTGGTCTAATTACTTAGGTGTCCTTACGTGGCCAGGCTAATATGCTGGTAAGATCTAGCTAGTCCCACGATGATTGTGATAGCATGGGAGAATATTTATACCAGCTAGTACAGCATACATGGTCAGATAAACTGCCACATTTAGACTACCCCCCTTATCTACGGAGTGATCTGCGGGGAGGCAATCCAGAGCAGATGCAGCGGCCCTTAGGAGTCCTGCAACAACTCCCCTGATTAGTTTACTAATAAAAATTGAAAAGGTAAGAAATATTTAGTAATGTACAGAAAATTAAGATAAGAAAAAACAATTCCAATTGCAAAATGATAATACATGTTACTTTAGGATCCTAACTTGTTTTTGGACCCAAAGCAAAGTTCAAGATAAAGTGTTTTTAGCTGTCTGATTATAACGGACTATAGTTTGCATTGTCCATAATTTGTGAGAGTCAATTTGCTATATTTTATGTAAAGTCGGGTGTCTGGAACAAAGTCTGTGGGGCTACTTCTGGAACAGCAATAGCGGTGATCATATGAGTATGAGTCTTTGGAGAGCAGCGATCAGGAACTCGTTGAATTGTCAGGAACACTGGATTGGGTCTCAGGAACACTGGAACAAGTATCTCGAATTCTGGAACAGGAGTCTTGAGTGCTGGAACAGGTGTCGGGAACATCGGTGTGGTATCTTGAACTCTGGAACAGGAGTCTTGAGCGCTGGAGCAGGTGTTTGGAACATTGGTGTGGGCGTCTTGCAGGGCTTCTTCAGCAAGTGGACACTGGCACTGGTAACTGTACCTGTAGCTTAATTTTAGGCGAGACAAAAACACTTTTCAAGGTTAATCACAAGTAGAGATTTTAAGGCTTTGGCAGGAATTTAAGAACATGAAGAAACTTTAACACCTTGTGAAAGGAAACATTAGGAAAAACTTTTTTTGCAGATTATTAAATTTTTGGTGAGCACTGTTTTAGGAGTCTCATAGTATTGAGGACTGTAGCGCAAGTTTACTGCATTCCAGTATCTTATCCTGTGAACAGAATTATTAGAAAAAACAATTTTTATTGATTTAGCAAACTTTTTTGTAATGAGCACTGTTATCAGAGTCCAAAGCCTCGAAGCATTATAGACGGAATTTGCAGCAGCCAAGTTCTTTTTCTGTAAATCTTTGAAAAAAAAGCATTAAAAAATTTTTATTAGTTGTTAGCAGATTTTGATATTGAGCACTATACTTGGAGTTCACCCTTTTTTCTCCTTTTTTTAATTTTTTAATTTTTTATTATTTTTTTTTACCTGTAAACAAAACATTAGAAAACTTATTAGTTTCTAAAAGCTTGACACTGAACATCATACACGGCAGTCTATTTTTCTTTAAAACCTGAAGAAACTTCATTAGTTATTTCTATAGATAAAAACCTAGAAAAGTCTTACAAAATATCTTCTTCTTGAGGGTTATTCGGGTGCTTTCACCTTTAAACACTTTAAAGCAGCAAGGAAACATTAAGACACTTACACATTAAACACTTAGAAAATACCTTTTTTTTTTTTTTTTTTTAGGAAAGAAAGGGGTTATCTCCAGCGAGAGCATTAACAGGCTGCAATGCAAGGTTATTTTTATTATAGACGACCCAAGATCAACAGGCTGCAAAGCAAAATTATTGTTATTTAAGATGGACCATGTTTAACAGGCTGCAAAGCAAGATTATCATTATTAAGAAATGAACCAATTTGGGAGGTTTGAGCAGTTTGCAATTTAAAATTAAGACTTTATATTGAAAGAAATTAGGTGCTTTTAAACCTGCAAGCCATTTATAAACAGTTTTTACTTAGGTGAATTTACTGGTTTTTGAGTTTGCATCAGTGTTTTTTAGCGGCTTTCCTTGAGACAAGTTTAAGGTGAATAATGTTAAAGATACCTGTCTTTTGTTGCTTTAATAATCGAATTTTGAAAGTTTTTTGAGCACATTTAACACTTTGTCTTTAGCCATAACATTTACCATAAATCATTCGCCAAAACTATTCATTTGCCAGAAGTCATTTGCCATAAATATCCGATCACATAACTTAATTGTCTGCAAACCTCCAGCCACGTGGGGCGGAGCACAGACAAATAAAAAGGCGGACAATTTAGTCCGGTTTATCTTTATGGAAAGCTATGGTACTTATGAAGGTGGCAGGCAGCTGTAGATTGAGCCTAAAGCTTTTTTCTAGCTGAATTAAATAAAGATGCCACCAAGAAATTTGACCTTTTATTTTCTTAAACCAAAGGTTTAGGAAAGCATTTACTTTAAACTTAACAACTTGCTTTCCAGAACTTGCACTCTGCTCCGGTTGGGGAGGTGCAGTTTTATCACAAAAATCACAAGAGTTAGCATTAGAAAAGGCCAAAATAAAGAATGGCTATGAGGAATGTTGCAAAGCTCCCAGAGCTTTGCTTTTTGATTGTTAAATTTAGAACAGGAGGAACTATGAGCCTTTAGAGGCCTGAACAGGCTTCGGGAATTAATCTGTTCCTCCCCATTCTCATCAGAGTTTGTAATTACTTTAGGGAATCCCTCATCTTGAGATCCAGTCTCCATCAGAGGGGCGTCTTCACCTTTGGAGGTATTAACTTCGGGCAGATTTTCAGTTTGAGAGTCTGCCTTCTCTGGAGGTTTCTTTTCTTCCTCTAGGTTATTGTTAAGCTTTAAAATTTGTTCGCTAGATTTAATTTCACGACTTTCTGAAAGAAAAGCCGGAGTTACAAAAGTTACCACTTTTACTAGCACCTGAAGAAACAGGTGAAGCCAGAACAAAGAAAAAACTTCCAAGAGGGAACCCATTTTTAACTCACGGTTTGAATGCTGCTTCCAGCTTCAGGAAAAGTTTTTTAACATCTCGGTGGGACCTTCAGATGCTTCGTGCCCACCCAGGGACGCCAAATGTCGGGGCGCTCGCCGGGGGTCCCCGACAGTGCCGGGAAGCGAAGTTCCCTTCTACCTCCGAAGCCGGCGAGGAATGGATGAGCACTCAGGGATCCGATGAGGTTTTAAAAAGACTTTACTTATCACAGGTTCAGGCATACAAATCAGCAAAAGGAAAAACCCGATGCTTAGGATTCCAGGCTAGAACCCCAGCCACGTGTAGGCCAAGATGGCAACCACCACGTGTGAAACTTCCAAGGGGAATAATCGCTCACAAGGCGAAATCCCACTGGGAAGAAGAAGCCTGGGAGAGCGGGAACCGGCTAGTTTATACCCCCAGCAACTCAGACCTTCCTCCCATTGTTATGGAAAGCAGGGAGGGTCCAATGCCCTTAGGTAGTCCCTCCCTGCATCTCACCTAGGGCCTTTACTGTGCTAATGTTTTGAGCCGGAATGCCTTTGAAATGTAGAGAAGGGGGTTTCTGAGATGGCATGTCACTGTACCAAAGATCAACACCAATGCCAGTTAAATATTTCTCCAAGCCTTCACAAGTCTCCTCTACTTCATTGTAGTTTTATATTTTATCAGGGAGCCATGCTTGTTTGTTTGGAAGCAAACAGCATTTCTCTCTGGTCTAATTACTTAGGTGTCCTTACGTGGCCAGGCTAATATGCTGGTAAGATCTAGCTAGTCCCACGATGATTGTGATAGCATGGGAGAATATTTATACCAGCTAGTACAGCATACATGGTCAGATAAACTGCCACATTTAGACTACCCCCTTATCTACGGAGTGATCTGCGGGAGGCAATCCAGAGCAGATGCAGCGGCCCTTAGGAGTCCTGCAACACAAAGGCATTATTAAACTATTTTCTAGATGCCATTGTTTTTCATTTAATTGTTATTCTGTGAGTTTTTACTACTTTAGTTGAATTTTAGGTCTTTTTCTTTGGCACATTAGAGTTCCATTACTATGTGTCAATATAAAGCTTTATTTTTATTGCCTTGCTAGATATTTACTAGACTTTCTTAACTTACGTAACTGGGTCTTTGGTTAATTATAAAACAATGGTTCCCTTTTCTCACTAGTCCTCTCCTTTTCTCACCATAACATCCTTCCAGGATCTCAGTTAGTTCTACATCAATTAGTGGTTTATACTTTTATTCATATTATTGTGTGCTGTGTTCTAAAATAAATGTTAAAAACTCAGTTTAGTTTACTACACCAGTGGGTACATTACTACTTCAGTGGGCTTGAATCTGTTGTGTTACCTCTAATGAGGATGCCATTTTAGTTATTAGGTTTTTCATCACCTTTAATCTTTCTCAAATCTACTTGATTATTTGCTGTTAGTCTATCCTTTGCCATGTGTTGAAACCTCATTTTAGTTCTATAAACACTTTACGAATATTCACTTTAAATACCTGACTGGCAATTCCATTATCTGCCATGTTTGTAGGTTGGTTTCTATAAATTACTGGTATGCTTATTTTTTTTACTTTAGGATGGTTTATTTAACATTAAAAGTTATTTGCTTATAGAAATCGATGGGAGAAGTAAGAAGATGAGGAAGAAAAGTAAAAGGGGAGCAGGGGCACATAGGAAATGTGGGAAGACTAGGATAGCTACATATACAAACCACAGAGTCAACAACATTAAAAACATTATCCAAACTACAACAATGAAACCTTAAAATACACTTGTCAAGGTGGCAGCCTTGGGGGAGGGAGTGGCTCTAGGGAACTTTGGAATCAAGAGGAAAGTAGTTGACACTGGTGCCAGGATTGGTGCTTGAACATTATATGCCCAAAACTCAATTCAATAGCCATGCAAATCCATATCCAAAACAACAAGAACAACAAATGCTGGTGTTGATGCATGGAGAAAGGGACTCTCATCCATTGTTGGTGGGAATGTAGACTGGTACAGCCTTTTTTGGAAAACAATATGAACAATCCTCTAAAGACTAGAAATTGAACTCCTGCTCGACCCAGCCATACCACTCCTGAGAATATACCCTGGGAAGCCAAAACACACAACAGAAACACAATCCGCACTTTTATTTTCATAGCAGCACTATTCACAATAGAGAGAATCTGGAAACAACCAGAGTGCCCGAGAACTGATGACTGGATAAAGAAACTTTGGTATGTCTAAACAATGGAATACTACGCACCTGTTAGGAAAAAATGAAGTTAGGAAATTTGCCTATAAATGGATGGACTGGAGAGGATCATATTGAATAAAATTAGTCATATGGAAAAAAAGACAGATACAGAATGACTGCATTTATTTGACAAGATCCAATGCCCATTCATGATTAAAACCCTCCAGAAAATGGGAATTGAAGGAACCTCCTTAATATAGTCATAGTCATCTACCAAAAGCCCATAGCAAGTAACATTCTCAATGGGGAAAGATTGAAAGCCTTCTCCTTAAGATCAGGGACAAGACAAGGATGCCCATCTCACCTCTTTTATTCAATATAGTACTGGAAGTATTTGCCATAGCATTTGGAGAAAAAAAGAACATTAAGGGCATCCAGATAGGCAAGGAAAAAGTCAAGCTATCATTAGTTGCAGATGACATGATATCATACCTAGAGAAACCTAAACTCTCGGCCAATAGATACTTATAGTAGAGTGACAGGGTACAAAATCAATGCCCAAAAGTCAGTGGCTTTCCTATATACAAAAACAAAAAGAGAAGAAAGGGATATTAAGAAATCGATTCCATTCACAATTGTGCCACAGAAAATCAAATACCAAGGAATCAGCTTAACTAAGTGTGTAAAGGACTTAACAAAGAAAACTACAAGACACTGCTCCAAGAAATAAAAGAGGACACAAGGAAATGGATACACATTCCCTGTTCATGGATGGGGAGAATTAACGTTGTCAAAATGTTAATACTCCCTAGAGCTTTGTACAGATTCAATGAGATCCCTACAAGATACCTATGACATTCTTCAAAGAAATTGACCAAACACTCCTGAAATTTGTATTGAATAATAAACCCCCACAAATAGCTCAAGCAATCCTTGAGAAAAAGAAGATGGGAGGCATCATCCTTCCCAGCTCAAAATGTACTACAAGGCAGTAGTAATTAAAACAGCATGGTATTGGAATAAAAACAGACCTGAGGACCAATGGAATAGAGTTGAGTACCTGAGACCCACCCTCAAACACATGATCATTTAATCTTTGATAAAGGTGCAAAGAGTTCAAAATGGAGCAAGGAAAAGCTCTTCAACAAGTGGTGTTGGCAAAACTGTGCAACTACATGTAAAAAAATGAATTTGGACCTCTATCTAACACCATGCACAAAAATCAGATTAAAATGGATTAAAGATCTCAATATCATACCTGAATCCACAAAGTAAGTCAAAAAATATAGGAAAAACCCTCCACAACATTGAAGCTAAAGGCAGCTTCAAAGGTGAAACACCACTAACGAAGCAACTAGAAGCATAGATAAACATATGGGACTACATGAAACTAAAAAGCTTTTGCACCTCAAAAGAAACAGTGATCAAGATACAAAGAGAGCCCACAGAATGGGGAAGAATATTCACCCAACACCCATCTGATAAGGGATTAATATCCAGAATATATCAGACACTGGTAGAACTTTACAAAGAAGAAAACAGCCATCCCCATCAAAAAATTAGGGAGAAGAAATGAACAGAAACTTCAACAAGGAAGAAATTCGAATGACCAAAAGACATGAAATAATGCTCATCACTAATTATCAGAGAGATGCAAATCAAAACAACAATGAGATATCGGTTCACACCACAGAGACTGGCCCATATCCAAAAGGACAAGAGCAACAAGTTTGGCATGGATGCGGTGAAAAAGGGACTCTCATCCATTGTTGGTGGGAATGTCGACTAGTACAGTATTTTTGGAAACTATATGGATATTCCCTCAAAGACTAGAAATTGAACACCCATTTGAGCCATCAATACCACTCCTGGGGATATATTCTGGGAAGCCAAAAACACGCAGTGGAAACACCATCTGCACTTTTATTATCATAGCAGCACTATTCACAATAGCCAGAATCTGGAAACAACCAGTGTGCCCGAGAATTGATGACTGGATAAAGGAACTTTGGTTTCAAAAAGTTTAGCAACGTTGACACAGCCTAGTTTATTATGGTGCCATAAACGTACTCTAGCAAAGTAATCAATATTATGTTACTATCATCTAAATTTACTTGTAAGAGACTTAGTGGCAGAACCACCATGGGTGAATCAGATTACATGTCAATCACAATCCTGGGTTGTTAGAACACAAATCCTCTCAGAGATGTGTTAAAAAAATAAAGCCTTAGGAAAACATAAGAGTTATTTCGGTATGCATCTTATATTTGTCTGATGATTGAGTTTTGTAATAGGTGCTGTCAATCTCTACTAGCTGAGTGTGTTTAGAAGAACTTCACTTATTTTCAGTGTGGAGAACTTCCTATGTATCTGGTATACAGTGAAATAAGAAAGCAAATGATAGGTTAAAGACACCATAAGAAAGGTGGAAAGGTGCTAGAACTGCTTTTAATAGTGAAAACCAATATTTATTAAAACAATTTCTCACAAATAGGCTAAACTGGATATAAAATGAGAACTGTAGAGAGGGTAGAGTTGAGACTGATAAGTAAGGAGAACTTATTCAAGGGATTCTCTCCTCCTGCCACTGATTATAGCAAATCTATATCAAAATCTGGACTAATCCACCCAGGAATTTACCAGAATGCTGGAAGAACAGAGCGTCATAGTAAGGACAGAGAGGCAGGAGTCAAGTGGATAACAGAAACTCTCCTTGCCAGGAAAGAAACCCAACCCTGTGTGACAAGCTATAATCAGAAAAACGAATTTCACAGAAGTATAATTTAGCATGAGAAGCAACAAATGTATGTACTGAACATTCTAATCTCACACTCATAGTACAGAAGTTATAAGGCATAAAAAGGGGCCAGAGTAGTAGATAAACACCATCTTGGTGATCTGTCACAACCTTGCTAAGAGCAGAACTAGTGAATGCTGTATTAGAACTCTCCATAATAAAAGCCTTGAGAAAAAAATAGCTAAGAGTAATCCAACCCAATCCCCCACCCTCACCATAGCAAAGAGCTAGGAAACTGGGGCCTGGGAGACAACTCTGAAGGAAGCTTATTCCTGGCAACAAACAAACCTAGACCTCCACTTGACCTCTATCAAATAAACCTAATCCCTATAGCCATAAATCACTCCATTAAAATCTCACCAAGCATAGCCAGCATATGAAGAAGGGGGTCTCACTGCGTGCTCTGCTTTCTTGCCATCCCACGACCAGCTAGACTGCTCCCTGCCAGCTGTTCCAGTGAACTCTCTCACCAGCTAGGACAGAGGCCCAGATTCCTTTCCATTTTCTACAGTGCACAGATCAGTGTATTGGTATGAGTCCCCAATGGACACTTCTGACTGAAAATCCTCCGGTTATTATCCAGTCATGCTCAACACTGGCGTCAGAGCTGGTATCAGGTGTTTATGACTGCTAACTTGTACACGTCACCCAGATCCGCACATTCAGGCACCATTGTGGCTGCCAGATACTCAGAACTGTGGACTCTTTTTAAGTGGCTCGGTCCTTGGTGCTTCAGATGCTGCCAGTCAATTGTAGTCTTGACTCCTGGTCATTGCATAGGACTGTACAAACATGGACTTCTGGCCCAGCTGAGGATAAATGAGCTGTTAAGGAAAATGTGGCATATAGGCATAGTAAAGTACTACTCAACTTTAAGAAAAGATAAAAAATTAATAAAACTTTTTATTGAACGATCATAATTTATAAAAGCATTTATATACATGTTCCAAACTAATCTTGTTATTACACCACACCCATCACCAGAGCATTAGTTGATGAAGAATCATTCCTAAGCAAGCAGAAACCAGTTTTCATAGTTTACAATATACTCTAAAGAGATTTGAAACTTACATTAGCAAGTTAAATCAGTACTAGAATAATGAAACTGTGAGAGTCTCCATTAAGTATGAGCATTAAATTAAAGATGACATAAATCTCAACAAGTTGTAACCTATTTGTCACAGATCAATAAGAAAAAAGTTTATGAGACAATTAAAAAGAAGTGCATAAATAAGATTAGAAGAGAGACAAATCCCTGTGAACAATTGAACCTGAAATTTCAGGTTCAATTATTTTAAACTCAGGAGGAAATTTTAATTTTTATCAATTTACAGAGCCTCACAAGAAGCCAGATGAGCTCCCACACCATGAGAGCCGCCATTTTCCACATTCGGACTCCCCACTCGTCAAATCTCCACCCAGCAGAAGAGCTGATCACAAGTCATGCAGGTGGGATACTCATGTAGTCACCTCTAATCTCAAACAAGCAGCTGCACAGTTCATCAATAAATGCTCGAGATTAGAGGTGACTACAAGAGTATCCCACCTGCACAGGAAAGCCTGGCAAGCTACCTGTGAAGTATTGTATGCCAAATACCAGTAACAATTATAGAGCTCATTCCCATGACCTGATGGCATTTAAGGCTCTTAATGTTCCTGGAGCAAGCAGATGCCCTTGGGCTACACTAGTATGTGACAGGACATATGGAGATGCTACTGGTGCCCACTTGAGCAAATCGATGACAACGGGAAGACAAGCGATACAAGTGATCTATTTACATATTTATGTTGGCTTTGGGGCCACACTCAGCTGTGCTCAGAACTGACTCCTGGCTCTGCACACTGGGATTACTCCTGGTGTGCTCAAGGGACTAACTTGAGTGCTGCTAAGGATCAAACCTGGATAGGCCACATGCAAGACAAGTGCCATTCCTGCTATACTATCACTTCAGTGCCAAAGAGGAAATTTTTAAAATTCAGTCCAGGGTTGTGAAGCTATCTCAGGGCCAGAGTGCATGCTTTCCATACTGGGTTTATCCACAGCATCATCAGTCATGGCTCCTGAGCATCGCTGGAATGGTCTCAAAACCAAACAGGAACAAAAAAATTCTATCATAATCAGATTATTTATTCTGAGCTTTCATGATGAAATATATATATATGTTCCACAGAGCAACCATTTCATGGGAATTGTTAAATTGGCCATTCCAGCAAGTTTTGATTTAATAAAAGAAGTAGGGTAAAACAAAATTTGTCTAAGAAAGCAGAAGAGTAAGGAGGATTGCTTTTTAAAAGATAAACTTCTGTCAGCTATACTATATTTAACAGTATCTAATTCAGAACTTCATATTTTTAGGAGTGTGGAGAGATCAAAGAAAATCTGGAGGCACACAGTTGAAAAGCTATGCTAGGCAACAGAAATAAGACTTAATGTGTTCAGTAGTCCTCAATCATAGACAGAAAGGTTTGGGTCATTTAATATGAATTAAGGTGACTCTTTGAGGGATATAAAAGACTTTTAAAAAGAAACAACTTTATAATACAGCTGGAAGAAATTCTGCTCAAGTGTTAAAAAATAACTTTTGTAAGCTAAAAGTTGTAGAATTCATTACTAGGGAAAATGCTTTCTGACAGTAAGGATAGAGAAATATGTAAGGAAATCAATTGCATTTTCACTAAATTTATACACGCTGTGACTGCCACAACACAAAAAGATCAAGCAGGTCTAAATTAATTTTATAAATGGTAATTAACATTTAGGAAAAGGAAACTGTTTTCTTCTTTCCTCTCTGAAGATCAGAGAAATGCGTACTTCAAAATGCAAGTTACTGATAGAATAGCAATAAGAATGACGAAAGGGTGACTTTTAAGGGACTGGCCATGGTCAGCCTAGAAAAGAGAAGGTCATTAAGGTCGACTTGCAAATATTTCACAACACTGTCTCATAAAGAGGGACTTACTGCCCAAACACACCCCAGTGCTTCCTTCACAATGCAGAAAAGATATTGGCACTCCTATGTTCATCGCAGCATTATTTACAATATCCAGGATGTGAAAACAACCCAAGTACCCAAGAACAGATGAGCAGATAAAGAAATTACGGTACATCTACACAATAAAATACTACACAGCTGCGAGAAAGGAAAACAAAATCATGAATTTTGATCACACATGGATGGGCATGGAAAGTATCATGCTGAGTGAAATGAGTCAGAGGGAGAGGGTCATAGAATGATTACACTTGTTTGGGGGATATAAAAAACAGTGATGGAAACGAAGGCCAGGAGGATTGGTCCATAACAGGAAGTATGCCATAATGGGTGGAGTATGGAGAGTGCAGTTAGGACAAAGGAGGAACCACTATGATGGTGAGAGCAGGAAATGATCATCTGGACAAAAACGGTGCAGAAAAAAGGCAAAGTGATATGCAAGATACCTTTTCAACAATAACAGTATTACAAACCATAATGCCTAAAAGGAAAAGTGCCAGCCATAGAGGCAGGCAGGGTGTGGGGGTGGGAGGTGGGAGAAAGCGGGAACATTGATGAAGGGAAATATACACTGGTGAGGGTAGATGCTAGAACATTCTATGACTGAAACTCCATCATGAACAACTTTGTAATTGTACCCCCTGTTATTAAAAGGTGGTGTGTATGTGTGAGTGTGTGTTATCAGGGGTTGAGGGGAGGTGATGATGGGGGTACGTCCCCACTGTAAATTTAAGTACTGAATATCAGATAAAAGGAAACAGAATTTGTTTCATTACATAAAACCTGTTAAATTGTGAGAACATAATGAAACCCACCTACCTGCACGGCAGAGCCTGGCAAGCTACCCATGTTGTATTTGATATGCCAAATACCAGTAACAATTATAGACCTCATTCTGCAATGGATTGAGGCTCTTTATGTTCCTGGAGCAAGCAGATGCCCTTGGGCTCTACTAGCATGAGACAGGACATATGGAGATGTTACTGGGGCCCGTTCGAGCAAATTGATGATGAATGGGAAGACAGTGAATGAAACCCACAATGAATTATTATTTTATTCTTGTGTGTAAGGTCAGTGTCAAAAACAAAACATGTTGGGTTGGTGAGAGTGAAGAGAGAAAGGAACTCTCTTAGATTGTTGGGGGACTATATTAGTGTAGCCCTTATAAATAGAGGCATGGGATTCTTTCAAAAACAAAAAACAAAAAAATTTCATAGTATTCAGCAAAACCATTCCTAGGCATTTATCTTCAGGGCATGAAAACACTAATTTGAAAGGATAGTTTCACTCCTATTTTTTGTTGCACGTTATTTACCATGGCCTAATCATGGAATCCACCTAAATGCCTGCTGACAGATGATTAAAGGTAATTGCTTATATACACTCAATGGAATATTACTCAACTATTAACAGATAATTTTCCTTTGGAACGAGATGGATGGAACTTGAAGGTATTATACTCAGTGAAACGTTAGAAAATGAAAGATTATTACCAGGTACTCATGTGTGAAAAACAAATAATCAAAACAACGAATTAACAAGCACAACAAAAATAACTCTTTCACTCTACAAAAGATGTGGTACTTACCAGAGGGAGAGAAAGAGGGATGGGAAGAATATGTATTGGTGTGGCCAATTTGATAGTGAGATGGCACCAGGTGGTGGGTGGATAAAGCGTATCAAAATTGTTTTTTTTCTTTTTTGGGTGACACCTGATCATGCTCACGTGTTTACTCCTAGCTCTGCACCACTCAAGAGTTACGCCAGGCATTGTTCTGGGACCATGTGGGATGCGGGGGATCAAACTCATGTTGACCACATGCAAGGCAAACACCCTACCCGCTGTATTATAGCTCCAGTGTTGAAGAATATCAAGATCTTAAGCTTGATTTATAACTTCATATAATATGCCAGGCTGGTGGTAAATCAATAAAAAACTGCTAAAAAGAATGACATGTACTTCCCTGGAACAAATGAATTTAACATGCTTCAGTTTGGAGATCGAGGATAACTCAGGGGTCCTGTACAAAGTCCCTAGTTAGATCCCTGGTCCCCTGAACACTGACAAAGTGACCTGGTGGTTCCCAGCACCAGTGGGTCCTAACATTAAACAACCAGCATTTTTTATTTTGGGCTGAGTATTGACCTCCAGTGCCAACAGCTGCCCACTGCTGGGAGGTCTCCCCACTACCCTCCCCCATAGAACAGGCCACAATCCTAAAACAAAGTATTTGCTTACCCCAAGTTCCTGGCTTGCATTTTGCAGCAGTGGTGTTTAAAATTTTTCACCAGCACTTTTTTCCTCCTCTACTATATATGAAACTCATTATAAATAAGAAAAACTAGTTCCCATATTTTCTCTGTCAGAAATTTGATTAGCTAACTATGAAACATATATAGATACTTTCTGAAAGGGAACCAAGGTGCTTGGTCAACATAACTCATATATTCTAATTTCCAGGGATGACATCTCATCTTCTGCCTCAAGATGCTGCTGTGAATGCATACTACAAAATTCCAATGAAAAAATTGCCAGCCATATTTCATGGTAATGTGTACAAGTACTTCCATGGCAATGGTGTCATTGAGAAGTTCTAACTGCTTCGTGTAACTAAA
This sequence comes from Cryptotis parvus, assembly GCA_021461705.1. Classification (NCBI taxonomy): domain Eukaryota; kingdom Metazoa; phylum Chordata; class Mammalia; order Eulipotyphla; family Soricidae; genus Cryptotis; species Cryptotis parvus. The sequence continues at coordinate 173,143 of JAJIBD010022555.1, forward strand.
ATCATCTAAGTAATGACATGTGGAGTTAACAGAATAGCAAGTGTCGTTAGCAACATGAAGCCACACACAATATACCCACGTATATTTTATATTTTGTTTTATTTTGTTTTAGTTTATGTCCGTACCCAGCAGTGTGCAAAGCTTCCTTCTGGTTCTGTGCTCGAGGATCATTCCTGCTGGTGTTCAGGGGATTAATTAAGGGGATCAAGTTAGTATAGGAGGGCTGGCAGCATGCAAGTCTAGTGTCTTAGCCTAAATTATAACTGCTATGCATGTTTATTTGACATCTTCCTATAAAATTGAGATTACTAAGAAGTCCATAATAAGCATAAACTAAAAACACTTACTACTTTGATAAAAAAATAATAAAAGCATTTTAAAATAACATCGTGAAGACCTATGTAAATGTCACTGAATAAATTATAGAAACAGGTTATACTTGGCTGAGGGGTATAGCTCTACTCTGACATTAGCTAATCTCTAAGATTTCTCTTCCTCCCTCCAATATATTATTCACAGACACAGCAACATTACAAAGCCCCTGGAATCTAAAAATCTGGATGTTGGGAAATGCCCAAGGATTATTCTTATACTCTGCTTTCTAGAGGGTCATTTATAGTTTTTCTTTTTTGAATAGAAATTTGGGTTAAACTCTAGATGAACTGACTAAACGTCTCGGTCCACATTATCATTGATGTAATTTATGTGATCACAAGCCATGTTTACAGCAAGAAAGCTAAGCTTGCCTATTATTAATAGTTCTACTAATTGCACCACTATAAAAGCTTTATGGTAATATAAATTTATTTATTATTACTACACTGCACTAGATATGATGCTTTCCCAAATGACATCACAGGAATGAAAAGCCATCACCATTGCTTTTCCTGAAATTATACAGAAGGTGCATGAAAGAAAGACTGATTGGAAGAAAGAAGGAAAGAGTCCGCGGCACATACTCTTACACTAAGAGTGGATATTGTTAGAGGATCAGTAGCATTTCATGTTTTCATTTTAGAATTTAAAAGTTATATTGTCTTTCTATTAACAGATGAAAGGATGTTCAAGTCACAGGCAATTAAAGAATGACACTTAAAACAATGAAATATTTTTTCACTTTTTAGATTAGAAAAAATTACTGGCAAATCCAAAAGTCTATAAGCGGAAAAACAAATAGTCTCAAATATTTTAGAAAGAAAAGATTTGGCATTATTTATTAATATTAAAATAACCATGATCCAGAATTTATATTTTTATAAACAGAGACTAAGATCATTTACATATGCTTAAAGAAGTATCACAAGAATGTTTTCTTGTAAAATGAACAGAATAAATAGAAATCAGAAAGTCTAAATTACCCCTAATTGTTAGTTTATCAATACTATAGCAGCAATTAAAAACCCTAAGGGAATGTGTATGTACTGAGATAGAACATCTTCCAGGAAATAATATTAACTGAAAGAAGGGGCAAGTTTTGAAACAATATGCATAGGTCCTAGCATTTATATAGAATATATTATGATTCTCTCTATAAGTACATATACATAAAGAGGTATTGAAAGGTGAGGAAAAAATTCTACATCATTTTCTTTGAAGAGATGAATTTATATGACAAAGGGAAACACAGTTGCTCTCTTTTATAAATATATATATAAATGTCTGTATTTGAAACATGTACTTCTACATAGGTGACTAACATATATATCCATTCATTACTTGGATAATTTTAAAAAAAATACATTTTAAATTACTGTTAGATTTGAAATGTGGAAATAGTTTAAAAAAACATCACTTCGTTGCTCTTTGCAGGCATCTGAAGGGAGCCTCCAGATAAAATCTGAGCTTGATTTATTTTTATTTTATTGGACCGCCATGCAATGAACTAACTTGAATTTTAATAAACTTTGTGCCATATGAAAAAATACATTTTAAATGGTTATAACATCATCACCTCAAACATCTCAGACTTCCTCAGTTTTCTGCAGAGATCCTTACTAGAATTCAGCAATTTTTCTAAAGTGGACATCTCCCTTGGAAGCAATACAATAGAGAACCTTGATCAGAGATAAAGTATAAAGGAAGTTTTCCAATTTATTTTACCTTTCAATAAAATTTAATATATTTTAATTGGACATTCTCTTTCAATAAAATTTAATATATTTTAATTGGACATTCTATATTAATATTACTAAAGTTTTTTGAGTTTTGCAGTAGTGCATCTGCAACAATAATACTTGCAAAATTAATACATAAAATAATAAGTCAACTTTTTAACATTAGCATAACTAGTTCCCATTCTGCAATCCAAGGCATCTTGGCTTGCACTTTAGAGGAAATCTTGTTCAGTGAACAAAAATCAAAGTATTGTATAGTTGGCCTCCTTTCCTTAAGAAGACAGACTAATTAGAAAGCAGGAGATGCAATACTTTAGTATCTTGATATGAGTCTTTTAAAATCTCTATAAAAGTCTTATTTTAACTTGTAGAATTCAGCTGAAAGGTACAATTTGACTTCATATATGTAAAATTTAATCATTTTATCAATGAACTAACTCCTGCCCAATGATTTATTTTTAAACAAAATTTAATTTTATTTTTAAATAAATTTAATTTTAAATAAATTAAAAATAATCAATTTTAAAAGCTTTTTAGAAGCCTGTTGTTTCTTTTTTCGAGTGGGGAAGTGTATTTTGGGACGCACTGGCAGTAGCCAAGGCTAATCCTAACTCTGTTCATAAATAACCTCTGATGGTGCTCAGAGTTCAGGAGGCCATATGGGGTGGAAGAAATTGAATTAGGGTCTGCCAAATGCAAGGCAATTGCCTTATCTCTGGTACTATCTCATAGGTGGCCCTGCAACTATTTTTCAAGTACTGATTTCCACCTGAATCAAATAAAAAGAACTATCATCCAGTGCACTTTAGCTTAAACCCAATAAAGTGACTGGGGGTGGGTGGGGTAAGGGTGGAGAGAGGGAATTTGGGGATATTGGTGCTGGGAAATGGGAACTGGTAAAGGAACAGGTGTTGGAACATTGTATGGCTGAAACCCAATCATGAACAATTTTGAAACTATGTATATCACAGTGATTTAAAAAAAGGAATTCATGTTGAGAGATTACAATAGGGAATGCATTAAGGAGTTAGAAAGAGGAGAGGTCTGGGGGGTGAGAACAGCAGACCATTTCAGAAGTATAGAGTATCATTGCTTAGGTAATGCTATAATTAATGGAAACTGGATAGCTGAGAATTCTCATACGGTATCTGACACATAGTAACCTCAATACATGTCTATGAAATTTAACTATCTATGAAAACAACTTTGTATCATTTAATATATTATATAATTAAATCAAACTCCAGAAGAGGATGAGGTTTTATAATTAGTTTGTAAGGGTGTATTTAATTTTTCCCAATGGGTGCTGTAGATTTAGAGGAGACAACTATGGTTAGATATATCTTGCTAAGATAAGTTATCCGACTTTGATGTTCAAGAGCAACCATGAATGAATCGATTTAAACAAGATTTTATTAGAGGGTAAATAAGATACACTGGTGGTTTCTTCAAAGGAATAACCATGGTTGCATTCAGTTAGATCACTGTCTTCTCGCTCATCATCAATTTGCTCGAGCGGGTCCCAGTAACATCTCCATGTGTCCTGTCTCATGCTAGTAGAGCCCAAGGGCATCTGCTTGCTCCAGGAACTTAAAGAGCCTCAATCCATTCGGGAATGAGGTCTATAATTGTTACTGGTATTTGGCATATCAAATACAACACGGGTAGCTTGCCAGGCTCTGCCGTGCAGGTAGCATACTCTAGTAGTCATCTCTAAGTCCAGCATTTATTGATGAACTGCGTGAGCCGGGCTGTGATAGGCTGGTCTGCTGGGTGGAGGTCTGACGAGAGAGAAGTCGGATGTGGAAAATGGAGGCCCTCATGGAGTGGAGGGTCGTCTGGCTTGCTGCAAGGCTCTGCTGGGGTGTGGGCCAGGGCTAGAACCCTCCATTCCTCCTGGGCACCTCGTGAGCGACTGGGCACAGGGAGAGCAAGTAGCAGCTCTGCCCCATGTCTTTGAGTCTTTTTCATACGGTGTGTGAGCGTTGACACCGTATGAAAAAAGAAAGAAAAAAAAGAAAACGAAGCTTCACACTGTGCCAGGCACAGGAGCTTGGGGTTCAGTCTGAGAAGTGTCCCACACAGGCGGGTGTTCGGTCTGAGGAAAGTGCCGTGGAGGTCAAGTGTTTGCTCCAAGGAGGGTCCCATGCAGGCCGAGTGTTCATTCCAAGGAGTGTCCCAACGACACGTCTCTCACTGGGAACCTTATGCACAAAGATGACAGCTCTCGGGACCAGAGCAGTAGCACAGCAGGGTGTTTGTCTTGCATGTGGCCAACCCAGGTTTGGTTGCATCCCATATGGTCCCCTGAGCACCGCCAGGAGTAATTCCTGAGTGCAGAGCCAGGAGTAACCTCTGAGCATCGCTGGGTGTGACACCACCGCCCTCCCCCAAAATGCTCTCTGTGACTGTAGGCATCTCCTTGGTGAGATGGATATTTGTGCAATTTTCAAAAATGAATTCATGCTACTGAGAATAACAGATATTGAGACTTTTGTGAAAAAGAATCATTAATTTACTCCTTTACTATACTATGAAAAGGTAGCCTAATTCCCTGAGAAAGATACAATGAATACCTGATGGATGGACAGACTGCATCAGAAGTTTCAATGGTTGATATTTGTTCTTCTTTCCTATTTCTCTGTAGGTGATCATGACTCTAGGGAGTGGTTAGTTTTTTCCTTTGTCAGTACTGTAATAAAATCCATGAACTCTGACATTCTTTATTTTGTTTTCATTTTATAACACTAAATTTTTGTTTTATAATATTTTATGGTTGTTTGGAGAATACTAAGGACAGTTTAAGTTCATACACTGGGAGACGATAAATACATCTAAATCACAGAGAGGGAAGAGTCTATAAAGGGATAAAATAGAGAAGTAGTGAACTGTTTGCTGTGACATAGTCTAAATCAGACTAAACAATGAAGACTTATATAACCTATATGACTGCTTATAAGAGATAAAATCTTTATCTCAAAAATAATTAGTGATAATAAATCAATTGTTCTAGATCATAGTAACCAAGAAGCGATCACAGTAGTTCAAAAGAGATGGATGATATATTTTTCTCTATTTTCCCAAGGACAGAATAAGGAAATAGTAGAGAGTAGAGAAACATCTATATCATGTGGGCAATGGAACAAAGGGTATGTATACCCTCAAAGAAAGGCCCAGGTGAAGTCCATGAAACAGAACAATATTCATTCTCACTATGTGTAATGCCTTTTTTCTATGAATAATTTAGAAGGAAGGTTTGGTGGAGCAGAGTGGTATAATACCTATTACAGAAGAGAAGTAAGTTTTGTAGTAAAACCAGATGGAGGAAAGAAAGTGAGAACCTTATATATCTAGTCTTTCAATTACAGGACTTTCCCTGCCGCCCTCTTCCTCTTACCTATGAATTAATAAGGTGTGGGAGAGGGAGTACCTTTGATCTAAATTTAGTGTTCTTCACATATTAGAGTGCACAAGAAGAAAGCTCAAGAAAGCATTTTTCTGAATAAATGGTCGAAATAATCAATGGATAAATACAGGAGAAATGAATGTGAGGGAAGTCACAGAATTCAAAAGTAAATAAAAGAAAATTGAATAAGATGCAATTAGGTGAGAGTCTTCCAGAATATTCTGTATGAATTAATCTTGTGTTAACTAAAACTATAAAACTGTAGCTTGGGGAAAGGAGGCATCCATCACTTGTGATGAGTTGATTTTTAAGTAAAGATCCCTTTAAGTATAGGGACACATTTACCAAGACATTCCCACCACGCATCTAAATTATTTAATGTATCTGATACCCAAACAATAGAAATGAGAGACCTATTAAATTTCCATATAGTAAATAACTATTTTTTTCAGTGCAGAGATGCCTACATTTATGTCACTTACATAATCTCTGCCCACACATTTCTCTGTTAAAAAAGAAGTTACCAAGCTCCCTAACTATTTTTAGAAGTTGAGTTCTTTGCTTGCTTCGGAATGATCTGCCTTAGTTTCTTTCAGCTTGACAAAAGTTTAAAATCAATAGCTTGCTTAAAGTCGGCTACAATGGTCCTGAGTTTAACACAGTTCAGTTGGAAATTTCAAACTCAGCAAATGACTCCTACTAAGTCAAAAGTTTAAATGTGCTTGTAGGTTAGAATATGCTGCTTTGAATGTGGTAAGGAACCCGTGAATCCACCGAGATCACCTGTGGATTGCTCTTCCTGCTGAGATATGGATAAGCAAAGTCTCCATGACCTATGACAGCATGCCCTTTCCCTCTTCTCGCCTATAGGGTGACAGACACACGGGCTGCCAGTTCCCTGGCTATTGATCCCAAATGTCTGTGTTCTCTCTGAAAATTTTGCAATTCTTTCTAGACTTTCCCCCAACCCCTGAGTCTGATTGTATATTTAAACTTTGAACTTTGAGTTATAAAGAATGTCTTTAACCCTTCAAACATGGAATTGAGATTCCTTCTAATAAGCTTTTCAAGGACAGAGCTAGTCCTCATAGTAAGTAGTTTATTTGTAAGACAACTTAAGAGTTTTCTTACTATGGTTTCCATTAAAATGGTCTCAGAAAGTGTTGGACATTGATTATTCCAAATAATTAATGGGGATTTGGGATTCTGGTGATAAAATACTAGATCCTAGGGATGCTTTTGAAGAAGCATTACTGCTGCAATGATGGGTTCTTCTAAATGGTACTGTCCCAAGAAATGATTTTTTGCTGGAAATGAAGAGGGGTGGCATGACTTCCTAACTTTGGCCAAATCATATTTTTTCCCCTCAATTTCTCCAGCTGGCATGTGCAGCAGCTCACGTGGGAATATGATTTTCCCAGCTGCTTTGGAAGCAAACAGTTGGATCTGTTTGCTTTCTGTAAGTGTCTCCAGTTAGTTGCAGTTTCCAGGTGCATTCTGTGTGTTGTAGGAAAAAAAGTGTTTTGTGAAAAAGGTAGTTATGCTCAGTTTGCAATATACTAGACCTTAGTTGATATTCTTGTGCTCTGAGATTTTTCCTTGAGCAAATAGTAGTAACTTGGAGTGCTTATTTGCAGGCAAGCTAATATTGAGTCTTAAATTCAGACATTACAAATCTTCTTTGTAATGTCTGAATTTATAAGGACAGCTCTATCTCAAAAGGAATGAGAATGTTTTCCTTTACCATTTCCTCCCATTTGTCTATCAGTGTTAGCTGTGTGAGAAACAAAAGGCTATGGTGAAAAGAGGAAGCAGAAGAAGAGATAGGAAACACAACATGAAGAAGCAAATGGGAAAGCAATGGTGAGAAGTAATTCTGCCTTGAGATTTCATGGCATAATCAAAGTTTAGAACAAAACACTCATTTTTAGAGTAAACACAAGCCTAAGGAAGTTTCCTTTTAACTTTTTCCTTTGGCAACACACCCATCCTCTTCCTGATCACTTGATTTTATCTTATTTTTAATTTTTCCTGATCACTTTAAAGTTCAACCCTTTAGGCAGAGTTATGTGAAAGGAGAAAGATAGCTTGGGCCCTGTCTGAACACACACTGGGTGTCCACTGTTCCCCTTGGTTTGACCATCTTGGGGTGAAGGACTCCTACTCTACACTTAGGGAAAGAGATCTGAACAGATACATTTTATATTCCTGAAAACAAGGAAAGCACTATATTCTTTCACTCATATGTGAAATTTAAAACATTCTAACAAAGAAACTGCCAAATCGAGCGCATTCTAAGAATTGACATAAGTAGAAAGTATCTTTCTTTGTTTTTTTCCTCCTTCCCCTCTCTGTTTTTCAGGTGTCATGCCATAATGGAACTCAGTGCTTATTTTCTTCTTTCAACTATATTTATACTAGATTAGTGTTTGCTGATCCTAATAAGGTGTCATTTTACAGTACAAACAAGTCAAACCACCATTTATTATACCTTAAGCTTAAGTAGTGATATGTCAATTATTTCTCATTAAAACTGTAAAAAAAATGGCCACATAACTGAATAAGAATTATAAACAATAACTATTTCACTTGCATTGTATGCCATAACAGTAAGAAAGCATTTAAAATGTCTCTTTATTTTGACCCCTTTCTAAATCATAGCAGTGCAGCTAGAGAGACAAATGTTGAAATATTAAAAAAAGTCAAGGTACTTGTGGTAGAATTTATTCAAATTGAGGATTATATATATATATATATATATATATATATATATATATATATATATATATATATATATACTGACTTTGCTGAGGAGGAAAATCAATATCCATTGACAAATGTACAGCTGATGATGGCAGATCTAACTCATGAAACTTGTTCTATGTACCTGACACTATACTAGGAATTTTTCCATATATCATCTTACTTAGTGCACGTAAAATATATAAGGGCAATTCTAATTATCGTGTTCCATGAAATAAAGAAACATAACACAGACAAGTTATGAAAACTTACCAAGGGACTGGAGTGATAGTACAGTGCGGTAAGGCACTTGCCTTGCACATGGTCGACCCAGTTTGATACCCGGCATCCCATATATTCCCCTGCGCAGCACCAGCAGTAACTCTAGAAGGAACCACTGAGTGTTGGAGGTGTGGCCCAAAAAGACAAAAAAAAAAAAAAAAATTGCCATAATGATTCTTGAAATTTGATTTAATTGAGAAGTGAGAAAAATCTAGGCCTAACTTTAAAATTATATCTTAACTTGTTTGACATGAGAAATAATTCTAAGCATTATTTATAAAACTAGACTTTTTTTTAGATATGACTAATTAGGCAGTTACTGGTAACTTCATGCAAAACATTCATGCTATTCCAGAGACAGAAAGGTCAAGCAGTAAATAAGAAAAGAGGTCAGACACAAACTCTGACCCCCTTTTCCTTCTATTTGGAAGTCATGCCCTTTGTTGTTCCTCATATTTGTCCCTGAAGGGCCCAGTTGCTCCAAATTATAGTCAAAACCTACCATATGTAAGCAACGTATTTAAATTTGGATAGTTAGATGCTCTTCCTGGTCCAAAAAAAATCAGATATGAAAGCCAATGAAGCCAGATGCTCAACAAATGCACAGACAGAGAATTCTGATCCAAAGAAAATCACAACATAATTCTAATACTGTGAAGCAAAAAAAAAAAAGTTTGCTTTTTAAAATAAAAATTTCTGCAGATCTCATGCAGCAGACTGCAATAGTGTCGGCACGATGGTTAACTGCTGAGTCTTTGATTTAATGAAAACTTCAGGAAAGCAATTCAATTCACTGCAGGGACTGCTTTGTTCCTCCATTATGATTCTTTTTTAATGAGAAAGATGATTGTAAGGATAAACTCTATTCCTCTGAATTTTTACACTAATTACATACAAAGCACTATTTTGGCAGAAGGAGACTTATCTCCTTCAGGCAATACAGTTATCATCTTGTAACCACCCTTCAATCTCCCACAAGAATACTGTAGTGTGTGCCAAGAATAAGTATTGCTCTATACCAGTTCTCAGCACGGGTAGATGAATGCCTAAAGATTCCCAGAATTAGCAGTTAACATGGACCCCAGATAAACTAGGGTGACAATCCTTTCTTCCAAGGTGATAATCCTTTCATTATAAATCTTATTTATAATGAAAGAATCAGAAAAAGCATAGGTTAATGACATATCGGACATGGAGACTAAGGGAAAGTTTGATGCATAGAGTGCACATGTCTAAGTTTATATGAGATTCATTAAGTGGAAACAATGATGCTGCATATTCATACTTTCCAACTAGAAGTTATTTATTGCACTAGGGTGATATTAAAAGTCCTGTTTAATTGTCACTTTCTTTGAGATTATTTTAGCACCAGCTGTCTATGTGATAAGTTGATTTTGGGGGGGTGGTAGTGACACATCTAGTGATACTTCTGGTGATGTGCTCAGGGATCATCTATATGGACTTAAGGGAACATACAGGGTGCCAGAGATTGAACCCTGGTCAACTGCAGGCAAGGCAGTCTACACACAGTCATGCTATAAGTTTGATTAATGCTATGAGCAAGTTGACTTGGTGCTGATCCACCTTCTACATACCACATACTACATATATATGAAGTGGATATAATTTAGCATTGTAAAGGAATAAAATTGATTTATTCCTTTATTTATTTTAATTAAAAGTATTTATCTATTTTATTTTTTTGTTATTTATTTTAAACACCGTGATTTACAAAGTACAAAAATTTTCAAAATACAGTTGCTAGAAAGATTCATTGTTCAGCACCAACTCCACCACCAGTGTGCCCCCCACCACTAGAGACCCAAATTTCCCACCCACCCACACACCATGCCCCTCCCGATGCCTCCTCATTTAGCCAGCATCAATTATGTTGACCATTACAGTTCATATAAGGGAGTAGCAATGATAAAGTCAAGCTTTTTTTTTTCTGAATTTATGTATGGGAGTTTTCCCAATTTCTGTACTTGGATTCACTTTCTGGGTTTCCAGAACACAGTGGTTTTCTACTGACAATCCCATACACACCACCACTAAAGCTATGGACGCCACTTATATCACATTTATCTCAATGTATGTTTGAGCTTTTCCTATTCATATACTGAATAATCTATTCTATATTGCTCGTTGGAGCTACTTCTCTAAATACAATTGATGAACATGATGTTAGACAAAAGTCAATGGAGATCCTCAAATCTCCATTGTGCATTTGAGCCTACTGTATAGAAAATTACCGAGGTGATCCCCCAGACAACACATTGTGTCCACATATTTTGTTTTTGAGATACCATAGCCTGGAGGTGGGGCTCTACCAGGCTGTGGAGTCCAGACCTTGGAAGTGGCTGCAGTTGTGCCACATGAGGTTTTACGGCCTCTGAGAGTCTGTCCAAGGGAAAGGCAAGGAGAAGAACCTGCCCCTCTTCCAGGACACCTCATTATCCCAGCACAAGCTGAGCAGGCAGCAGCTCAGCCCCGTTCCTCTGTCCCTGGTTCCTAGCTGGCTGCAGTTCTGGGTGGGCCCACCAGAATAAATAAATATATTTATTTTTATAAATAAAAAATATTAAAATTAATTTTCTATTAGTAAGTTCTCCAATGCAGTTACATTTTGTTGAAAATGATTCTTTCATTTTGGCTGGGTGCAGAGTGAGTAGTTATCTGGAACAACTCTCAGCTCTGTGCTCAAGAATCACTCCTGGAAGTACTTAGGGAATGACATGTAGTGCTGTGGATTGAACCTACGTCTGTGGCATGGAAATATCTCAGCAAGTGAACTGCCTCTGGCAAGAAAACAACTCTTCTTAATCATAGCACAATTAAAATGGGCCATTTAGCAGCATTTTCTTATACACATAGGTAACCAAGAGAAGAGCAATTTACTAGAAATTAGGATTGATCATACATTATTCCACCACGGTAACCACAGAGAAGTCAATAACTGTAATTATTGACTCCATTTTTTGCCTTTAATCAGATACATACAAATAAAATTTGCATGTGATAAAATTCTGCCTCTTACACTGCATGGTTTGAAAAGTTTTGGCAGATGTATTTAGTCATGTAACCTCTACAACAATTAGAATGCTAAATTAGAAAGAATTAATTAGAAAGAATCGCTCTTTCTTTCTTTCTTTCTTTCTTTCTTTCTTTCTTTCTTTCTTTCTTTCTTTCTTTCTTTCTTTCTTTCTTTCTTTCTTTCTTTCTTTCTTTCTTTCTTTCTTTCTTTCTTTCTTTCTTTCTGTCTGTCTGTCTGTCTGTCTGTCTGTCTGTCTGTCTGTCTGTCTTTCTTTCTTTCTGTCTGTCTGTCTGTCTTTTTTTTTTTTTTTGGGTCACACCTGGAAATGCTCAGGGGTTACTCCTGGCTCTTTGCTCAGGAATTACTCCTGGCAGTGCTCGGGGAATACATGGAATGCCGGGATCAAACCCGGTCAGCTGCATGCAAAGCAAATGCCCTCCCCGCTGTGCTATCGCCTCCAGCCCCCAGAATGCTAAATAATTCTATCAGGCCCATTGTTCCCTTGTATTTATATGTGGTCAGTGTCGCCGCCAACTTCTAGAATCTGGCAACCACTAATTCTTGACCTAAAATTTTTGGTTTTTCTAGAACTCATTACTGTATATTATATACTTGTATGGCTTTTGCATGTTTGTATTGACAAGGACACCAATGCCACCGACGCCTCTTTCTTCACATGTTCCAAGGAACAATTCTTCTCCGGTGTCAAATACAGCATGATGAAACTGACGCCTTCTCGTCTCAGTCAGACCAATGATGTCGTATTTAAGCTTTTGCGCTTGCACCATCAGATCCTCAATATATGCTTCCGATGCCAGCGCATGCATTGAAAGTATAGACAGTCATTTTAGTCCTTCTTCATTTTGGCAGCCTAGGATGGCCATGAAATTTTATCAGGCACTGCTTGTTTGCCTTTCTTACTGCTGCCATATTAAGGGCTCTTTTCGGGTCAGGAAAATAAACATTTCTGTTACTGGATTTGGCATATTGAACACGCATTGGACAGCTTGCCAGGCTCTGCCATGCGGGCGCTATATTCTCATTACTTTGTGGGGCTCTCTCAGAGGGTGGGTAGAATATTTATGGTAATTTGGAGGTAAATTGCGCGGCCGCACAGTGGCCACGCGCAACAAGGAAAGCTGGTTTCTACTCTGCCGGGTGTACCTGTGTATTGAGGCCCCATTCACTCTCAATGGAACAAACATCTCTGAATGCAGCAGTTATGTGTACCTAGGTCAAGAAGTCAACATGATGAACAACCTAAAACTTGAGCTGCGCAGGAGGAAGAGAGAGGCATGGAATGCCTTCAAAGGCATTGAAGAAATAGCTAAAAGGACAAAGAACCTCCGGCTCCGGGCACATCTCTTTGACTCCACCGTTCTCCCTGCATTAACATACGCCTCAGAGACCTGGGCCCTACGAAAGCAGGATGAGATTGCTGTTCGGGTCTCCCAGAGAGGCATTGAATGAGCTATGCTTGGAATATCACGCCTCACTCAAGTGAGAGAAGGAATCCGGAGTTCTGACCTCCGTCGCTATTGCAGAATCAGGGACGCTGTCTCGTTTGCCAAGGCATCGAAAATAAGATGGGCTGGACATGTAATGCAATTTGGAGACAACCGCTGGACTAGAGCTGTTACCGACTGGATCCCAAGGGATGTCAAAAGATCACGTGGCTGCCCACCTACAAGATGGTCAGACTTCCTTGTAAAGGCACTGAAGGAATGGTTTGAGGCTCTTCGTATTCCTGAATCAACCAGATGCCATTGGGCTACATTGGCACGTGATAGGGTCCAATGGAAATGTTACTGGCACTCGCCGAGCAAATCGATGAATAACTGGATTCAAGTGATCAAGTGATGGCTTTTGCATCTGACTTGTTATACTGAAAATTTGAAATTATTCCATATCTGCATATTTCATAAGTTTATTCTTTTTATTGGCTAAGTAATATTCTTATAACTTCGTCATATGATTCACCATAATTTAACATTTTACTAGTTGATGAGCTTATGGGTGGTTCATAATTTGGGGTAATTGTAAACAAAGCTGTGGTGACTATTACAAATTTTTCTGTATGTGGCCTTATACTTTATTTCTCTTGAAAACATGATAATTATGTGTTTAATTTTGTAAGAAACTATCCAATTTTATAAATGTGATACAATTTCATATTTTTAGTAATAATACATAAAAGTTTCAGTTGCTCAATATACAAGCAGTCACTTTTCAAGTATTGGATTCTAATTTTCTCTTATATATTTCCCTATTAAACTCACAGTTTGGTATAACATACTCCCAACCCACTCCTTTCTTCCATCACTGATAATATGGCATAACTTCCACAGTGCCTACAGAGTATTCATCTTGAATCCCTGAGATACAACCTTTTTATGTCATGGGAAATAAAGTTCTCCAATCATGCTAAAGAAGTAAAAGTAAACGAAACCTGACAAGGAATAGAATGAAGGCTTGCCAAGTAATTTTGCACAAGGGAAACTTTTTAAGAGGCCCCAATGAATATTGCCTCACTAAACTTAGATAAGTGACAATACTTTCCCCATGATTCCTAAGGGAGTTACAGTTCAGTACTTTCATGTGCCAAGTTCTTTCTTATTCTGCCAACCCACTAACAGTCTCTGCTTCTCAGCTCCAAAGTTATCCAGAAAAGTGGAAACAGAGCTATGTGTGAATGAACCTCGACCTTATGCTCTGAGAAATTTCCGAGTACAAAAACAGTTTTTACTGATCTCATCTGTGTTTTTTACACTCTATGGTAAATGTCAAAGGGAGTTCCAACAAAGGACAGAGCAAAGATAAAGAGAGAACTGATACTGGAAATGAGGAAGTAAAAACTAGACACTAGCTACTGTGGAATGCCAGATACCTGTTTCCAAGACCCCAGGCCTCTCTAAGACGTCTGTTACTTTGTATGAAATCCTAGCCTTCTTCCTACTACATAGATGTTTTAAATCTTGCAACACTGGTAATTAATAATTTACCTATGTAGTACATGTACACAGATAGTCCCTGTGCTCAGCTGTTCATGAGGCGCCCAGGAGGGAAGGCAAGTTCTAGCCCTGGTCCACCATCCCACTAGAGCCTCCCAAGAAGCCAGAGGAACCCCCCACACCATGAGGGCAGTGATTTTCAACATCTGGACTCCACAGCTAATCAGAGCTCCACCCAAGAGAAAAGCCAACATCTCCCTGTTGAGGTTCATCAGAAAATGCACGAGATGAGAGCCCAGTACTGAGAGTATACCACCTGTAAGGCAGAGCCTGGCAAGCTACCAGTGTTGTATTTGATATGCCAAAAAACAGTAACAATTAGAGACTTCATTCCCATGACCTGAAGGAATGGTTTGAGGCTTTGCTTGCTCCTGTAGTGAGCAGATGCCCTTTGGGCTACACTAGCACATGACAGGATGTAGGGAGATGTTACTGGTGCCCACTTGAGCAAACTGATGAACAATGAGAAGAGAAGAGATACAAGTGATACAAGTACATGTAAAATATGTAGTGTTTCCACAGAAAAGAACTAGGAAGTCTGTCTTGGGTTGAAAGAGGCAACAGCTATTTTCTGATTAATTCTGCCCCATTCAGGATGTAAAGGAGAAGTCAACTGGGGACACCAATCATGAGAAGATCATTCGTGTGCTGTTGGACCATTAGGCTGTAAATAGAATCTAGCTGTTTTGTGTATACTTGGTTGTAATTTTCATGTTTCTGCCTCATCTCTTCTACCATATGTGGGTGAAAAAAAAGGAATATGTTGTGTAGAAGGGGCGAGGGTATGAGATTGAAATACTTGAGCTGATTTATCTCTCAATCTCCTTAGTTCAAACTAAATTGAGCTTATAATTCATTGTTTGGAAATGAATGTTTGAAATACAAATATTTCTCATCAAGAAAAATGTGACTTTTTTTCCCAATATTTTCTCTTTGGAAAAATCAAGGAATTATATATAATGATACCTTTAGGGAGCTCTGTTTATTACGTTTGTAGACTTGTTTCATTTTCACACTCACATAAAGAAACAAGTAAATGATTCAGTAGTTTATCTTTCAAGAATTTGCTCAAAAGTAAATGTATGCAATATGCATCATGATGCTTTTAGCTGCTAGCTTGTATTTTACTCAAAATTGAAGTTTGTAAACTATATTTTAATGAAAAAGCAAAATTTGTGATACCACTTACCAGAAATATAGCTACTCTTGCTCAATAGAGTCAACATTTTATTTTCCTTCCAGTCTGTCCAAAAATAAGTGTTTTTCTCATTCTATTCACACCTCTGTTAAAGACACTTGTTTTTTGGTTCATCACTATGACTTGGAGAGGAAAACAAGCAATTAAAGTATTTTCTTTATACCTCAGCATCTTGGCTTTGCCCCCAAAACACTTACTTCTCCCATTACAGAGTAAATATATTTTTACAGAGTATATTGTTGATGGGAAAAAAAAGTAATTATAGAGATAAGAACAGAGAAAAATTGGTGGAAAAAAAGGAATAGAAAACTATTGATTGCTTGAAAATGATGTGGGTTCAGAAACACTCAAAGTTAAAAATTTCCACAAGAGTAAACATCACTGTATCACTGTCTTCCCGTTCATCATCGATTTGCTCGAGCGGGCACCAGTAACATCTCCATATGACCTGTCTCATGCAAGTAGAGACTAAGGGCACCTGCTTGCTCCAGGAACATAAAGAGCCTCAAACCATTCCATCAGGTCATGGGAATGAGGTCTATAATTGTTACTGGTATCTGGCATATCAAATACGACACGGGTAGCTTTCCAGGCTCTGCTGTGCGGGTAGCATACTCTTGTAGTCATCTCAAAATCCAGCATTTATTGATGAACCGCTCAACTGCACGAATCGGGCTGCTGGTCTGCTGGGTGGAGTTCTGACGAGGGGGAAGTCTGGATGTGGAAATTGGAGGCCCTCAAGGAGTAGGGGGTTGTCTGGCTTGTTGTGAGGCTCTGCTGAGGTGTCGGGCCAGGGCTAGAACCTGCCATCCCTCCCAGGCACCTCATGAGCAGCTGGGCACAGGGAGAGCCAGTAGCAGCTCTGCCCCATGTCTGTCTCTCAAGAGTTATTAATAACTCTTAAGAGTAAACATTAATAACTATTATTTTAAATCTCCTGAAAGTTGTTGGAGAAGCACTAGGAATTTTATAATACTGGGTCAGAGAAGGTTAAGGGTAGAAAAGTTAGTGAAATTATTTTTCTTGATTAGAAATATTTCCTATTTTCACTTTTGTTTGTAAAAGTCTGCATAGTTCTTGTTTTCACATTATAAATATATGAAATATTTCCTATTTTCGTCTTTCCATTTTTATACATTCTCTCCATTCCATTTCCCATGTTTCCTGATTCAGTATTTCATGGAATTTTAAGGAAATAAATAAACATAGACTTCTTTTGAGAATATTTTAGGTAAATTTCTAAGTTTTTAGATATGCCACTGTACTTTGTTATATTTTTGTGAGATTGTGGAATATACATATACAAATAAGGTTTCTGTCTCTTGTTATCTCCTAAAACTCTTCTAGCTTCTCATAATTAAATTATTCTGAGTTTTTTTAAGCTACTATTTTATATTTATCCTTGTTCCTGAGTTAGAGTTACTAAACCCACTTAAATTTCCTGGGTGATAACAGTGCCTTTTCTTCTTATAAAATGACTTAGGTGGGATCATGGATCTAGGCTGGTCAACAAAAGACCAAATTATGATTAAGAGCTTTGAAATTTTCAGTACTTATCCTCTGTAATTTATTTCAGAAATGAGGGAATATGGAAGTGAAATTAATGGTCAATGATGTCTCATAAAAAATCACAAAAATGCTGCACTCCGAGAATTTCTAGGCTGAGAAGCACAAGGAGTGTGGGAGGCAGTGTATACCGAGAGGACCTGGAAATTCCTCATGGTGTGTCCATCTATATACTTCCATCTATATACTCATATGTATTCTTCAGCATAACTTTCATTGTTTATTTCTGTTTTATTTGTGGGCCACATCTTGAGATGCTCAAAAAGGAGAGTGGGCTTTCTTAACAGTTCTCAAAGTTCTCCTTTGTACATTCAGTTTAATTTCAGGCACTTATTTCATGAGTATAATTTATTTGCCCAAATAATTTTTTAATATAGTTGCAATTGCCTATAAAAAAATAATAGGAATTTACTGGTACAGCTTTTTTGTAAAACAATATGGACATTCCACCAAAAACTAGAAATTAAGCTCCCATTTGACCCAGCCATACCACTCCTGGGACTATACCTTGGGAGGTCAAAAACACACAGCAGAAATGCCATATACACTTCTATGTTCATTGTAGCACTATTCACAATAGCCAGAATCTGGAAACAACCAGAGTGCCCAAGAACAGATGATTGGATAAAGAAACTGTGCTACATCTACACATGGAATACTATGCAACTGTTAGGAAAAACCAAGTTATGAAATTTTCCTATAAATGGGTGAACACGGAGACGATCATGCCAAAGGAAAAGGACAGATATAGAATGACTGCATTTATTTGTAGGATATTTTAAAAAGTATGATACCAATATCCAAGGCCAGACAAAACATAGATCAGGAGGTCTTGTCAGTGGGTGGAATCTACTGCAAGTGTATGGGAGTCAGAGGTTAGGTAAGACAGAGAAAGGAACAGCGTACTAATAATTGTTGGAAATCATAATACCAGCCTAGAACTGAACATTGAATGTAGGCAAAGGAATATATATAATAACCTCTAAAGATATCTATTGCAAGGCACAATATGTAAGAGAAGGAAGAGAGAGAGAGAGAGAGAGAGAGAGAGAGAGAGAGAGAGAGAGAGAGAAGAGGGTAATATGCCTGCCATAGAGACAGGCTGGGGAAGGGGGAAGGGATCAGGGGACATTCATGGTGGGAAATGGGCACTGGAGGAGGGATGGGTGCTAGAACACGGCATGATTGAAATCCAAACATGAACATCTTTGTAATTATATATCTCACAGTGGTATGATAAAAAATAGGTATCTGTTGCAGTGCACTATTGCCCAGAGCCCTTGCATCCTGCCTGGAGTTATCACCTGCTGGCCACTTTGTAGATATCACGATCATGATCATCTATTTGCTAGAGTGGGCACCAGTAATATCTCCATATGTCCTGTCTCATGCCAGTAGAGCCAGGGGCAACGGCTTACTACAGGAACATAAAGAGCCTCAAACCATTATATTAGGTCATGAGAATGACCTAATGTAATTGTTACTGGAATTTGGCATATCAAATACAACACGGAAGCTTGCCAGGCTTGCTGAGCAGGAGGCAAACTCTTTTACACACCTCCAAATAAAGTATTTATTGATGAACCGAAGCGGCCTCAAGCAGCCGCGTGAGCCGGGCTGTGATGGGCTGGTCTGCTGGGTGGAGTTCTGACGAGAGGGAAGTCCAAATGTGGAAAATGGTGGCGCCCGTGGAGTGAGGGGGGGTGGTCTGGCTTGTTGTGAGGCTCTGCCAAGGTGGTGGGCCAGGGCTAGAACCCGCCATGCCTCCCGACTGCCTCATGAACGGCTGTGCACAGGGAGAGCAAGGAACAGCTCTGCCACATGTCTGAGAGGCTCTGGACCAGCATACCTGGGCCGGAGCGATAGCCCAGCAGGTAGGGCATTTGCCTTGCACGCGCCGGCCTATGCAGGCCAGGGTTCAATCCCGGCATCCCATATGGTCCCCCGAGCACCGCCAGGAGTAATTCCTGAGTGCAGAGCCAGGAGAAACCCCTGAGCATCGCGGGTGTGACCCAAAAAAGAAAAAAAATGTCAATTAGAAGATTAAATACCAGATGACCTTACTTATCTGTGGTACACTGGAAAACAGAATAGACAATATCAAGTGAGGACAAATCCTTGGGTTACTCTGTAGATAAGGAGCAAAAAAATAGTTTGATATGTGACAGTATATCTTACCATGTATTCATTGTTAGAAGGTATAAATATTTTCTCTCACGCTACCACAATAATCGTGGGACTAGATATTACCTGACCACGTTGGATCTCAAGTAATTAGACCAGAGGAAAACACTGTTTGCCTCCAAACAATCAAGCATGGCTCTCTAATAAACCTAAAGGCTGATGTACAAAATAATTATGAAGTAAAGATGAGAATCTTGTGAAGGCTTGGAGAAATATATATCTGACTGTAGAATATCCATTGGTACAGAGGTATGCCTTATATTCTGAGATGCAGTTAATCTCAGATGCCTTGGCTGGGATGATATTAACATTTCAATGGAACTAGGTGAGGTCCAGGGAGAATTTACCTGAGGGGGATTAATCCTAACTGCTTTCCATTGATGTGGGCCAGTCTGGGCTGAAAAGTTATAAAAGCTGTAGCCTCCTTTCTTCCATGCCTTTTGCCTTTCTGTCTTCTCCCCTATGCCTCTGCTCTTCTTCTCTCTTTCTCTTCCCTGGTGGGCCTTAGCACATGGTAGTAGCCGTCTTGGCCTAGGATTATCAACCTACACATGACTGGGGCCCAGCTAGGAACATAAAATCTGGGGTTTTCCTGTTATTGGATTGTACACCAGAACAAGGGTGAGTAAAGTCTTTTGAAACTTTTGCTGGATTCTCGCATCTTTCTCTGTCTGTCAGCCGCTGATCCCCTGTGGCAGAATTGGATCCCTGATACTACTCCTGGATTTGGCCAGCGTACCCCAACAGGTTTCTAGATAATACCAAAATTTTCAAACTTGTGAGGCCGGAGCGATAGCCTAGCGGGTAGGGCGTTTGCCTTTACGCGGCGGCCCGTGCCGGTCCGGGTTCAATCCTCGGCATCCCATATGGTCCCCGAGCACCGACAGGAGTAATTCCTGAGTGGCCAGGAGTAACCCCTGAGTATTGCTGAGTGTGACCCAAAAAGCAAAAAAAAAAAAAAAAAAAAATTTTCAAACTTGAAATCAATGGAACTGTTTTGTAGAAGTGTTTGGGTCACATCAGCAATGCTCAGGGGTTATTCCTGGCTCTGCACTGAGCAGTCACTCCTAGATGTGCTCAGGGGACCATATGGGATACGGGGGATCAAACCCAGGGTGGCTATGTGCAAAGAAAGTTTCTTACCTGCTGTGATTTCTCTCTTGTCCCACTTATAAAGTACATCTATAAAGAATTAGTTATAAAGTACACTTTCCCCTAAAAATTGTATTACTAAGATTTTTATTACATCAGTCAGATATTTTTAAAATTTTCATGATTCTGCAAGTGAATATAGAGCTAACCAAGGAGAGGCCTATATTTAAAACATATTCAATAAGATAAAAAGATTTTTAAGGTGGATCATACTCAAATTTTTGTAGGACTCAATATAATCAGGCAAAGCTCAAAACTCTAATATAAAACTTCAGTTATTTTGGAACTTATGCCAGAACCTGTTGTTTCAGGGTCTTTAAAGATTTTTCCAGTGCAAATTTGATAAAGAGTACTCAGTTGAACTCTGGAGAAAAATTTTGGGAACGTTTTTTATAACATGACTTTTAATGCATTTGAAGAGCTCTTGCCTTTATTACCTTGTGTTTATACGTAAAAATCACAACATTTTAGAAACTGTATGATTTAAATGACAAACAAATATTTGCTTAATATATATGTATATATAGATACATATATATTATACATAGATTATTATATGTACATACAGATATGTATCTATATCTACATTTCTCTACATATGTGTTCTCTCTATATACATATATATGGTTAAATATATTTTGTAAGATTATAGAATATACATATATAAATAAGGTTTCTGTCTCTTGTTATCTCCTAAAATATTTTCTAGTTTCTCATAATTAAATTATTCTGAGTTTTTTAAAGTTACTATTTGATCTTTATCCCTAAACCCACTTAAATTTCCTGAGTCCCAACAGTGCTTTTTGTTCTTATAAAATGACTTAAGTGGGATCATGGATACTACACTCACACATAGACACACATACAGACACACACACAGACAGACAGACAGACAGACACTTTCTCTCTCTCTCTCTCTCTTGATTTCTGCTTGCTGCTTTATGGTACCAAATGAGGCTTGTCATCACTGGGCCTTCTCCTGAACAGGAGGCAGAACCCGTCCCTTCCAGATAGGTCCCATCAGCCTCCACACCTGACCAGTACCATATTAAGGTCCTACACCATAGCTGCTAAAGCTTTGTCCACATCCACTAAACAAATGACATGCTGCTCAAGATTATACATTCAGTCACTCTGTGAATATGGGCAAAGAAGAAAAAGCAAACCCCAGCATAATCCCCCTGCATCCTCCAAGGGTTTAACAACAAAGGCTCATCCACCCCCATCCCCTACCAAGTAGCAAGAACACTAAAAAAGCAATGATAATACACACAGAAGCCCATCAAGTTCAATGAGTAAAAACAATATCCCCAGAGAGACAAACAATACAACCATCTTACTACATCCTATAACAATGACTTTGGTGACACCATGATGAGGATATTTAATCAACGGAAACTATGGCACAGGTAGTCAGCAAAGCACAAAAATATATAAGTCAAAATAAGAAAACTTCAATCAGGAAAGGAAGAAATAAAGAGTATGAGAGGTGACAAAATAATACTTGAGAAACTCTGAACAAAAGATTATCAGCAGCTGAGTAAAAGATTAAGAAGCTCCAAGAAACCATAAGGAAATAGCAAAACCTGGAAAATAGTCTGAACAGGATGGTCAACATACCAGAGAACTACAGAATGAGCTCAGGAAGAGCAATGTAAGAAAGTAAGAGTCTCTGAAGAATGGGAATGCAAATTTGATGAAGAAACAATAGTTCATTGATAAGAATTTCCCAGAGTTAAGGAATACAGTCATGAAGATCCCAGAGGCCAACAGAGTTCCAGTGAAAATAGACTCTACCTGGAAAGCAAAACACATTGGACTGAAAATGATAAAATCCAAAGATAAACACATTAATACATAATTTGTGGGGAGGACACACCCATCTGTGTTTGGGGCTTGCTCCTGGCACTGTACTCATGATAGTGGTCAGGGATCGATATAGGATACAAAGGATCAATCTGCACAAGCACCTTACCCATTGTAATATTTATTAGGCCCATATAGACAAAATATTCAAAGCAACAAGATCAAAAATGGAGTTTATATATAAAGGAAAGCTAGTAATATGTACCCCATATCTATAAAATGAGGCTCTACAAGGCAGAAGAAAATAGAAGATACAATACAAAAACAAAACAAATTGAGCACCTCACCAAGAATTCTCTATCCAGCTAGATTATCATTTGTTGAAGGAACTTTACAGAGTTTCATGGAGAGACAACAACTTAGGAAATTCATAGCCCTGAAAACAATTTTCCAAGAAGTGTTAAAAGAGAGCCTTTAAAGGATAGGAGAAACTTCCCATCATGTGGCATTGAGTATAGCACACACTAAGGTGCATTAGTTGCCCACTACTAGATTAAAGGTTAACATTGCTTAGCAATCAATCATCATGAATTGACCTTTATTGATTTTCTGATAATTCTACTTAACATTCCTTTAAGTATTGTTGAGGCAAATATTATGAAATAGACTTGCTATGTGCCTGCCAAGGGGCAGGCTAGGAATGGGAGGGAACCTGGGGTCATTGGTGGACAGAAGGGGAACAATGGTGATGGGAGTGGTGTTGGAACATCGGATGCCTGAAACAACTCTATTATAAACAGCTTTGTCAATCACAGTATCATAATGAAAACAAAATTTTAAAAATTTTGATTTGCAAATTAAAGCATTTATATTCGTGGATATAACATCTTTTTGCTAAGTGATCTAAGATGATGTCAAATTAATACAGTGGTTCAGCAGATGAGTAATGTCTGCACTGAGAGAAGTGGAAAGACAAACACCTGGTTAAGTCCTAGCCAGTGGCCTTAAGGAGAATGATTAGTCAACACTGAAAAGGACGAACTATGAGAACATCTCTCTCACACACACATACACACAGGACTTTCCGTCCTTTGATCGCTTTATTCTGTTGTTCGCTTCACGAAAATCTTGAGGTGCGTGAGGAAAGAGATTATTATGTCTCTAACACATAGTACTTATACAAAATTAATGTAATTACTATGTTGATTTCCAGATGTTAGCTTAATGCTAGCCTATTAAAATTTCTAAAGATGAAGCTTAAAACAAACAAACATTCTGAGTAAACACCTAAATAAAGACATGGCAACAAATTAAGTGATAATCTGAGGTAATGATTTCCTACTAGGGCGACTTTTCCCTCTTGCTTCTCTACTGACCCAGTGGTGCCTATTACCATTTTCTCCTGCTTCCTTACTAGACCACGCTAAACCTTGCACCCAGGCCAGGTTCCTTATTTGGGATTTTGACATTTAAGGCTTTTGTTTAAATTTATTATTCATGCCTCCACTGGACCCTAAAGATGTGGGAGAGGTGTGTGCGTGTGTGTGTGTGTGTATGTGTGTGTGTACACCAATAAGGCACTGAGCCCTGGCCTAGAAAGAACCTCTATACTTCCTAGCTCTAGAGATATAGAATAGTGGTAAGTTGCTTGCCTTGCACACAGTTGGCTTGGGTTTGGTTCCCAGAACCATGTATGGTCCTTGAGTTGGTCAGGACTGATCCCTGAGCACAGATATAAGAGTAAGCCCTAAGCACAATTGAATGTGACCCAAAAACAAAAACACACAAAAAATAGCTTTTTGTACACGTGGAGCCTCAGTTTCCTCATTTATACAATTTTGGATAATTATGCAGTCTGTTGATTGAAAGAATAAAAGATATTTCATAAAATGTGCAACCACATTACAAAGGCTCAATAGAAGTATTGGTTTTGGTGTCACACCTAGAAGTAAATAGGTGTATAAAGTGGGGCTATATGGTTCAGAAACTGATTATTTTTTAGTATTTTTTGGGGGGTGTGAATTTTTGTCAAATCTTTAGACTCCTAGAAAGTAAGAGGAACAAGAACCAAAAGATTCTATTGTAATTCACGGTATTGTAATCCAAATGGCTTGGCTTTAAAAATCTCTAAAAAGATTGAATAGAGTGATATAGTACAGTGGACTGACCTGGGCTCAAACTCTTGCATTCCATATGGTCCTATGAGCACTGCGAGGTGTAATCCATGAGCACAGAGATAGGAGTAAGCCCCGAATGCCACTAGATGTGGCCCAAAACAAAAGGTAAAAAATAAAAATCTAAGTTTCCACCAGTATTAAGAGCCTATTGTATTGTTTGTTTGTTGTTTTTTGGGTCACATTCAGCTCTGATACACATCTATGTTGGGTGATATGTACCTGCTTTGTATGTTGACAGTCCAGATTCAGTTTCCAGCACTTCATAGTCCTGAAAGAAGGCAGAACCCCCCAACCCCCTTTCCCAACCAGGGCAGGCCTACTCATGGAAAGTTACCAATTTAGGGCCTGAGTGTCCTTTTCATCTTGAAGTAACCTTTTCAGCCTGTTATCTACAAAAGGCCCAGAACAAATTCCTGTTAGAGGTTAGGAGACCCCTGCCCGGAACCTATCTGGCCTGAATTGCCTGAATTGCATTCCTGCACGTACACATAGCCGTTACTGTCCCATGATCCCACACGTGTGTCTAGCCGCACCAAATATAGAAAGAAGTATTAAGTATGATCTGATTGGTAGGTGATGGTTACCTGGTACAAAGTGATTGGCTGCCTGTGAGCAGACCTTGATGTAATATTTTAAATGTATTGGATGGTTATGCGCTGGCTTTTCTGTAGCGGTGGGAATTATCTCTTAAAAGATCCTCCCTGGAAGGGCCTCGGGGCTCTTAAGCCGCTGACTGCTTGTGGTCATGCTATGAGCCTGGGTATACTCGAATATTAATAAAAACCCTTTCTTTTGCATAGGACCTGGTCTCTCAGAGTTTTCCTTGATAGGTGCGGCATTCCGAGGCTCCCAGGCAGTCACCCCATCGGGTGGCCAACTCTTTCCGTCCCTTGAGCACCACCAGAAATAACTCTCAAGTGGTCACTCTCAGCAATTTTTAGGGAATAGTCTCCAACAACACTGAGTGTTTTATTAATTAAAAAATTAAAATAAAGTATATTTAAAAATTAGGTTTACTGGACCAGAGAGATAGTATGTATAGCAGGTAAGGAATTTGCCTTATACACAGCCAACCCACGTTCTATCCTCAGCACCATGTATGGTTCCCTAAGCACCCCCAAGAATGATCACAGATCACAATATCAGGCATGGTTCTTCCCAAAAAAGTAAAAATTTCACTTTTTTTTAAAAAAAGAAAAGAACAAATAATATCATTTTTGAGAAGTGGATATTATTAACTTCTCCAAAGCTTTAAACAAATCCAGGTTAAGTTACAAATCAGTCTTAACTTGCTCATATTTGTTCTCCCTCAAAAATGAAACCTACAACTGGTCAAATCATTTCAGTTTAGCAATACTGTTCAAGACGGTTATCCAAATAGGGAAATGCAAAAATTAAATACGAAGAAATAATTCTTATAAAATGGGAATCATGCTTACTTCTCTCTATGTATCCTTTCCTATTAAAATATCTAATTATTTTTAAGTCTATTAGTTTTTTTCCCCAAAGCAAATAGTGGACAGACACTACTGAGGTGAACTTGTGGGCCACTTCTAGAAACAGTGATACAATCATAAAGCATGAAAGACTAGGTACAGGGATAAGCTACAGGATGTTCAACTCAACTGACCACTTTTGTTGCTGTAGTTAATTAAATCATCCTGAGATAAACAGTTACAATGTTGTCCATTATCGGGTTTCTGCCACACAATATTACATCCATCCCTTCACCAGTGTACATTTCCCACCACCAATGTCATTTTTTTCTGCATCTGGCTTGGGCAAGGACCTGTTTATATTGCCTTAGCTAATTGGGGAGGGGTTCGCAGGTCCTCAGTGTACCCAGAGGCCTTTCTCAGCAATTCCCAGCCAACAGGGCTCTCAGTTCAATGCCAGGGCCTAAGGATGCTAAGCTTCTCAGGCCCTGCTGGTGTCCGGGATCACCAGGCACGACCATGCTGGTAGATCTCAGGGCTCGGGACTACATTTACAGCACCATGTTCTGGGGATATGTAATGCCTGGCACTGTACTTAGTCAGGTGCATTCAGCTTAGTTCCCTAAACACTGAGTGCAGGGGTTAGGAAGACTCAGTCTTCTTGAGTCTGCTTTATCTATTTTAAATTTGGTTGGATAAAAAAGTGAAATTAAGAATATGATTCTAAGAAAGAAGAATTACCTGTAGGGGAGTCAGAGCATGGGCCTGGGTGTTGCCTGAAAATGTGGATGGTCTGGAATGTGCTGCCAGTAATGTGGATGACAATCCTTTCACAGCTGCATCAATGGTCCACATTCTTGGAAGACAAAAAAGAGGTGTGCTCACCCACACCTCCTTGTTAAAAAGGTGTTAAAGAGGACAGGTTTCTGCCTTCCTCTGGAATCTTTATTTAGGAGATTCTTCCACAATCTTGGAACTTCCCTGCAATCTTTTCCAGTCCTTTCCCTTCCATATTTAAAGTCTTTTCTGAATTCAGCTTGATCTTACACCCTTGCTTTCAATCCTTACTGCAGGAGGACAAGAACCTAAGCCTGTTTTAACAAGAGCATCTCACAAAGGAAAGGTTTGGAGTTTCTGTTCTTTCTTCTCCCTGCTCTTATTACTAGTGTTCTTTGTATTGCTATTTTTGTCTTTCTAATGTCAGTTTCCTAAAAATCCTACCTTTATCTGTGAATCCCTTGGCCTTCTCAGCGGTGACTTTATTTAGGACAGTCATACCAAGCTGCTTCAGGTTTCAGGGGAGCACTCTATTTAGATTCACTGAGGGGTTTAAGGAAAGCTAACAGGGATTCAAAGAGTGAGCAATTGTACATTTCTGCCTATGCATGCATTTCTTACTTCCTGCTGAAGTCACACAATTTATAAATCAATCTTTGTGATTTATTCATTCATTTTGGTTGCTATATTACTGCAAAATAGAAAATTGAGACTTGGGATTTTGAATTGTCTTATAATATTGTAAGCACAAAAAGTTATCGAATTATGCTTTATCATTCTTCTAGATGTTTTAAAAAAGAGAAACTGTTTACCTTGTTTGACAGCTAGTGTGGTGGTATAGACCAAGAAGAGAAGGATGTAATTGAGGAAACTCTGGAAGACTGGTGTGTTGGCATGGAAATCTTCTGACAGGTATTTGCTCGTCAAGCCAATTCCACAAATAAGGAGGGATAACACCTGGCCCAGCGCCACGGAGATTAACATCTCTCTGATAAATAAAAAAGAAACATAGCAAAACTCATCAAAAAAATCCATTTAAGCAATAGCAGTTAAAATTAATTAAGCACTGACACCATTTCACTGGGCTAAGTACAATACATAGCATTTAAAAATCTGTCACAGTAGTCTGATGTTGAAGGCACAATTAATTACCAAGATTTTATGGAGGAAATATCTAAAGCTCAGTGAGGTTAAGGAATATCTAAGTATACCTTTAAGGAATTTATGGATTTTATGAATATCTAAGTATACCTTTATGGAATTTATGGATTTTATGGAGGAAATATCTAAAGCTCAGTGAGGTTAATTAAGCCCAGTCACAAAAGAAATAGTAAAACAGGGACTTGAAACCAAATGGTCCTGGTTTCTAGTCACTGCCCCCTGGAGGATGAGGTAGCTAACACACCATCCTGCTGTGCATTAGACAGCCCTTGAACACTGAGCTTCCACATTTCAATCTTAGCATTAGGCCTTTATGTCTACCAGAAGGACTTTGCTCTTAATAGATTGAAATTCTGGACCCAGGAACACTTAGGTGAAGAGGCAGGGCAACCTCCTGAAATCCAAAGGGACCATCTGCTTTTCATTTCCTGAATTTGGATTTTGCTTTGCTGTAGGAAGTATTCATAAGCAAGTATTAATCTTTTTCTCGTGGCTCAAGTTAAAGTTGTCTATGAAAAGTTGATTCAGGAACTAAATGAAGAGATAAAGATAATATAATAAATCATTTAAAATTATGCAAATATTTTGTGCTTTTCATAAGCACTGTCCCTGTAGATCATTATATCAGTAAGCAGAGAAAAGAATCAAAGGGTTCACGTTGTACAGAAATAAAATATTCACATGGGCTTTACCATTACATATGGCTATGTGCTCTGAAGAGTAAAAGCCTCTGGTAACATAAAGCAGATGTCTACCTTCCCTTTCGAGCCTCATCAGATTTTCCCTATTTATTTAGAGAATCACTTGATCACTTGACTTCCTGTAGATCATCAATTACTCGAGCGGGCACCAGTAACATCTCAGCATGTCCTGTCACATGCGAGATAGCCCAAGGGCATCTGCCCACTCCAAGAACATAAAGAGCGTCAAACCATTCCATCAGTCATAGGAATGAGGTCTGTAATTGTTACTGGTATTTGGCATGTCAAATACAACATGGGTAGCTTGCCCGGCCCTGCTGTGCGGGTGGGATAATAATGTAGTCACCTCAAAACTCGAGCACATATTGATGAACCATGCAGCCGCAAAAGCAGCCGTGTGAGCCGGGCTGTGATTAGCTCTTCTGCTGGGTGGAGCTCTCACTGCCACCCCCAAAAAAAAAAGGGCTGGAGAGATAATACAGGGATCTCTTCCACAAGGCTGAATCCAACTGGATTCTCTGCATCAACTCTGTCTCCCCAAGCACCACCAAGAGTGATCCATGAGCACCACTGGGTGTGGCCCCAAAACCACAAATGAGAGAGAGGGGATATAAACTAAGCATGGATAGTATTTCTAAACAAAAAAAAAAATAGGCAGACAAATCATGTTGTTTCCTGCGCCACATTCCCTTTTTGCTCACCCTCCTCACCCCTAGCACATATAGATTATCTTTTTTGGATGGGACATAGAATCCTGGGCAGATATAGGTAATAAAAAACAAAACTAAGAAAAAAAATACAACATGTGCACCCTATTTTGTTTATTGCATTTATTTTATGAAGAGAAAACATAGTGGGAAAGCTTGTGTGGCATAGGAAAGATTTTCTTGGTGTTAATCTATATAACATATTGGCTTTTCCTTAATTGCTTTGTTTTAAAGTATTGGGTCATGAGCAGCAAAGAGATCTTTTTAAACCACAGAAGTTTAAAATGAAAATCTGTTGCTTTTATTTCTATATAAGCACAAGCTAGATTGCAGTGACCTATAAGACCTGTGGTAAGTCAAAAACAAAGGTGACTGCTAATATTTCTTCTCAGTTTTCCCTCTACATTCATACTGGCCTCTAAAAAGAGAGGGGATCTGTCTCCGCTTTTCTAATGATGAACTAGCCTCACAGCTTGCTTGAGCCAATAGAATATAAGGGAAAGGATGTCACATGATTTCTCAGTGTAACTCTTAGGAAGCTCTGTAGGGTCTAGAAAGGCAGTACAGTGGAAAAGCAACTTGCTTTGCATGAGTCCAACTTGGGCTCACTCTGTGGTACCAAATATGGTCTCCTAAGCACCTCCAGGAGTGAACCCTGGGTACAGAAAGTTAATTTTCCATTTTTTCTGTCCTTTTTATGATATCACTTCATGTAAAGAAACATGAAGTAGAAAAATGCATACTGAGAACTCGGGAAATGAAAGAAAAGTGGACATCAGTGCCCCTCAGTTAAGGTGCCAGGCCATGAATGAGGAGGACCTGGACTTCTCTGCCCCAGTGGGGCTTTGTCCACCTGAGCCACAAGGACCAGAGAGAACCCGGCATGGCCAGTCTACTGGAGGACTTTTAGCTATAATCAGTGGCTGATTTTGTTTTTGATTCTGAAGATGCAAGAATTTGTTAAACAGTAACCTGTAGTTGAAACAAGGTCCTGAATGTCTTTCTTTTACTATCTTAAGAGCTTTACCTCCTTCTTTACCATATTATTCCACCTTGACCAGAGATCTGCTCACAGAGAAACTTACATTTTAAGAGTAACTCCTGGCTTTGTATTTCTTTTTGCATGGCAATTTTTCCAGAATGCTCACCTTGCCTTTTTTAATCTGACTCATATTCATCTGTCAAGTTGGCTTATATATCAGGTGCCCTTTGAAAAGTTATCTCTGCCCTCTTTTTCATACGATGCATCATATTTACTTCTGCATTACTTTACTGCAATTATTGCTTTACACCTTTTTTCTCCTCTGCTATATTGCGAAGCTTCTACAATGTCATTATAGCACTACAGCCAAAAAATATCATTCAGTCGGAGAAAGTGGAGATATTTAAATCAAAGCAGGGTAGATCTAGAAAATATTAAAGCATTTGTTAAATGCAAATGCTTAAACAGGAGAAAATCAGAGATAAAAAAAGAAAACCTAGAATTAATTCAGGGGTTTTACGGGGTTTTGTTTTGCATTTTTGAGTCATATCCTGCAGTGCTCAGGGATCTCTGGGTGGTCTCAGGGAGACTATAAAATAAAAAACATGTGCCTTGACCTATGGAGTTATACATATACATACTCAAAGGAATTTTTTTTTGCTGGTGAAAAATAAGTGTGACATCCAACAATAAGAAATAAGGGTAAAATATTTTCTCTGATGAGAGAATACATATTTTTGGTATGTTGAATTTGAAATGCCAAATGAAATGATTCAACAATATTAGAAATATGGGATCATGATTGGATAGGGAAGTCAACCAAGAGATATAGACACTGCTATTATACATTCAAATGAAAGCTAAAGTACTGAAAATGGACGAAATCACCAAGAGAGGAAGAACAAAAGAGAAATGATCAGTTTGCCTAGGAAACATCCTTGGTGAATCTCCAGTCCAGGGAAATAGAAGGAAGAAGAAGCGCACCACTGGGGTGTAAATGATTAGAGGCTCACAGGAAAACCAGATAGTTCACGATGCCAAAGAACTCAAGGGTAGACTTTCATGCACGGGGTAGCTGTAATACTAATCGGTGCTCAGAAGTCTAGGAGAATGAGAATTGGTGTTGAGATTATTTGATCTTTGCCTTTGAAAGATCAGTTTTGGTTGAGTAGAGAGTTATTAGAGCAATACTGGTGCCATGGAAAGAAAAGGAACAGAGGTACTCATGGAAGAACATGGTGAGAAATGAAGGTGCTGAATTCAAAACATTTTGGAGAATTCAAGGAAGTCATTAAAGAAATTTTGTCTAATCAACTCATAATACAATAATACAGATAGACACTAATATGTAAAATGACTTAAAATTAATTTAAAGTGAGCTCCTGACTAGACTTTTATTGGATTGCTTTTGATTATTTTCATAATAACTTGCATTCTTAAGTGGAAGAGAAATGAGGAGAGTCATAGCTAATATACCAGAGAGTTGTCCCGATTGTTGAGTGAGCTCTGACTGGAGAATTCTGTGTATGGAACCTGTCTTCTTGAGAAACGAAGGCTGAAAATGATTTCAATGAACAATAATTCCTACAGCTCCTTAGACTACAAAATTGTACCTAAAACCTTGACAAAATCCTGTGCTTTTCCTGAACAAAAGCAAGTAACAAAAATGATATATGACTTATATCAGAGAATAAAATTTCAGTTCTGATGTCTATGTGTTAATATGCTGTAAGGCAGCCTTCTGAATGCTAGGTACTGCACACACAGAGATGAATACGACACAATCCTTGACATTAGGGTGCTGCTAAAGCAAGGTACTAGAGCTCAGTTCTAAAACAATTTACAGAAAAATCAAACCAACTAAGGTTAAAAAAAAATAATTCTTGGCAATAAATTCTGATTACGTCAAGTCATGGGCTGAGACTACATATACTGTGTTACTTATAAATAATCCTCAGATTGATCTTATAAGGCAGATATTTTTATTGCTCAATTTTATAAATAAATTGCTGATTAGAGAGGTTAAGCAAACAGATCAAGGTCACAAATGTAATAAGACTTTGTATGGAAACTAGATGTGATACTAAATCTCATCCTTTTAATAATTATGCTACACCATCATTATATTGCAAAAAAACACAGAAATTATTTTTTTTCCACAAAAGACACAGACATTCTAAAAGACTTCCTTAGTGACTGGTTTCCAGAAATATTGTGGGGTAGGTGAGACAAACAAAAGTTAAGCAAACACTAACTGATGAAAATTCAACACCAAGACAACTGCAGTGTATGTCTTTCAAAAGCAGAGGTCAACACATGCCTATTCTTGTTCCGTTAGTGCAGTAAAACAGCAAATTCGCTATTCATTTCTGCTTTTAATTACTGTTCATGTCGTTTAGCTGCTGCTTGTATGATTTGATAGGAAATGCAAATTGTGATTTTACTGGTCATGCTAATAAACATGGCTTGTAAAACAGGAAGAAATGGGACTTTTTTTCTGATAAGTTCACAGGTTCTTTCCCCACTTCAAAAATCTAGATACTGTAGTTGCCACAGTCTGTGCATCACAGCAATTACTTGACGCACCAAACCTCAGTATATAAAGCAAAACACAAATGTAGAGACTAACGGTTAATTCCACCTCCCTTCCTTTCCCCACTCCATCTATCTCTCATTGAATCCTCACCTCTCCTTTACAGTTTAAAATAGCTTTGGGGGTTTGTTTCATAGACTGGTCTCCTCACCACTTTCTGTCTTAGGAACTCTTACTTCACTACAGTTGCTCTCGTTGGCCACTTCCTACTGGTTGAGGTTTAATTAAGATGCCCTTGGGGCCGGAGCCATAGCCCAGTGGGTAGGGCATTTGCCTTGCATGCAGCAGGCCCATGACAGCCTGGGGTCGATCTCCGGCATCCCATATGGTCCCCCAGCACCGCCAGGAGTAATTCCTGAGTGCAGAGCCAGGAGTAACCCCTGAGCATTGCTGGGTGTGACCCCCCCCAAAAAAAAAGATGCCCTCATCTGTATGTATGCTCCTCTCTATATTTATATTCACAATACTATTTTTAATTCATGAGCTCCTAAAAATAAATACACACACAATAAAAACAGAATCAATGAAAAATAGAATTAATAAAATAGAATGGATGGGAAATCTGTGGCTCAGAAGTACAGCATTTGCCTCGCCTGCAGAAGGCTCAGATACGATTTTTGGTGTAGAAAAAAAAATCAAATATATGAATGAATCAACACTTAAAAACAAACAATATTAGATAAACAAAGAATTTATCTTCGATTTTTTTTCTGAAAGAAAAAGAACATCTTTTTTTTCACTCTGTTTCATCTGCTAGTTAGATATCAAGCTTAAGACACCATTTTCTGGTGCATTCTTTGACCACGCCTGGTAAGGGGCTGTCTTGCAAAAAAGCTAAATCTGGTGTGAGGTATAACTCTTCACAGGGAGCTATTTGATAGTCATGTAGTATATATAATAGCACACCAGATGTATTCTAACACAGGACTCACAGTTCCTGTAACTTTAGTGGCTGAAATGGAGAGGAGACTCTGAAACACAGTTTCATCATTGTTTGTGCATTTAAAAGGACATCCTCTCCACTTTAAATTCAGAATGAATGCATGACTATGAAAAATGCATGAGTCTCAGAAAAAAAAACTAGCATGGCTAGAAGCTGAACATTATAATAGCATTTATATTCATAAAGATTGACATTAACTATTACAAGTAGTACATTGCTTTGTTAAAGTAATAAACTTAGAGTATTGTGGCTAAACTTGTTCGACAAAATAGATATTCAAAAATATATAAAAACAAAACATAGGTTCTTGCTTTCTCCTTTTAGTTATTATAAAAATATTCTTTTTAAAAGATACAAAAATGTTCACTACAGTGTTACTTAGTTATATTACTTTGCAATCCTCTGGTATGAGAGAGAAACAATGAAGTTAATATTCTGAAGCAGAACACACCAGCCTTGTAGGGAGACATGTGCAGGCTGATAACTATTGTCACCTAAGTCACGTAAGGTCTAGATAGCATCTTCAATTCAAATAGGCATCAGTGAAGAACATTAACTTGACTGCAAATCAAATATCACCTGCTAGTACGACATCAACTATACCCTTTGGCAGGATTCTTGTTTTCAGAAGTTAGACTATTGACTTGAAACTCTTTGCCAAAAGGTGCTTCCATCTTTTCTTTCTTTTCAATTTTACTAAGCACCATGATTTACAAAGTCATTCAAAGTTGAGTTTTAGACATGCATTATTTCAGCACCCATCCCACCACAGTTTCCACTTTCCTCCACCAGTTACTAAGTAAATCACATTTGTATTGATCAGACATCTATGTAAGAAAGTGAAAATAAAATACCATCTTCAGAGGTTTACGTATTGATTGGAGTTTCCTTACCTAAGATTTTATAACCATGAAATTGGATCTGCTCTTTAGTTGCATGGCATTGAGCTTTCTGTGTGTTTGTTTTTCTCAGTAGGTAGAGGAAACTGAGTCAGCAGTAAGAAGTCCTCCGAAAGTGATTACTGCTTGGTGAGTCTATGCTAAGGAATAGGAGATATTAAAAACCCTAAGCTGAGGTAGTGAGTCACTCTGTGTGTGTGTGTGTGTGTGTGTGTGTGTGTGTGTGTGTGTGACTTAGCAGTAAAAAATGTCCCTAATGGAGAGTTGGAGGTTTGACTCTTCAATTCAACAAATTAAGTTCTGGGGTCTTTGGCAGTTTGTACTTTGGGCTTGGGTGACGAATGTTAGAAACTGATGAATGTAAGAAACATCTTATCCTCCCTTCCAAATCATTTGCTTTTAAGGTAATGTCAATATTTTTGGTCACTTATTTTAGATATAGAGATTGTTGCCATGACCAGTTCTACGTAGAGTACAGTGTGTATCGTTTGGACACAGCTTCGTGATCTCAGGCCACGTGGATATGCTGTGCAACTGTTATCTTTCCTAGGGATTCAGGTTGATGCTGAGCTAGAATGTGAGGGCCTGTTTGGTGCTTCTCAGCTTGTGAAAAATAAAGGAAATTATTGCATTGGTAAATATGAAACTATAACAAACATAAAATTTCTGTTTTTCCTCTACTAAAAAGACATTCCTGAGAAATCGTACCGCCACAGGCTCATTAAAGAGTGCCCCATATCACAGGCTAGTTGCTTGCTTATTTGTGCTATTAGATTGCTCCCCCCTCAATTTTTGCCTGATCCCTTAGATTATAATTTCTTATAAATTTGTAGCACATAAACCATGTTTCCTGGAAAAATTCAGACTAATACCATGAACCTAATCCTTCCCTGTGTTCCATAATTCTTATATCTAGAAAATACTGATGTGTAATCATCAACTCTTAAAACCTGTTCCTTTAGTCTTAAATTCTATTCCTGTTGAGTATTTGATTAAACTTGTGGTAGCTCAGTAACCAGCATTATTTACTCATTTCTTAAGTATAAGGACTATAGGTTTTGGGATTAGACAAGGAGAAAATAATTTAGTAGCATTTTCCAAAGGCCTTCTGGGTATAAATTATGAGAAAGAAATGTTTGACTCCTGCTTCCAATAAGCTCAAAGGGACATAGAACATAAATAAGCAAAACATAAATATGAAAACACCTATGGTGTCTATATAAATATATATAAACATGCTAGAAGCTATTGGGAGATTTTCATCCAGGATAATTGGCAGAAATATAGAAAAATTTTTATGAAAACACAACAAAACACAGTTTAGGTCTGTCCCTCCTTCACACTCTCTCTCTTTCTTTCTCTCTTTCTTTCTCTCTCTTTCTTTCTTTCTTTCTTTCTTTCTTTCTTTCTTTCTTTCTTTCTTTCTTTCTTTCTTTCTCTCTCTCTTTCTGAAGACAAGCATCTTGGTAGTGAGAAGTTGGCATATCATTCCAGGAAAGGACATGGAATCCCTTTGTTGGCCAGTGAGAATCTAAACAATTGCAGAGCAAGTGAAGAGAGGTAAGTAGCAGAAGAACTAAAAGACAGGGTAGAATTCTAATGTAGTATGAATTTTTCTTTAAAATTTCCGATCAGGAGAAATATTATATATTCCTGCCATCATCTGGCCAAATCTCTCTATAAAGCCCATTCGTTAAAACCAACCCCTGTTTCTATTGCAGGGCAAGTTTCAATAAGGCAAAATTGAAGAATCAGATTTCTCTTGTGTTAGTGAACCATCCTGAAACTCCAGTAGCTTTAGAATATATATCCACCTCAAAGCAAAACTTGGTCCAAATGTACTTTTTATTTTTCGTACTTGGAAGACACCTGGCAGTACTCAGAGCTTTCTCTTGGCTCTCTTGTTCAAGAACCAATCCAAGAAGGGTCCTAGAACCATATGTGGTGTCAGGGATTGAACCTGGATCAGCAAAGCAAGGGTAAAACAAGTGTCTTATCCACTGTATTATTTCTCTGGAGATAATAGATTCTATTATCTGTGTAATATCCCCCAACTGTACTCAAATCTCAACATTGTAAGATCTTAAGTATTCTCATAATTGCCTCAGATCACCAGCTTTTCTATTCCCCTTTCATTTGTGGACAGATGAACATTTGTTGCATTTTTCTTATATACTTCAGTCATTTTCATGGTGGTAGAAAGAGCCTTTATCCAATAATGAAATAATTTTGATGATTTATTAATAAAATACTAATTGAGGCTAAAAAGCAATTCTTATTCCATTTAATTGAGTCACAAAACAAGAAATGGATGACGTTAAGCAAATCTTTCCCATGGCCTGTCCATGAATAACCATAGAAATTCTCTTTATGTTATAGTTACTAGATTTTTAATTGCTTGCTAACATTGATTCAGTAATACTGGGGTAGGATAGGGTTTGGGTCACATTAGGCATTGATCGTGGGTCACTTCTGGTTCTGTTCTCAGGAGTGACCCCTGATAAATGCTCAGGAGCCATATGTAGTACTGGCTATTGACTGACCCAGGATCAGCAGAAGTGATGAGATGCAAGGCTCACACCGTACCCTGTACTCTGTTCAACTCTGATTCAGATAATATTTTTGTTTGTTTGCTTTTTGTTTGTTTGTTTCTGACACACGCCCAGCTGTGCAAAGGAACCTGTACTTGGCTCCAAGCATAGGGATCTGATCACTCCTGGTTGTGCTCACAGACCTTATGGGGTCCTAGGGATAGAAACCAGTCAGGCATGTGAAAATAAACACCCTAACTGCTGTAATGTCCCTCTGGTTTCTATTCAGGTAATATTTGAAGGCACATTGTATAGTTAGAAAAATATTTTTAAGGGTCCAGAACGATGATAGTATGAGGTCATTTGCCTTGCATGCATGGCTGATCCAGATTTGATCCCCAGCATTCCATATGGTCCCCTGAGCACCAGCAGGAGTAATTCCTGAGTGCAGAAACAGGAGTAACCCCCTGAGTATCACCAAGGGTGACCCCAAAATACAGATTATATATTTTAATAAATAATTAATAAATAATAAATAAATAATAAATAAATAATAAAGCCCATTTATATTTAAAGTTATCTTAACTATACATTTTATTAGCTTTATAAACATATCTCTACTCTTTATTTGCTATTAAATACTTTAACTAGATTCATATCAGCCAGGTGAGAGAAAGGCCTTCCATGAACCCCCTCTGAAAGCAGAACAACCATTCCTCTCTCAAAGAATTCTATACACCTTCAAAGAACAAACCACTCAAGACACATATAACATGATTTCCCTTATGCTGTTGAGAAAAGGCAAATATAGAGACAAGAAGTCCCTAGTTTTTAGGGGCCGGAGCGATAGCCCAACGGGTAGGGCGTTTGCCTTTACGAGGCCGGCCTGTGCCGGTCTGGGTTCGATCCCGGCGTCCCATATGGTCCCCGAGCACTGCCAGGAGTAATTCCTGAGCAAAGAGCCAGGAGAAACCCCTGAGCATTGCCGGGTATGACCCAAAAAAAGAAAAAAAAAAAGAAGTCCCTAGTTTTAAAAAATTTTTATTATTATTATTTTATTACACCACCTTTAGATATACAATTACAAGATGCTTATGTTTGAGCTTTGGTTCCACAGTGTTCCAACACCCATCCTTCCAACCAGGCCCATCTCCCATCACCAATGTCCCCACCTTCCTCCCCCTACCCCAGCCAACCTCCATGGCGGGTTCTTTCCTTTCTCTCTTTCTCTCTAGCTCTACCTCCCACTTCCCTTTCCTACACATAGTGGAATGTAGTATATTATAGGACATGATTGGTTCCATTAGTTTGATGGACCACGTGGCCGCTTGTGGCCGTGTGCCTTCGGGAGCCTGATGGTCAGCTGAGCTAAAGGAGAGCTGGGCGCCAGCTCTCCCCGCATTGTGACTGAGTCTCTGCCTACTATGGTCAGTCTCCCTGAGACAGTTCTTGGGTGGGGCCACCAGGCCTCCAGGACAAGATAGGGTGGGGATGGGGTGGCCCCAGCTCTATCTGATGAATGCCCGGTGACTTCCGCTTCTGGGAGCCGCCTACCTGGGCTTGAACTCGGCTACTCTGTTAATCTGGTCTTGAGATCAGCATCTCTCCTGGGCTGGCTCTGATGTGCTGGGCGTCCAGACAGCAAAAATGGCGGCTATTGTGGTGGGTGAGTCTCATCAGGCTGCTTCTGAGGCCCCCAGAGGTGATGGGCTCACTCCCCAAACCCATCTTTCCTCCTGGGAGCCTCATGGTCAGTTGAGCTAGGGGAGAGCTGGGAGTCAGCTCTCCCCACGTAGTGACTGAGTCTCTACCTTGTCCCTAGTTGTTTGTTTAGGGAAGGGAAGTGAGAAAACAGGGAAGTGACACTTAGGTGGTGTTACACAGGTGATAAAATATGCCAAAGTTGACTGGTATTAGTTTCACATACTTGTAAGTCACATACTAACATACTAAATGAGTGAACTGTGCAGTATGTGAATTATATCTCATATACTTAATAAAAAGCAAAAAGAAAGGATGGAAGGAAGAAAGAGAAAGAAAGAAATATAAAAGAGAAATGTATGAGAAAAGAAAAATAAAGAAAAGTAAATTTACAGCGCAGAGGAAAAATTTTGGTTGGGCCTGGAGTGTAACGGCTAAGGTGCTTGCCTTGCTCGCATCCAACTCTGGTTTGATTCCTGGTATCACATATGATTCGCTGAGCAGCAACAGGAGTGATATATGAGCATAGAATAAGAGTAAGCCTTGAACACAGTTGAATGTTGCTCCCCCAAAACAAGTAACACAAGTTTGAAGATCTGATCTTTAAATGAATGGATGCACCAGAGTTAATCTATACATTAAAAGTTAGTCAAGCTTGGAGTGGAGAGATACTTCAACAGGTTGGGCACATGCCTGGCACTGCATGGTCTCCTGAACACCACCAGAGTAAACACCAAATACTGCTGGGATTTGCCTCTGAGCAAGGCTGGGTGTAGTCCCAAAGCAAAACAAAACAAACTAGGTAAGCTTCATCATTTTCTGAGATTTTGCTATCTATAAAATAGAGGATTCCTCCCTTTTCATATATGAAATAGTGTTTTTTTTCTTCATATATCCCAGGAAAATGAAATCCAGGAAGAAAATCTTCATAAATGAATTTACAATGATACTGGACAGAGACATACAAGGCAAGCAGTGGCCAATCTAGTTTGAATTGCTGGCAGGGTATATGGTCCTGCCAGGAGTCACTTCTGAGCACAGGGCCAGGAATGACCCCTGAACACCACCCAGTGAAGTCCAAACCACTCAGCATATCCCAAACAAAAAGGTAATCCTGGGTCATCTTAAATTCTTCCTGAGATATGTATTCCAATTTTAGAGACAAATGATTAAAAACAAAGTTGTTACATGGAAGGTAAAACCTTTGCCATTGTCCTTCAGGGAAGAGTTTGATGAGAGTAAGGTAAGAACATGTTTTGAAAAGTGATAATCTCGGCGGCGCGAGGGCCGTCCAGCAAGAGAGCGCGCGGGCAGCGGCCGGTCGGCGCGAAAATTCTCAATTGTATAACTTGAGGAAGTGAACACTTATTGATTCAGAAGAAAGTAGGCTCTTTTAAGAATACATTTGGCTTCACCATGGGGCTAGGAAAACCTAAGGGTGCTATTTCTCGGAAATCAAGTCAAGGAAAAACTAACCGAGAACCAGCGCAAAACAGGCCGCCAACAGCGACAAAAATGGGGAGTGACCGTTCGATTTGACTCAAGCTTGAGTAGGTTGAGAAGAAGTCTGGATGAGAAGCCATATAAATGTCTTGAATGTCAAAGAGTTTTAGTCAGAGCTCAACTCTTTTTCAACACCAGAAGATCCACACTGGGAAGAAATCTCATAAATGTACCGATTGTGGGAAAAGTTTTTTTCAGAGTTCTAATCTCATTCAGCACCGTAGGATCCATACCGGGAAAAGCCCTATAAATGTGATGAGTGCGGAGAAAGTTTTAAACAAAGTTCAAATCTCATTCAGCACCAGAGAATTCATACTGGGGAAAAACCGTATCAGTGCGATGAATGCGGCAGGTGTTTCAGCCAGAGTTCCCACCTTATTCAGCATCAGAGAACCCACACAGGAGAAAAGCCCTACCAGTGCACTGAATGTGGAAAATGCTTCAGCCAGAGCTCTCACCTTAGGCAGCACCTGAAGGTGCACAAAGAAGAGAAGCCTCGCAAAAGCCGGGGAGGAATATTAGGGCAAAAACTCACTTAGTATCTTGGAAGGCTGCTAAAGGAAGAAAAACAGTGTCTCGCCTGCGCTAAGAGCACTGGGTCATCTTCCTTTTTAAGGGAAAAAAAAAAGTAGCTTTCTTTTAGAACTGGAGACATTTTATGGTAGATCACTTAGACACTGTATTCTTTTCTAGCATGGAGACATTGAAAATTTAATGACTTTGGCCTGAAGGAAATGACATGAGTACAGCTGTCCTCATTTCTTTTCCTGTAACATGGAATACAAAAAAATGAAAATACATTTAAAAGTCTCTAAGATCTTCCACCTCATTTGAAATTACTTACTCCCTGCCTCATTTTAATGAAAACAATCATGTTGATGACAGGTGTTTTGAGTACAGGAATTCTGCTCAGTTTTCGGACTTTCTGCTGAAGAATAGAGAATTCACATTAATGGAGCACTGTAACATATGAAAAGATTTTATGTTTTCCAAATTTTATAGTATGTTAATCATTGGTTTATGGGAGTGACTCAAGACTCACTATTAAAATGTATGCTATTCACAGAGCCCATTAATATGTTAACTTGTTTCTTTTGCTTATGGAAAGCATTAAAGGAGTAGCATTTCCCAGTTTTGTTTTTTCACCATGTATCTAGTAAGAATCTAGAAGCCAAAGTGAGAAATGAATTAGATCGCAAGTCTACTTCTGCTAATGCTGTTCCTTGTGATTGTGTTGATTTGTGTCACTTGTTTCCAGAAGTTGGCATGAATTATATTACTCCATTCCTCTGTATTCTGTTAGTATTCTCTCGTTTGGCCAATTGTGCTAACATTTTAGATCTCTGAATAAGTTTTATTTTACCGAAATAATCTCAGCTTGCTTGTTATGAATTTACTTGCCTCCTGCCTTTCCCTTTGAGCCCTTTAGATAACTCTGCTTATCTTAAATGTTTGTCAGTAGCAAAATCATTTAAATCAACTTTCAGCGCATTGTAACTCCTTTGAAATATGAGTTAGATTTTTCTGAGTTAGGAAGTTTTTGTAGACATGCTTCATAACTTCCACCAGAACTATGCCGTACGTCAGGCATTCTGGTCAGCTTTTAGCTCAGGTTTTAGTTTATATTGAATGCTAACATTCTTCTGATTTTGTATCTTTTGTAATCATACCAGTACCTGCTTTAGTAATGATAGTTACCCATAAAAATTAAAAATAAAATATTTTGCATACTAAAAAAAAAAAAAAAAAAGAAAAGTGATAATCTATCATTAATTAGCAGATCCTGATTTTCTTCTTCTCTTTTAATAAAGATATATATATATATAAATATATATATTATCATATATATCTATATATATGTATATATATCTATATATATATCTATATCTATATATATATATATCACAGCACAATGATGAGGACTAAATGAGAGAATTTAGACATGCTTGCTACTTTTCAATTACTACTTACATTGCAAGTACCAATACCATGACTGATTGTCCTTATAATTGTTCTCATACATTTTAGAAAAAAATGAAAATTAGTACAGACTTTTATTTCCCCAAATTCTAAATATATAGTCTCAATTTGTAAAGTTTAACAGATTCCTGAACTTCAGAAATTGGGGATAGCAAAACAGAAATTAGCTTATAAGTTTCACTTGACATGGCTCTTATGAAACTAGCAGATCTTAGTTTTAAATAGGAATTTCTGACTTGAGTTCTCACACTTACAGACATATTGGGGAACAGATAGAGGCAAAGGAATGTTTTGTGTTGTGTTGCTGTTTTCTTTATGCATTTTTAAATGACTGTGACACTTTGCATTATAAAATACTTTTAACTTTGCATTTTGAATTATGTTAGTGAACCCTGGGGCCAAATGGCAAGCATTTAACTTTCAAGTCTGCTGAATAAATACAAAAAACAAGGAAACTATGTAAGTGTATTGGTGACTTACCTCTTTTCAAATTAAAACCAATGTTAAATTACATTATTTTATCACATGTTTACCAAATCTGTACATGAACTGCAGTGCATTTGAAGTATGGAGCAAATTGGGAAAATTAAATCCCACTAAGTGCTGAACATTTCCACACATAATTATAACCTTCTTGAAATAATCAACTATGCCTTTTACTTGGAATAACATTCAAGAAACTTAATATAAGTAAATAGGGAAGCTATGCTTCATTTTAGATGACAATATATCTAGCTTTTGCTTTCAAGTAATAAAAGGAGGCTGGCTGACATTTTCATTAACATTCTTTGTGTCAAAAGATGACTTCAATTCCTCATTACAATGATCTAACAATAAAGGAATAGTTTTATCTGAGGACCTCTAAGAGACAGCACCTTGAAACACAACTCAAAATTGCATCAAAATCCAACTTTTATAGCATGGGCTAGACCAAATTTACTTTACAGTAAAGTGTCTTCAGGGACGCTGTCTCGTTTGCCAATGCATCGAAAATCAGATGGGCTGGACATGTAATGTGATTTGGAGACAACTGCTGGACTAGAGCCGTTACCAACTGGATGCCACGAAACGTCAAAAGATCATGTGGCCACCCACCTACAAGATGGTCAGACTTCCTTGTCAAGACCCTGAAGGAACGGTTTGAGGATCTTCATATTCCTGAATCAACCATATGCCATTGGGCTACATTGGCACATTATAGGGTCCAATGGAAATGTTACTGATACCCACTCCAGCAAATGGATGAATAACGGGATTCAAGTGATCAAAGTATCTTCCATAAAAATAAAAAATCTGTTAATTATTATAATCAACTTAAAATAATGCAAAGAAATTTGGTCTGTTGAAACTTCTATTGTAGAAATGATGTAACCAAAAGTCAAAACAGTCTATTATTGAGACTCCCATGTAAAAGAGTCAAAAGAGAAAGATGATCTGAGCGTTGGCATGTGCTTATCTGGAAAATCTTACGAGACTTCCCACATAAGGTTTTAGTTGCTTTTAAGATCGAAGATGGCAGGATAGACTAAGGGGAGAGAAATACTGAGTCAGGAAGAAATTTTTTTTCTAATTAAACTCTTATAAATAGGCAACCTTCTCTGATAACCAGCCTCATGACTGCTTCTCAAGTCTGCTGGTGCTTGGAGCCATGCAGTTCTTAGGACTAAAGGTCTCAAAAACACTGGGATATGCCTACAACTTGGACTATCTCCTTGGCCCCTCTAAGGAATATTTTTTTAAAAAACTTGATTGGATTCGGATAGTAGAAAAGGTGAAATATAGCAAATTAAACTGGTAGGATTGTTATTGCAGCTATTTTGGTTTGTTTTGATGTGGTTTAGCTTGATTTGGTTTGACGCTACACTGGTAGGGCTCAGGGATAACTTTCTAGGGGTTCTAGGGAGACCATGAAATGTCAGGAATCAAGCCCAAAACTCCAACCATAAAGCCTGTACTCCAAACCTTTGAGTTAACTCCCTGGCCCCAAACTGGTGAAGTTTTTTAAAGGATTACACCAATTGGTTTGTGAGGTTCAAAACGCTCCAACTTTTAAAAAGATATGAGGACTGGACTAGACTGAAGAAACAGTACAGCAGGCAGGGCACTTGCTGTTGATCCAGGTTCGATCACCAGTACCTCATAGGGTCCCTGGACTACTGCAAGATTCCTTGCAGAGGAATCTTGTCCA
The DNA here is from genome assembly GCA_021461705.1 of Cryptotis parvus. NCBI lineage: Eukaryota > Metazoa > Chordata > Mammalia > Eulipotyphla > Soricidae > Cryptotis > Cryptotis parvus. Next base: position 217,917 of record JAJIBD010022555.1, read on the forward strand.
GATTGAATCTAAGTCCAGATTTCCACTGCCCAGGGATTCCTGAAAACGAAAAGCAAAACGAATGCCTGCCAAACAAAACTATCAGGTGAATTACAAATTAAGGGCGCAACATTATGAAATTCACGTAACGAAGATTAACTTGTTCTACAAATGGAATCATTGCAGAGGCGTAAAACTGAAAATCAGCCTCCAGCCCTCACGCTGTGGGAACCCACTGACACTTTTTTTAAAGAACAAAGAAGAAAAGAGATGAATGACCACTTCAGTGAGCATAAAATGTATGCTCAGCATCCTCTCTGAGCTAGCTGTGAGGTGGTAATCTGTTAACACAGTAAGGCCTGATCTTATATACTTCCCTGGGTGGAATCCAGTTCCTGAGTTGGCGGGGCTAAGACGGGAGCTGCCTTCTAAGTTTCCCCAAGGATTCAAGCTAACCTGCCAGGGAAAGAAATCACCTACCAGGATCCAACCAAAACCATTTACTGAACCAGCTTTTCTTCCTTCTTTTTTTTGTTTTAAAGCCAAGACTTTGGTCAGTCCAGGTAACCAGGTCGTTAGCACTTCTTACCTAGCCATCTATCGCAATGAGTGCAAGTTGCAACAGTGCTTCCAAAATATCCCAGGGCACAGAGGTCATTCAGCATGTAGCTAATATCAAGGAAAAATAAACGTAAAGTGTCTGTCATTTTAAAAAGTAACAATGGGAGCCAGAGGTGATAGCACAGCAAGTAGGGCGTTTACCTTGCACAGGGTCGAGCCGGGTTCAAATCCCGGCATCCCATATGGTTCCCCGAGCACTGCCGGGAGTAATTCCTGAGTGCAGAGCCAGGAGTAACCCCTGAGCATTGCCGGGTGTAACCCCCAAAAAAAAAGTAAGAATGACCTCAATGATTTTTTAAAAATATTTCACTACAGAGGAAACTAGAGCAAAGTTCAAGGGCTAAAACACTTTGCATGTTAACACTAAAATATTTTCCTTCCTATGTCTCGTCACCCCGGGCTCCCTAAGTTCTTGGAACCATCTAATGCTTTTTACAGGCATCAGTGCAGCAAGGCAGTGTGGTGGCTAAGGGCAATAATGAACACTGGAAAACCAAGAGCATCGGATCCATCTTCTACTTGAAAATAACTTAGCCTCAATTTCAGCTCAAGAAAATATAAGGAAAGTCACCTCTTGGTCCCTTTTGTTGAATCACACAGAAGTATAAAGCTTGAATGGCTTCTGCTCCTTCAACTATTGTGTCAACCAGCAACACAAAAGGCAGTTTCATTATTGGAAAATATACTAGCGTGTCTACATTCTTCCCTTGGAGTTAAGTACCAGTGTGATATCAGGTGTTTGAGGACTGTGCTAAAATCAATTATATCTTTTATAGTATATATAATCTTTAACAGAAAAATAGTTTCCTGGTGCTAATATTTTGGGCTTAAGTATGACTGCAATCAATTCAATTCACACATTCACTATCATACCTAGGTACCCTGTGTGTGCAGTGAGAAAATTTAAGATCTATTCTTCCTGGCCATTTCAAGTATCACTGCAATAGTAAGTATGATTCCATGCTGGACATTATAGCACTAGAATGTAGTCATCCTAAAACTTTTCTTAAAAAAAAAAAGAAAGTTTTGACCCTGGGGCCAACATTTCCACTATGCCCATGACCCATGAGCAACCATTTTTCCCAAGGCAAACACTGTTCAAGTTCAGATCTACATTCTAGTTCTGTACATTCAGTGCTTTTTTTAGATTCCACAAATAAATGAATTACACAGCATGTGCCATTCTCTCTCTAGTTTAATTCATCTAGCACAATGTCCTTAAGGATCATTCTTATTGCCATAAATGGAAGTGCTTTACCTTCTTGATGGCTCAATAATACACTACTACTTTAGCCCTTCAACCACAGAGAGACATTTAGGTTGTTTTCATATTATGTCTATTGTGAATATCACAATGTAGCTCAGATTTATTTTAAATATACTGATATCAATATACTGAGACAGACATGGGGCAGAGCTGCTACTTGCTCTCCCTGTGCCCAGCTGCTCACAAGGCGCCAGGAAGGGATGGCGGGTTCTAGCCCTGGCCCGCCACCCCAGCAGAGCCTTGCAACAAGCCAGACGACCCCCCCCCCCACTCCATGAGGGCCTTCATTTTTCCACATCTGGACTTCTCTCTCGTCAGAACTCCACCCAGCAGACCAGCCTATCACAGTCCAGCTCATCCAGATCCACCCTGCTGCAGTCTTTTTAATCCGGCCCAGGTATGCTGATCCAGAGACAGACATGGGGCCGAGCTGCTACTTGCTCTCCCTGTGCCCAGCCGCTCACAAGGTGCCCATGAGGGATGGCGGGTTCTAACCCTGGCCCGCCACCGCAGCAGAGCCTTGCAACAAGCCAGACGACTCCCCACTCCATGAGGGCCTCCATTTTCCACGTCCGGACATCTCTCTCATTGCTCAGAAGTCCACCCAGCAGACCAGCTTATCACAGTCCGGCTCGGCACGGCCGCTTGCAGCCACCCGGTTCATCAATAAATGCTGGACTTAGAGATGACTACAAGAATATGCTACCTGAACAGCAGAGCCTGGCAAGCTACCCGTGTTGTATTTGATATGCCAAATACCAGTAACAATTATAGAACTCGTTACGGAATGGATTGAGGCTCTTTATGTTCCTGGAGAAAGCAGATGCCCTTGGGCTCTACTAACATGAGACAGGACATATGGAGATGTTACTGGGGCCCGCTCGAGCAAATCAATGATGAACGGGAAGACAGTGATACAGTGATACAGTGATACTGATATCATTTACCATAGACATATAAATTCTAAAGTGGGGTTACCAAACTATATGGTGGTTCTGAATTTTTACTGTCCAGTTGTCTTCCCAACAACACTTCCCAGTGTGCAATAGTTACCTTTGCTCCACATCCTTGCCAATACACTCGCTCTTGTATTTTGAACACATATCTTTTTTTTTTTTTTTTTGGTCACAGTTCTTTTTTTTTTTCTTGGTCACACCCAGCAATGCTCAGGGGTTTGTCCTGCCTCTGCACTTAGGAATTACTCCTGACGGTGCTTGGGGACCATATGGGATGCCGGGGATCGAACCCAGGCCGGCATGGGTCGGCTGCATGCAAGGAAAACGCCCTACCTGCTGGGCTATCGCTCCGGCCCCATCTTAACAGTTCTTGAGGCAATATTTCAAAATGCATTTGATATGCAGTTCCTGATGATTAGTATTGTTAAATACCTTTCATATACTTTCTTTTCTGCTTATGTAATTTGGGGGAATGTCTATTTAAGAACGCTACTCATTATTTTTTTTTTGCTGCTAACTAGAATGATTTCCTTATAAATTTTGGGTTGATATTAGCCCCTTTATCAGCTATATGATTTGCAAGTATTTTATTTCATCTTGTAGTTGGTATTTTCATTTTGTTTCTTTTGTTATGCCAAAGCTGTTTGCTGCTTGATATCATTCCTTTCATTGATTTGCTGTGTGTGTGTGTGTGTGTGTGTGTGTGTGTGTGTGTGTGTTTGCTTTGGGGTTCTATGAATTTTTTGGTTTGTGGGTTTTGTTTGCTTGATTGGGGTCACACCTAACTGTGCCCAGTACTACTCCATCATTAATTGGCAGTGTTTGGGCAACTATTTGTGCTGCTGGGTATCCATCCCGGAGCAGCAGCATGCAAAGCAACAACTTACCCACTGTTCAATCACTCTGGCCCTAATACCAATTTTGGATGGATAATGGAACTAATATTAAAGAGCCTGTTTCACTGGTGTATACATTGCCAGAAAATAAATTGCAGTGAGTCATGCAAAGCATTTGTATGTCAGCATACTGACATACAAATTAGTTTTCCTTTTATTTACTAAGGACCAGTTAGCTTATGCATGGCTAAGATTTTCTTCAGTAAGGTAGTGTGGGCCAAATAACTGTCACTACATATTTAAAATAAAAATAGCAAATAAAATGCATTATGGTGCAAGGTGTAAAATGGTACATGCATTCTGCTGAGATTAATTACATTCTAATTGAATTACTTTGGAGCACTATAAATTATATTATTTTTTAAAGCACATTTTAGATAGACCTAATGAAGTTCTATGAATGAAAAAGGCAGACTGGACTTTGTTTAATGACTGGAGACTAATACCTATTCTTGAAGTGATAAAGAAGTCAGGCTAATCTTGCGTCATTTACTCCTTGATATTACACTACCCTTAAACAATCTAGCTTGAAAGAGATTAGAATTTACTTTATACATTTAGTAATTTATTTTGGCATTTAGTAAGGTGGCTTTCACCCATTTTTTTTAAGTTTCCTTCAAAGTTTGAGTTCTCTGGAATCAGAACATTTTAATTAAAAATTAAAGAAGCATAGGAATCAAACAAATGCTTCTATTGATTCTGGGAACTCACAGAAGGGGTTACAATGTAGGGACGGAAGGCAGGCATTAGGTAGAAGGAGGTCAGAGAAGTATCAAGTTGAAGGTATCCTATGATCAGGATAGGTTTAAAAAACAATTTTTTTTCCTAGCTTTTTGGGTCACACCCAGCTATGCTCAGGGTTACTCCTGGCTCTGCGCTCAGGAATCAATCCTGGCACTGCATGGGGACCATATGGGATGCCGGGGATTGAACCCGGGTCAGCTGCATGCAAGGCAAGCGCCGTACCTGCTGGACTATAGCTCTGGCCCCCCAAAACAAAATTTTTTATTTAGACATCTTTGATTACACAGTTGTTTATAATTTTCACGATTTTCAGGCACACAATATTCCACCTCCACTCCACCACCCGTGTCCCCATTCCTTCACCAGTTAGCCCACTTAGCCTAGATTTCTTCCCACCTCTTGACCTGACCCCTCTGACTGTTACATACACTTTAGTTTCACTGCTGTAGTTTGGGTTTCATGTTTACAATACTGTTGAATCTACTGGCTTAGATATTTACAGATACTTTGCCTCTATTCCGTACAGAGGTGGAAGACCTCTGACTCTTTTCTGTATGTTACTTATTGACCTCCTATTATGCTTCTGCCTTCCCTTTCTCTGAATTTTTGTTATTTTCTTATCTGTCACCTAGAGACAGAGCAATGAAAACAACTGGTATTTGACCTGGTCTTTCTGACTCACTTTACCTGACATAAGATCCTTCAGTTCCATCCATGTTGCTGCACATTTTGTTTATTCATCAGTACTATGCCTTGGTTTTCTGTTGTGCACATACACCTCAGCTTCATTATCTACCAAATGGATCACTTGTAATCAGACTCATCCCTCTCAAGGCACTCTGGTGAGGGGAGGGATACAGGTTTCCAGGCAGAATGACTTGGTGGACCTTTTTGGGAATTTATATGCAGGAATTAGGGCTCTAAGTTTATGTGAATTTTTGTGCTCATATGTGGCACAAAGTCTGAAAATCTTCTTGATTTCAAGAAACAGAATAACTTTGGACAATATATGTATTGGCACATACGTCCAGTGAACTTTGGAGTGCGGAAATGGAACTCTCTTCCCAAATGATTGCTTCATCTGAATCCACAGCCAAGGGGACTTGGAATTTGGTTTTAATTTGTTTTATGACAATTTATGGAACAGAAAGGTTTCATTTTTCCATTGCTTGCTAGCTAAGTAATCATTTATGAGTAAAGGGTCTTGCTAAAGGAGTATTTCCCACTACTTTGGGAAATTATTGACTTTTTATGATGGGCAACAAATATAGCTCCTTCAGTTTGGGTAGACAGCAATGAGAGAAATCTGAGATGTAAAAAAAACTCAAGGAAAAAGAATAAAGGTTAATGAAGTTAAATGGCACTTCATGATATGCTGAAATATGAGGGTAGATAAGAGATTAAGTGCAGTAACATCTACAAATACGAAATTATAAATATGAAAACAGCCTGGTCTTTTAAATCAAAGGAAAAAGGTTAAGAAGGGAAGTTACAAAGCCATGAATGAAGTGAGACTGACTAATCAATATTCCAGTATCAGAATCAGTCTTGGCAAGGTGAGAAATGAGGTACTTTGAAGAACAGAACATGATGGCTGCTATGATACATATTTCATAAAATGTTTTCTTACAATGAGCTCTCCTCTGCACATTCCCAATACTGTCTGCAATACATCAGTGAGAGAGATGAGAGGGAGCAATTTTTTACTACTTTTTTCTCTGCCTCATATTTTCATGTTAGATACATAAACTTTTGATTCTTCAAACATTCTCAGAAAATATATGCAAGCATCTTCCCACTTGATATGAATAGAAATATTTATTAGAAGCTTATGACTTGACAGTAAAACAAGACTCCTCTTTTGGGAGTCTTTTTAAAACAAGAAAAGAAGTGGTAGGTGAAGAGGTTAATGAGGAAGAAAAAAAGTTCCAATGTCCAAATATAAAATTTCATTTAAGATACAATATTGTGATACAACTATAAAAAATTGAGACTAAAAAGAATGAAAAGTTTTACTCCCACCAAAGGTATACATGTTGGACTAGAGAACCAAAGTCCCAAGCAGAGACACATATAAACCAGGGGACAATTTTTTTTTTTTTTTTTTTTTAATAATTTTTTTTTATTTTTACAATTACAAAGATATACAATTAAAAAGTTCATATTTGGGTTTTGGTCATACAGTGTAGCAGCACCCATCCCGCCACCAGTGCCCATCTCCCCACCACCAACGCCCCCGGTTCCCCTCCCCCCCTCCCCCAGCCCCTCCTCCATGGCAGGTTCTTTATTTCTTTCCATTTCTCTATCTTTTCTTTTCCTTCCTCTCCAGACTATGGATTACAGAACATACATTAAAGGGTTGTCATGTGTATCCTTTTGCCTCTATTTAATGCTCAGTTCTAGGTTGGCATTAGTACCCTCACAATTGTTAGCACACTGTTCCATTTTCTGTCTTACCTAGCCTCTGACTCCCACACGCTTGTGATAATTTCCACCTTTGACAGGACCTCCTGATGTATGTTTCACTTGACCTTGGATATTGGTATCATAATATGTACCTATATATTTATGTTATGCAGATAAATGCAGTCATTCTGTAACTGTCTCTCTCCTTCTGGCTAATTTCGCTCAACATAATCTTCTCCATGTCCATCCATTTGTAGGCAAATTTTATAACTTCATTTTTCCTAACAGCTGCATAGTATTCCATTGTGTAGATGTACCAAAGCTTTTTTTATCCAGTCATCTATTTTCGGGCACTCGGGTTGCTTCCAGATTCTGGCTATTGTGAATAATGCTGCTATGAACATAAAAGTAGGGATGGTGTTTCCGCTGCGTATTTTTGGTTTCCCAGAGTAGATTCCCAGGAGTGGTATGGCTGGGTCAAATGGGAGTTCAATTTCTAGTCTTTGGAGGAATGTCCATATTGTTTTCCAGAAAGGCTGTACCAGCCGGCATTCCCACCAACAATGGATGAGTGTCCCCTTTTCCCCACACCCACGCCAGCACTTGTTGTTCTTGTTCTTTTGAATATGTGCCAGTCTCTGTGGTGTAAAATGGTATCTCATTGTTGTTTTGATTTGCATCTCTCTGATGATTAGTGATGATGAGCATTTTTTTCATATGTTTTTTGGCCATTCGAATTTCTTCCTTGCTGAAGTTTCTGTTCATTTCTTCTCCCCATTTTTTGATGGGGTTGTTTGTTTTCTTCTTGTAAAGTTCTACCAGTGCCTGATATATCCTGGATATTAACCCCCTTATCAGATGAGTATTGGGTGAATATTCTTTCCCATTCTGTGGACTGCTTTTGTATCTTAGTCACTGTTTCTTTCTTTGAGGTGCAGAAGCTTTTTAGTTTCATGTAGTCCCATATATTTATCTTTTCTTCTAGTTGCTTTGTTAGAGATGTTTCATCTTTGAAGATGCCTTTTAGCTTCAATGTCATGGAGGGTTTTTCCTATATTTTCTTCAATGTACTTTATGGATTCAAGTCTGATATTGAGATCTTTAATCCACTTTGATCTGATTTTTGTGCATGGTGTTAGACACAGGTCCAAATTCATTTTTTTTACATGTCGCTGCCCAGTTTTCCCAACACCACTTATTGAAGAGGCTTTCCTTACTCCATTTTAGACTCGTTGCACCTTTATCAAAGATTAAATGATCATGTGTTTGAGGTTGGGTGTCAGGATACTCAATTCTATTCCATAGGTCCACGGGTCTGTTTTTATTCCAATACCATGCTGTTTTAATTACTACTGCCTTGTAGTACAGTTTGAAGTTGGGCAAGGTGATGCCTCCCATCTTCTTTTTCCCGAGGATTGCTTTAGCTATCCTTGGGGGGTTTATCGCTCCATACAAATTTCAGGATTGTTTGGTCAATTTCTTTGAAGAATGTCATGGGTATCCTCATAGGGACTGCATTGAATCTGTATAGAGCTCTAGGGAGTATTACCATTTTGACAATGTTGATTCTCCCCATCCATGAGCAGGGAATGTGTTTCCATTTCCTTGTGTCCTCTTTTATCTCTTGGAGCAGTGTCTTGTAGTTTTCTTTGTACAGGTCCTTTACACACTTGGGTAAGTTGATTCCTAGGTATTTGATTTTCTGTGGCACAATTGTGAATGGAATTGTTTCCTTAATATCCCTTTCTTTCTCTTTCGTTATTTGTATATAGGAAAGCCACCGACTTTTGGGTGTTGATTTTGTATCCTGCCACTCTACTATATGCGCCTATTGTTTCTAGGAGTTTTTTGGTAGAGAGTTTAGGGTTCTCTAGGTATAATATCATGTCATCTGCAAATAATGATAGCTTGACTTCTTCCTTGCCTATCTGGATGCCCTTGATGTCCTTTTTCTTCTCTGATTGCTATGGCAAGTACTTCCAGTACTATATTGAATAAAAGAGGTGAGAGGGGGCAACCTTGTCTTGTCCCTGATCTCAGGGGGGAAGGCTTTCAACTTTTCCCCATTGAGAATGATGCTCGCTGTGGGCTTTTGGTAGATGGCTGTAACTATCTTGAGGAAAGTCCCTTCAATTCCCATTTTCTGGAGGGTTTTAATCATGAACGGGTGCTGGATCTTGTCAAATGCTTTCTCTGCGCTCCATTGATAGGATCATATGGTTTTTATTTTTTTCTCTTATTGATATGATGTATTATGTTGATTGACTTGCGTAATGTTGAACCATCCTTGCATACCCGGGATGAATCCTACTTGGTCATGATGTATAATCTTCTTGATGAGTCTTTGGATTCTGTTTGCTAGTATTTTGTTGAAGATCTTAGCATCCGTGTTCATCAGGGATATTGGTCTGTAGTTTTCTTTCTTTGTGTTGTCTCTCCCTGCTTTGGGTATCAGGGTGATATGTGCCTCGTAGAAGCTGTTTGGGAGTGTTTCTGTTTCTTCTATTTCCTGGAAGAGCTTGAACAGGACTGGCAGTAGGTCCCTCCTTAAAGGTTTGGTAGAGTTCACTAGGGAATCCGCCTGACCTGGGCTTTTGTGTTTGGGGAAGTCTTTTAATTACTGTTTCTATTTCCTCAATGGTGATAGGCTTATTCAGGTATTGGAGGTCTTCTTGTTTCAGCCGTGGAGGTTATAGGACTTCAGGAATTGATCCATTTCTTCTAGATTCTCATGTTTCACGGCATACAGGCTCTCAAAGTAATCTCTGATGATCTTTTGGATTTCTGTGGTTTCTGTTGTGATGTCACCCTTTTTATTTCTGATTCTGTTTATTTGGGTTCTCTCTTTCCTGTCCTTACAAGTCTTGCCAATGGTTTGTCAATCTTGTTTATTTTTTCAAAAACCAGCTCTTGGTTTCATTAATCTTTTGGATTGTTTTTTTTTGGTTTCCAACTCATTGATTTCCTCTCTAAGTTTTATTATTTCCTTTTTTTCTGCCTGGTTGGGCTCCTTTTGTTGGTCTTTCTCTAATGTCTTCAGCTGTGTAGTCAGGTTATTTATGTGGGCCCTTTCTTGTTTCCTGATGAATGCTTGCAGAGCTATAAATTTCCTCTTAACACGGCTTTTGCCGTGTCCCACAAGTTCTTATAGTTGGTGTCTTCATTTTCATTTGTTTCCAGAAATCTTTGATTTCCTGTTTGATTTCTTCTATGACCCATTTGTTGTTCAGGAGTGAGCTGTTCAGTTTCCAGGTGTTTGGTTTGACTCCCTGTTTCTGTGTACGGTTAACTTCCCATTTTCAGTGCATCATGGTCTGAAAAGATAGCTGACACAATTTCTATCTTTTTTTAATTTTATTGAGGTATGCTTTGTGGCTTAGCATGTGGTCTATCTTGGAGAATGTTCCATGTGCACTAGAGAAAAATGTGTATTCAGCTTTTTTTGGCATGAAAAGCCCTGTATATATCTACTAGCTCTCTTTCTTCCATTTCTTCCTTCAGGGCCAATATTTCCTTGGTGAGTTTCAGTCTTGTTGATCTATCCATCGTTGATAGAGCAGTGCTTGAAGTCTCCAACTATTATTGTGCTACTGTTAATGTCTTCTTTGAGGTCTCTTAGCAGTTGTTTTATGTATTTTGCTGGCCCCTCGTTGGGTGCATATATGTTTAGTAGTGTAACTTCTTCCTGGTGTACATACCCCTTAAGTAATAAGAAATGGCCTTCGTTGTCCCTTCTAACCTTTTTCAGCCTGAAGTCTATATTATCTGATACTAATATGGCCACACCAGCCTTTTTGGAGGAATTGTTTGCATGGAGAATGGTCTTCCAACCTTTGACTTTGAGTCTGTGTTTGTTCTGATTATTCAGATGTGTTTCTTGTAGACAGCAGAATGTTGGGTTCAATTTTTTTAATCCATTTTGTTACTCTGTGTCTCTTAATTGGTGCATTTAGACCATTGACATTGAGAGAGATTATTGTCATCGGATTTTGTGCCATCTTTCTGTTTGAGCTTGTTGTGCTTATGGGTTTGGTCGGATTACAGTAGACCCTTCAGTCCTTCTTTTAAGGTTGGTTTTGAGTCCATGAAGTTCCTGAGTTGTTGCTTATCCATGAAGTTGTGTATCTTTCCTTCATATCTGAATGTGAGTCTGGCCGGGTAAAGAATTCTTGGTGAGGCCTGCAGTTCATTCAGCCTTTTCACAATATCCCACCATTGTTTTCTTGCTCGGAGTGTTTCATCAGAGAAGTCTGCTGTAAATCTTAGAGATGTTCCTTTGTATGTGATTTCCTTCTTTGATCTTGCTGCTTTCAGTATTCTATCTCTATCTATAGTTTTTGTCATTTTAATTAAGATGTGTCTTGGAGTATTCTTGTTGGGGTTTCTTTTAGCAGGTATCCTACGGGCCTCCTGGATCTTGAGGCAAGTGTTTTTTAGTTCCGGGAACTTCTCAGCAATGATGGCTTTGACAGTTTCTTCTTCATCAGGGTTTTCTTCTTGCCCTTCTGGGACCCCAATGATCCGTATGTTGTTTCTTCTGGCTTCATCCCGATTATCTCTTGTTGTCTGTTCGGTAATTGTGAGTCTTTTTTTTCTATCTTCTGGTGTTGTGTAGAGAATCTTTGGAACGCGCCTTCGAGATCACTAATTCTTTCTTCAGTAGCTATTATTCTGCTATGCTGGCTTTCCACTGTGTTTTTCATTTCATTTACCTCATTTTTAATATATGTCATTTCCATTTGCATTTTCCCTCACTTCTTCTATCATGTCCTCTTGTATTTTATTGAGTTTGCATTCCATTGCTTCTTTGAATTCCTTATGACTCCTTAACATTTCTTTCCGAAATTCCTTATCAGAGAGGTTATATAACTCATTGGTATTGCTTGGCTCATCTGGACTAGTGACTTCACTCACAGAGCTGGATGGAACTTTATGCTGCTTTACCATTTTGACTATTGTAGGTTGCAAATGTGGGGTCTTGGATGACAGGATAGTACAGTTAGTAGGTGTCTGGTCTGTTTGCAGGAGTTTGGGTGGGTAGCAAGGATGTAGGAACCAAGGTTCAGTGGTACCTCATGCAAGATAGGTAGTAAAAGGTTCACGGACGCTAGCGGCCCGCGGCTTTTGAGTTTTGGGATGATTACGGAAGCGCAGGGCCCAAGGTTCCGCGAGTGAAACCAAGGCAGTTAGCCTTGGTTCCCGTTGATGGAGTTTCCGCTCTTCCCTGGGGCAGTTTGGGTCCCCGGAGACGCAGGGGATCACGCACACACCTGGCGGGGGGGGGGGAGATTTTCAGCCGGTCCCAGGAGCCGCAGCGCCCAGGTTCTCCAAGAGGTGAAACCAAGGCAGTTAGCCTTGGTTCCCGTTGATGGAGTTTCCGCTCTTCCCTGGGGCAGTTTGGGTCCGCGGAGACGCAGGGGATCACGCACACACCTGGCGGGGGGGGGGAGATTTTCAGCCGGTCCCAGGAGCGCAGCGCCCAAGGTTCCCGAGTGAAACCAAGGCAGTTAGCCTTGGTTCCCGTTGATGGAGTTTCCGCTCTTCCCTGGGGCAGTTTGGGTCCGCGGAGACGCAGGGATCACGCACACACCTGGCGGGGGCGGAGATTTTCAGCCGGTCCCAGGAGCGTTAGC